>CM033752.1:4040727-4640727 GCA_019671005.1 Hibiscus mutabilis
CTTACCCTAGGCCCATTGAGCCTAGGGTGCTTACCTGCAAGTGGGAACGCCTATAGGTTCATAAGGGACTTACCAAATACTGAGCCTACAGGTGTCTCATTCTATATCCTTAAATACCCCAAATTAGATAGTTTTTCTAGATAGACTAATAAGAAATACATTAATCATACATATATTTCTAGAGTATAAATCAGAGAGCATATTTTTTCTGCAAGACATAGTGGTATATTTTTGTATTTGTATAAGATTCATAGTTCGGATCGGTAGAGAAGTCTTTGTTTCCAAAATGAGAAAAATATACATGTGCAAGGTACATACTTGATGTGGTTTAATTTATCACTTAGAGAGCCTTGATAAATACAAGATGGAATATACAATTTTAGTCAATGCTATATTGATTTTTACCATGAACTTATTCAAGAGTCTGATAATCATCGTCTCATTCACAACATTTCTAGATTCTAAGCTCATCCTTTAGGAATGATACAGATTATCACACTTTATCCAATTAAGACTTATCCTAGGTATATTATGTCAATCTTATTTAAATTTATCGCATATACAATTTCCGTATCTAATTTGATTTAAGAATATACACTTTACCAAAAGTATGCATGCATTAACCGAATACCAACATGTTCATAAGGCATACAAGAGGTAGTAATGTATTACCTTGATTTGGTGTTACATCGGTCGAACTTTAAAACTTCCTTCTACGCTTCTTGAACCCGAATTCGAAGCCCACTAAACTCGGATACGTAGTTGTGAAATCCTTCAATTAAACATAGCCATTAATCAGTCTTTATTCTTAAATCCATTGCTCTTAAAACTGAAAATCAATCATATATACAAATTCAGGTTCAAGGTTAATTTCGAAGGCTTTCGGGTTCGAATTTTACAAAACTAACTTCAAAAAAGGACTTAGGAAGTCGAAAAAACATAAAATAGGGGTTTTCAAAAAATTTAACTTATGGTCAAAGTCAACGCTGACGACAGCAGACAAAGGTCAACGCTGACGTCACTGAGATGACTCAGGTTGGGTTGACTCAGTTATTGAGTTAACTCGGGTGGGTTTACTCAGTCAACTGAGTTGACTCGGATGGGTCAAGTCAACGGGTTGGGTCAAGTTGGTTCAGACTCGGGTCGGGTTAGTTTAGACAGTTCGGGTTAGAACTGTTTAGGTCAGAACCGATTCAAGGCTGATTCAGGCCCGGTTCACCCTGGCCACCATCCCAGGCGTCCGAAAATTTCTCAGACAGCGCGTGAGGGCCACGCGCGGCCCAAAATGACCAAAACACGCACCGAAAGCGCGATATCGTCCACCCAAATTTGTTATTTTAGCCTTAAATCACCTAAAATAGTCAAAAAGTCTCAGCAACTTACCTAAACGGAAGAAAACTGAAGGGTTTTCATAAAGCTCCGACGAAGCTTTCTCAATGGTCGATCAAGGTCATCCAGCATGGGTTTTGCTCGGCCCGAGGTGGGGAAGGAGACAGCAGCGATGGATTCTCGATCGGACACCTGAGGTGGAAGAAAAAATCACCAAATAATGTGGTGACAAGTTTCTAGGGTTGGCCGTAACTTTCAGCCTCAATTCACGACGACCAGGTAAGTCGAAAGGTGACGCCGTTGGTCGACACGGACGGCCAGTGAGGCAGATCGAGGGTGGTTGTTGGGAGAGACTGAGATGGTAAAAAACAACGTGAGCTTGAAAAACTCAAGAATACAAACCTACCAATAGATGTTATAAGTACAAGTTGGCATAAGGCAACATAATTTGACATGATGAGTTTGATATAAAGAGGCTCCATATAGGTTATAAAATTTTATCAATCAGATACATGAGGGTAACGGCTGCTCAAGAATTATTTACTGATCACCAAACATGAGGTCTCTATAATCTGATCAATTAGAGGGGCTAGATTTAGGATTTTAGACAGTAAGTTTAGTATGTTCCCATAAGTGCAGATAAAAATTATTTCATTTAATCTGATAAATGTAAAAATTTATAAAAGCAATAATAGTTTTTTTATGCAAAACTATCTACCCTCCAACCAAACTCCATAATACAGCCTCGTCTTTGCGCCATATACATGCATTAACCCGAGCCCATTAGGCATGAGTTCCATCCTAAGAGAACACCGTGAGCGTAGGAACCGAATACGAGTAAAATTACCCTAGCCAAGCATAGGAACCTTATACAAATAAATTACTAAACAAATTACAGGAACCTTTATAACTTCATATCATAACCCCAAGTACCCCATTAATTCAAGACAGCATAATCTTACAATATGCAGTATTTTATAAACATATTCATGATTCAATAACAAAGAACTATAAAAACATACTTGTCATATCGTACTAGGCCGCATCAAATTTATAGTAAAATCTTGCTTAAATTCAAGGACAAGTTACATTTATGTGAAATTACTATGTCACTATGTGCACATGATCAGTTTATAAAACATTTTATAAAACATTTAAATAACATGTAAAACAATCATATATAACACCAGTGAATACACTAAATTACGCCATTATGGCTCGTACATGATAGTTGCGAACATGTGCACTGCACTCTATAGATTTGAGAAGTTTACAATATAAGATTTCTAAAAAAGCGCTCAATGAATACCAGCGGGACAGATGTTTAAGAACCTAACTTGTCAAGACTGCATAGAATTTCAAAGTATACTATGGTTCACTCATGAGTTCAGATACATCAGATGAATTCTAGGATACAGATTTAATTAAGACCTCTTCAAGATTCCCGATACATCAAGGATTCCATACAAATTTAGTTCATAAGGACATTTTGACCGCTTGACTTTCAAGGGAATTTTGGTAACTTTAACCAATTAGTGAAAAATGTTTATGATGTCCACAACATCTATCGTCATATCCACCCTCCCAAACCACTTAAACTGAATAGTTCTCATCATTACAAAGATATACCAATATTCAATAGGTACACCTCACACGCACTGATACTTAATACTGACGACTTATATAGCTAAATAAAGCTTAATCACCAATTATCTTTTAACAAGTCCTGAATAGTTCAAACATATATCTTTATGGTATTCTTTCATTATTTAAGCAAAGAATCAAGAATAAAATAATTATACATATGGCATTTTCAAGTCAACCCGCATGAGCATTAACAATATTTTGAGCTTTTAATTTAGCGTTATTATTTTCTTCATAAAAATTTTAGGAGAATAGAACCGATAAAGATTTCTTTTTTTTCGATTCATCCCTGGAGTTGAATACCTTTCATTCAAGAATTGTTTTTTTGATCCAACTGTAGGAATCAATAGAAAAGGTTACCTAAACATGCAAAAGAGGTAGGAATGTATTACCTCAAATCCAAGCTACCACAAATGGGTTCTTAAATTTTTCCTTCGATTACATTCGAACTAGACGCCTCTTCAATCTCAATTTCTAAGGACTCACAGATACCTTCAATTAATCATATACCATAATCACCCTTAAACCAATAACGCTGCCCAATTAAATAACTAACACTTAAACATGCTCGGGTTCAAGGTTAGATTCAGATGCTTTCAAAGTTAGAATTTCACGAAACATGCTTCAAAAAAGGGCCCAGGAAGCAAAAAACATAAATTATGAGTTTTTAGAAAATTTAACTATTTGGTCAAAGTTAAAGTCAAAGTCAATGCTGATGTCAATAGCTAACGCCGACGCTATCAAATAACGGGTTAAAGTCAACTCGAAAGGACTCAAACAAGTTGACTTAGACTAAGCCGACTGGACCGAAAGGTCAATGGGTCACCAAACAGGTCGGGTCAACTCGGGTTGGGTCGGGTTAACTCAATTGGGTTAACTCAAACGAGTTGACTCACCGAGCTGACTCGTGCGAGTTAACTCACTAGGATGACTCGGGTCATTCGATTCGAGTTTCAAAAGGCCAGTTCAAGGTCGGTTCAGATTGGTTCAAGGTTTAACTGGCTTAGTTCAGGGGCTACCATCCAGGGCGGCCAGAATTGCCCTGACGGCACGTGGGCACCCACGCACGGCCTTGGACGGCAAAAAGCGACCCAAAAGCATGGTTTTTTACCAGATAAGAAATCTATAACCCTAAATAAAGAGAAATAAGCCAGAATCTTACCGAAACTTACCCAAAATAAGAAAACCGATCGGATATCATACATCTCCGATAAGGCTTCAAACGATGACACCACGATGAACGGAGGGCACGACTATGCTTGCCTTGGCATGGTGAGCATGACTGAACCAATGGCACTACAAAATGATGACAGAGGCAATCAAAATCGGAGGAAAATAAAGAGGGAATCCTTAAATTCGCTAAAGCTTTGGACGGTTCTCCACGACAAACGATGGTGTAACTATGCGAGTGGTTGGTTGTATTAGGTTCCGTGAAGCAAATAATGAGCAATGAGTGGGCGGTGCGATCTACGGCCGAGCAGTGGCCAAGATCGGGCTGGTGAACGGAGGAGAGGATTTTGGAATTTTCTAGATCCTATTTTCTATCGGGTAAATGGAAAAAAAGATGGTGCATTAAAGAATGGTGGTTGGTATATCAGACTTATTTATTAAATTGCTTGGGAACTATGTATAGCTTAATATTAAGCTGAGTAATTGTGTTTTAAAGAGGACCTTAGCTCAAATGGCTAAGTCATGGGTTCTCCATTCAATGGGTCATGGGTTCAAATCTCATTGACAACACTTTCCCATTTTTTTCACTAGCCTTAAACATAGATTTTTTTTGTCATTACTTAATAGGGGTGTTACAACTTTACCCCCTAAAAAGAAATTTCGTCCTCGAAATTACTAGATTCAGAGAAATGCAAAAACTATAATTCCATTTATTCATCTACTGAAACTTATCCATCAGAGTACCTTGTCCCTTGGGACTCTCAGACGGTCACAAATCGATCTACTAGTATCCATAATTTCTCAGATTAAATTTGGACCCAAAATTATCCCATCATTCATCTCAGACTAACTGGTCATAATATGGTATTTGAACCCATATGTAATTCATGTGGTGTCACGCGATCATTTGTCTCATAGCCGTTCTTAGAAGCGCACTCAATTGGGGATAATAAACTTTCAACTATCACAGTAAGTCAATCATACACCCGAGAAGTATATCTTCTAGGATTTGTATTACTTTTCTAGATTGACAATCAGTTTACGGATGAAAAACTACAACTCATAGCTTTAGGCGAGTACTAAAGCCTCCATTTGATCTTTCTAGAATCAGGATGTAAACACCATATTCCAATTAGAAATGAAACATAGCGTACACCCGCCACACACTTTTTAAGACAATTGTTTCCTTCTGTATAACAAAATCACCACAAAATTTACACCTTCGCCACATTCAGAACACCTTTCTTTAAATTTATAACACTTTTATCAAATTTCCATCGAATATTCACAAACATAATCATCATCACCAATAGCCTTACATGTAATCTTGCATCGGGTTACTCACCTAATCAAACAATTATTCTCAATCAATCAGATCTTCTAGTTCACATACATTAACCATCTCAAAAGTTCTTTATCCAAATTCAAATTCATCATGCTAATCCAAATCATAGACGAATATTATTGACATTTCTTACTAGTATAGATCAAGCTTATTATGGATGTAATGGTTAGATGCACTTATTATAGGAAATGATTCAACATCGAAGATTCGACTTAAGGAGTACGATTATAATCTAGGGCATGTATTTACCAAACATCCTATAATAGACGATAGGCCGATCTACCCAAAGAAGCAACTCTAAGCTCGATACCACTAAATATAACCCCTCGATCGATAGGGTAACCCGATCCGATCTAAGGTGTCATATTAGGCTCACAAGAGTGACCCACAAAGAAGATTTTAAATAAACAATTTTTAAACATTTAAAATCATAAAAAAATTCTGAATTAAAACATAGGTTCCAAAATCATTTGAACAATAACAAAAATCATGGTTTAAGTTACAATACCAGCTGTGACTGATATAAAAACAAGACGTGTCATACATGCCCCTAATTACACGAGTATCGATCTGTAAGCGCGGTCAAAACAACTCTCATAATGATGTCAATAATTGACCATGTTCAAACCTTTAGAACCCGCAATGGTAAAATAACGTGAGCTTGAAAAAGCATAGCAACACAAACCTACCAAAAAATGGTATAAGTACAAGTTGGCATAAGGCTAACATAATCCGACATGGTGAGTTGATATAAAAAGGCTCCTGTGTAGGTTATAAAATTATATCAATCAGATACATGAGGGTAACAAAGCCGCTCAAGAATTATTTACTCGATCACCAAACATGAGGTCTATAATCCGATCAATTAGAGGGGCTAGATTTCAGTATTTGAGACAGGAAATTTAGTATGTTCCCATAAGTGAAGATAAAAAAATCATTTCATTTAATTCTGATAAACAAAAAAATTTATAAGAGCAACCATAGTTTTTTTATGCAAGACTATCTACCCTCCAACTTAATCTCCATAATACAGCTTCCTAGAATCAGATCATATACATGCATTATCCCGAGCCTATTGGGAATGGGTTCCATACTAAGGGAACACCTTAGGTCTGGACAGAATTACACTAGCTATAGCGTAAGAACTGAATACGGTCAGAATTACCCTAGTCGAAGCATAAAAACCTTATCGGGCGAAATTACCAAATGGATCAAGGTCAACTTTATAACTTCATATCATAACCCCAAGTACCAATTAATTCAAGATACCACTTTACAATATGCAGATTTTATAAACAAATTCATGATTCAATAACGTAATCGTAAAGTATACTTATCATATCGTATTAGGGCATACATCAAATTTACAAAGAAAATCATGCTTAAATTCAAAGACAAGTTATATTTATGCTAAATTACCATGTCACTATGTGCACATGATCGTTGTTATAAAACATTTTATAAAACATTTAAATAACATGTAAAGCAATCGATAGCACACAAGGAACACATTAAATTACGCCATTACGGCTCGTGTATGATAGTTACGGAACATGTGCACCGCACTCTATGGATTTGAGTAGTTTACTTATATAAGATTCCTTAAAAAGGGTTTAATGAATATCAGCGCCATTAAGATGTTTAAGAACCAAATTTATTAGGACCGCTCAGAATTTCAAAGTATACTATGATTCACTCATGATTTCAAATACATCAGATGAATTCTAGGATACAGACGATCAAGCCCTTCAAGATTCCCCGATACATCAAAAGGATTCTATACACATTTAGTTCATAAGGGCATTTTGACCGCTTAACTTTCAAGGGCATTTTGATAACTTTACCCAATTAGTGAAAAATGTTTATGTATGTCCACAACATCTGCCGCCATATCCACCCTCCCAAACCACTTGAACTAAACAGCTTCTCATCATTGCAAGATATACCAATATTCGAATAGGTACACATCACGCGCACTCGATACTTAATACATCGACAACTTGCATAGCTAAACAAAGATTCATCTCTAATTATCTTTTAACGAGCCTTGAACATTTCAAACATATATCTATATAGTCTTCTTTTATTATTGAAGTAGTATCGGAACAAAATAATTGTACATATGGCATCTTCAACCCGCATAGGCATTACACCTTTTGAGCTCTATGGATTAATTCCAGATTTACGTAACGCTCACTTATTTCAAGTCACGAGGATGTTTCGATCTTTTAATTGCTTAATGACGCTTTTAGTCATCCAAATTCCTTTTGTCTTTCCATACAATTTGATTATTTTTCAAAATTGAGGGTAAATTTGTCATTTTGGATTATTTAGAGATTCTTGTGCCCAAGTATTCCATTTATTTCTATCATTATAGTCAATTCAAGTTTCGCCAATTTGATTGATTCAAATAAATGTAGAAACTTCTAGTAATTTATCTTCGTAGACATAATTAGGATTTCAAGAGAGTCCACACAGCTTACATTCTAAAAGGTTCAATCTTAATACCAAGATTTTCTAAGTAAGTCGAGGGTTCCAAATGAGCAAATTGTTTAATCGAGTCAGAATCAAATTCTTGGTCATTTTCATCGCTGTGGTATTTTTATCATTTACACCTCAAGAGTATTTTTGTCATTAATATAAATCAATATTTAGATGTTAACTCTTTATTAACCATAATTCATTTCGTGGTTGACAATATTATTAATTTTACCGATCTCGTAAATTCTTTCATATCATTATACTTTATTCGAGTATTTCAAGTCTTATCTGTTTATCATTCTTTTGCTCAAGTCAAATTGATTAAGCAAGTTAATCGTATACTCATTCAATGTCTTATATACCATAACTATATACCAATGTTACATAAAGCATGCAAAGTTAGGAATGTATTACTTCAAATCCAAGCTACCACAATGACTTTTAAATTTTTCCTTCGATTACATTCAACTAGACGCCTTTTGAATCTCAATTTCGGGATAAAATACTATTTTAGAATTTATATAACATATAATGAAAATTTCAAAATAACGACTTTACAAACTCTGGCATAAAATAAGACACGACATACAGAGTTCTAGAATCATAAGAGGTCTAGATTACGAAAATTAATGTGTTTCAAATGATATCGATTCATATCATAAAGAGTTTCGACTTTGCAAATTAATTCAAGAGTGTAGAATTATAGAAAGGAATGTAAAGTTTTATTTTAGTTACCCGACTACCCTCCAACCATACACCGGCATGTAATATTCCACAATGGTATCCAAAAAGACTTACCCAAGGCCCATTGGGCGTAGGAGCTTACAGAAAGACTTACCCTAAGCCCATTGGGCATAGGAGCTTACAGAAAGACTTACCCTAGGCTCATTGAGCCTAGGAGCTTACCTAAGGGGATGCCTTAGGTCCGAAGGACTTACCAGTGCTGAACCCTACAGATCTTCAATCATATACCAGAAATACCACAAATCAAATAGTTTAGTAGACAGATGGAATAAGAAAATAATCATACATATTTTCCAGAGTATCAAAAATTAGATAGCATATTTTTCATATCAGACATAGTGGTATATTTATTTATTACTATTATTATTATTTATTTTATTTTTGATGATAAGATTCATGGTTCGGGATCGTAGATAGAGTCTTAGTTTCAAAAGACACACCAGATGATTCAATTTAACACTTATAGAATCTTGATAAATACAGATAGAACATACTGAGCTTTAGTTCATGCTATACTAAATTCAGAATTAAGAAACTTATTCGAAAAGTCCGATAATTATCATTTTCATTCAAAGCCTGTGGTTTTGTTCCTCATGGTCATTCAAAATTTTCGTTTTCATGATTATGAGAGATTTCGAGTATAAGAGATTTATTCAGATTTTAAATATACTCTGAGAGTACCAAACAATTTGCTCAAAGGCATTTGACTCTCAAGGGCAATTTGGTAATTCAACCCAAGAAGGGTAAAATTAAACTCAGACAGCATATGATTTTAAGTGGCTAAACCGACTTTCACAAACATTCGCTATAACCATAACCCATTTTAATATGGTTCCCAAAGTTCCGATAAATACGACTCACGAGCGTTTGTTCCCTAATACCAATAGCATCGTAAGTTAAACCAATCACCATCATATTCATTACAAACCTTCCACCGCGTAGTCGAACATGTCTTTATATTTGATAAACCAACTTTATAGTAGTAATATAGGTGGCCAACATTTCTAGATTTGGTTCCTCATACTTTTAAGAACGATACAATTATCACACTTTATCTAAATTAAGACTTATCCTGGGTATACCCTTATGCCACAATATAAGGGAAATTCAATTAATTCCAAGGGTCATAAATGTTTTAGTTGTTGAAAGTTTTGGTGCACAAATATATTTTGGTCATTACATACATTCTGGCTTATCTTCGATCCTTTCAAATATTTTATTCATTTCTTAAACTCAAGGGTATATCCGTCATTTTAGAAAATTAGCAATTATTGCCTGAGGATATCTCAGTCTTATTGGTCATTATGGTCATTCTGATCAGTTTAACCTTATTAGTATTTTCAATCCTTTTTGTTATTTCAATCAATTCAATCTTTTTCGCCGTTTTGATTAATCTAGACTTACGAATAGTTTTCCGTAAATTTATCTTAGGAGATTTATTTAGAATTCAAGAAAATCCAAGTACCTTACAATTTCAAAGGTTTAATCTTTGTTACCATAACTTTCCCAGTAAAACGAGGTTTTCATATGAATAAATTGTTTTACCAAAACTAGTGTAGATTTTTTAGATCGCTTTCATTGCCAAAGGTATTTTAGTCCTTATACCTCAAGAACATTTTTTTTGTCATTTCTCAACCAAGCATTCTGAGCATTAGATCTTTTATCAAGAAATAATATGAAATGGAAATTTCGTGGTGAACTGTTTTATCGATTATTCACCGAACTTGGATTTCTTACCGATCATCAATTTCTTATTCGAGTCATTTGGATTTTAACCAAATTATTATCTTTCTACCGTAATCAATATAACTTTAAAAAAATATTCAGGCATTAATCAAATCCATTCATGCATAACCAATACCACCAATTTCAGAAACATGCAAGAGGTAGTGAAGTATTACCTTGAATTCTTGCTATATCGCCAGCCCTTTAAAACGACATTCAACTCTCGAATCCAAATTGATGTCCTCTACCCTCGAATGGGAAGATATGTGAATACCTTCAATTAAACATAATCCATAATCAATCCTTAGCTTTATAACAACTCTTAAATCAAAACTAAACACATGCATTCTCGTGTTCAAGGTCAGATTCGAGGCTTTCGTGTTTGAATTTTGTAAAATGACTTCAAAAATAGACTTAGGACGCCGAGAAACATAGAATAGGGGTTTTCAAAAAATTTGACTTTTCAAGTCAAAGTCAACGCTGACGTCACCACTCAATGATGATGTCAGGTCAACGGTCAATAATGATGTCACTAAGTTGACTCAATTATCGAAGTTGACTCGAACGAGTTAACTTAGTGAGTTAACTCGACGAGCCGGGTCAACGGGTCGCTTCGGGTCGATCGGATCGAGTCCAGTCAAATCAAATCGATCCTCGGGTCGGGTCGACAGTTTGGTTTAAACTAACGGGCCTTAATAGGCCAGCCCACTTGGTTTAATAAAATAGGCCGTATGTTTAAACCAGTTTGACCGGGTTTGTCTCATATGCCGATCGGGTCCATGGCTCGGTCAGCCGATCTAGTTGAGGGTCACCGCTTGTGGGTCAAAACTTCTAGACGGCGCCAGAAGGCCCCACGCGCCCGATAACGGCCGAAAATGCACCAAAATGCCATTTTTCATAGATTACTCTCCCACATCACAACAACAAACCGTAAAACACTCAAAACAAGTCAAAAATCATTGACTTACCCCAAATAAAAAGGAAAATAGGTCTTTCACATAACTCCGATAAAGATCTTACCGTGTCGGAATGAAGAACGGCGGCCTGGGTTTTTCTCGGCTTGAAACGAGAAACCTACTGGTGGTGACGGCGCATCCAACGAACAAGAAGGGTGGCCAAAATCATTGAAAATCTGAGAGGGCATGAACCCTAAGATCGACAAACCTTAAGCTTTCAATTCGCGCGACGACAGCAGAATA
Source organism: Hibiscus mutabilis (assembly GCA_019671005.1). NCBI lineage: Eukaryota > Viridiplantae > Streptophyta > Magnoliopsida > Malvales > Malvaceae > Hibiscus > Hibiscus mutabilis. Next base: position 4,052,365 of record CM033752.1, read on the forward strand.
GGGTGAGTGTCTAGAGGGTTCTTGGTCGGGACGAACCGGGGCATCCGGTAATGTAGGCGGTGACCACCATGGCAGCACGGTAAGGCAGATCAAAGTAGCGGTGAAGGGAGAAATTAAAGAGGATTATGGAAATCCATGGTTGGCTCTCGAGAAGGGGGAAATTTAATTGGGTAATTGAAGGATCGTAAAGGATTCAAATTTATGTTCGGGTAGGATGAACCCCAAGAGCTATTTAGCTCCATTGGTTAAGTGTTGGGATTATGAGGTCAGGGTCACAGCCTCGAATCCCCACATATTCAATTGCCCCTTTCTTATCTTTTTACTATTCTTCTCCCCTTTCATTTTTTTAACAATATGGTGTTACAATTCCTCTTCTTTAAAAGAAATTTCGTCCTCAAAATTTATCAGAATCAGAAAAATGAAAAATCTGCTCTTTCATCCATTCTTGTACTGAAACTTATGTATCAGAATACTCTTGTTTCTCGGGACTTTTAAACGGTCTTAGATCAATCTAGTAGTGTCCTCAATCTCTTGGACCGACTTCGGGCACCAAAATAACCCATCATACATCTCAGACCAACTGACAGAGATACGTTATTTAAATCTGTACAGAGCTTCGTACAGTGCCAAAAGAACGCTTGTCTTATAACTATTATCATATGCAGACTCAGTCAGGGATAGGAAGCCCTTTCAACTACCCCATAAGTCAAATATACACCCTGATGTATATCCTCCAAAGTCTGAATCACTCCTTTAGACTGGCCATCGACTTACAGGTGAAAACGAAACTGAGGTCAAAAAAGTACTCAAGGCTTCCCACATGGCTTTCCAAAATCAAAATATAATCCTTGGATCTCACTGTAGAAGTTATTGATATTTAATAGTACATCATGGAACCTATCAATTCTCTCAATTACATAACTGTTAGCTTATCAAGTCATTCTATGATCACCCAAACATAATTCTTTCCATAAGGAGTTAGAGATAGTCCAACAACAAAGTTCACAAGAATTTATCACACACTACCCGAGAGTCATCTCAAGTCGTAATAGAACAGATGAATGACAATGCTCATCTATAACCTTCATGGTAACATCCAAACTTTACTGCTCCTCCTGTGCATTGTAGAATTATCTCGAATCTAAACCTTCGCCATATTCACGAATGTCTCATGTGAATAACTTGAATTGACAAAAAGCTTCTCACGATAATCTACTATGGTTGAATCATCACAATACAAGCTTGGCTCAAAATATTTATTCCGGGGGTTTTTTAAAACCGTTTTTAAAAAATGGAGTCGCCACCGCCACTTAGGTAGGCCTGACACCATAAAACCAGAGATTCAAAAAGATTGGGTTCGGGAGTCGGTTACGGATGGGGAAGGATTAGCACCCCACACCGCCCAAAATTGGTACTTTAATAATTACCGCTTATTAATATTGATTTTCCATATTAAAGTGACGATTATTTTAAAATTCACCATAATTGCGAATAAATTTTATGGCCCTGTTATCCGAGAATAAACGCCAACCACTATCACTACGCTCGACATCGCCCCGCTTACGCTGGATAAAAGGGCACCGTGATTAACAATTTATATCTCGATATGCAATCTTAGTGGCAAAAATATAAAACATGGCAAAATATTTAAATGCAATAAATATTGACATAACAAAATACTAATCTAACATAAATAATATACTAGACTAAAACATGCATATATACATATTAATCTAAATAATAGATAAAAACAACTTTAACAAGTCGTAATAACAAGGCAGAATAATTACGATATAGACGAACAAATATTTCAAAAAGACATACATGCTAGTAATAAAACATATTTCAACATATATGGAACAATATATTATACATAAAAGAAGACACACACTAACACGTAACCTAAAAAACCAAGAAAACATACAATACGCATAAAAATACAAGAACATGCCGCTTATTTAGTCAAATAGAACATAACATGCTTTAATACGAATAACCTGGATAAAAATATATAATTATCGTAAGCTTAATACATGTATACATTTAAACATAAAATACGAGACATATACGAGGGACATAAAATAAAACAATAGAATACATCAACATATACGATTATAATACGAACATGAGTATTTACAAAGAAACAGATCAAAATGAAAGAAAAATAAAAGTCAAAGTAAATTAAAGAACAATAATATGTAATTTAGGGACGAAAATGCTAAACAAAACAGAACCTAAAAGGATCAAAACTGTAATTAGACCAAGGGGCGTACTCAAAATGAAAAGTTCAAAAACGCGGATGGCTAAAGGCGAATTTTACCATTTGAAAACTGATTCGTAATTTAGGGACTGATTACAAGATTTTGAAATATCGAGGGACTGGATTGTAATTATACCACGCGGTAAGACAAAAAGAAAATATTGAAAACGCTGGGGATTAAGTGTGATTTACCCATTTCAAAATAATAATAACTATAAAATGCCTATTTTTAGACCAAACCCATTTTCCCTTCTTTGTTTCATTTTTCGCTTTTGCAATCCCAAAACGTTTTTTTTTCTCAAATATCCTCATGAAACCTGTAATCCGGCGGCCGGCCGCACAGTGTTCTTTGTCGCCGGCCGCCGCTAACCGCACCGGGGAGCCTCCAAAACACACCAAAATAACCCCTGCTTCATCCTCAACATGAATCCGTGGTTGATTCGTGAGGATACACCCTATTTTGCCCTAGATCTAGAAAATACGGGTTTAAAAAATATTTTTTTAAACCAAAACGAAACTACAAGGGTCTTCCTCCCTTTAGTTCACCATATCCGCTTGGAGAAGCCGAAAGGCTTATCACCGAGGAAGGGAAGACCCACAAACGGCGACGGAAAAGACTTCTCCTTTTTTTTTTTGTTTTTGTTTACCTTTTTTGTATATGCATGCAAAAAAAAAAAAGAGAAACGAGTATTTACCACCGACTTTTCTTTCGATTATCACTTGAATGTTTACAACTTTCGCTTTTTGTATTACAAGATCTCTCTACTACTTTTTTTTGTTACCCTTTTTTTTTTTTGTTACCCTCTCTCATATAACTCTCTCTGCAAAAAGTCCCCGCTTCATATATATCCTTGTCTTTGTTTTGGTGCAAGTTGCATCTTGCTTTTTCAGATCCGACCGACAACTTGTTGCTTGTTGTATTGGGCATGTTCAACACGGGGGTTGAATATCGCATGGTGGCGGTATGGGTGTTCTCGCCAATGCCAGACGCGCTTTGGCCGCCCGATCGATCCGATCTAACGGTCGAGATGGCTTGAAGGACGAACGGCCCGATGAAGCCTCGATTTGATGAGACGGCCCCAGATCTTGCCACGGAGCCCCGCAATGAGAGTCGAACGCTGCGGATCTTACGCGCGCGAGATATCAAAGCGTCAAAGCGCCACGCGCGGGACCACACGCCGCGGGCACTTGAACGGTCCATACGCAGGAACACGCGGCGGGGCGATATTTTTGACTTCTTGGTTATCGTGGGCCGCTGGATCGATCTGATCCAACGCCCACAAATACCGCACACCATAATTGTAATTAGATAAGGTTTGGGTTTGGGCCAACCGGCCTTGTAATTTGTTTGTAATTGACTTGACTTCATTTTTATTTGGGTTTAATATATTTGATTTTTTTGATTTCATTTTATCAGCCCATTAATAATAATATAATTAGTATATAATAGCAATACACATACATACGAAAAACGTATACTTATATTATACAAACATTAATTAATATAACATTGTAGCATACGTACATATAATCAAACTTATAATTAACATAACATCTATATACATTAAACAAATACGCTCAGATTTATAGATACATACGCGACACACATACACACTATTAATACGTATACATACATAGCTTATAATATACATGCACACACCACACCTTATATATATTAGTAACATTCATGCATATAATATATAAATAAATACATGCAATACTAATATGTATTTACAAGTAAAATGAGTGATTACAGCTTGCCTCTTTGCTTGTTCTCATGGAATGGGAAACAAAACAAAGATTCATAAGCACTCATTTTTATCAAACTTCCTGCTTGTAGCTTTGGAAAACGTGTTCTTTTGGACATCTCCGCTTCTTCCTTGGCTGAATCTTCAGCTCGTAAGTTCTTCCTATATAGAGCTTCACACCTTCCGATCTTGGAGCTACAGATCTTCCTATATAGAACCCTTTGCTCAAGCCTCGAGTTATGAGTCCCTCCTATATAGAACTTTTCACTTCGAGACAAGAAAGCTTGGAGTCCTTCCTATATAGAACTCTTCGCCTTCAACGCTGGTTTCTCCTATATAAAACCTTTTGCGCCACTGATGGATTCTTCCGACCGGGAGTTCCTCCTATATAGAATCGCTAGTCTTCAAACCCCGAGCCGCAACCTTCCTATATAGAACTTTTTATGCTGCTCAAATCTCAGAGCTACAAAGTGTTCTTCCTATATAGAACCTTTCACTTAAGACAATGAAGCTTGAGAGCCTTTCCTATATAAGACTTTCGCGCTGACACAACAGTTTCCTATATAACCTCGTGTCATAGGTGAATTTTTGACTCGGGAGTTCTTCCTATATAGAATCATGAAGTCTTCACCTTGGAGCCGCTTGTCCTTCCTATATAGAACTTTTCAAGCCCTTGAAATCTTGAGTTACGGATTCTTCCTATATAGAATCTTTTCACTTAAGACATTGAAGCTCTGAGCCCTTCCTATATAGAACTTTTCGCTTTCGACACAAAGAGATTTCCTATATAATCTTGCGTGTCATGGGTGAATTCTTCGACCGGGAGTCCTTCCTATATAGAATCATGAGTCTTCACCCCGAGCCGCCACCCTTCCTATATAGAACTTTCAGCTTCAAGCCTCGAGCGGAGGATTCTTCCTATATAGAACCTCTCTCCGAGCTTGAAAACATGTGCCTTTTGTATGTAAAAACATTGTCTTCTCATTTGGGATTCACACCACGATGGCCATCGATGTCTCTTTGATATGCAGATACTGTCTGAGATGAAAACAAAATGCTATGACAAATGAATTGACATGCTCCTAATCCTAGTGATGTCCGACTATTCATGATGCATGAGTGTCAATATTTTGGTGGGCTTGTTTTGGTCCTTATTTGATCTTGATGTTCGCTTTCCCTTTCTTACTTGGCATCGATACCCCGCTTCACCGCAAAGTTCAACCATCTCAACCTTTCTTTTCTCCAATTACGACTTGAATTCTAAAGTGCCCTTTCGTGTTTTCACTTTAGAGAGAGTTTTTTTGGGGGTGCCCTTCTCGGGTTTTCACCCAAGAGATCTTTTTGTTATCTTGTATGCCTTCCTTGAATAGATAGAACGCGTGCCATTGGTCATCCTACCGGGTTGTTTGAAGCTTCCCGCCTTCCCTATCGACATTATGTAGGGAACTAGAGGACGGAGTTAACATCGCTTTTTTGATCACCTGCATTTTCAAGGTTAAATCACAATAATGCTTCAAATCTCTTGTTTCATTATAAGCCTATGTTAACTTATTTGACTGAAATTGACAAGAAGGCCAGGAATGGATGTTCAAAAACACGGTTTTATTACGATTAAGGGCTTGGGATATCTTAAAAAAGATAAAGGTATGACAACATGAGAAAGAAGAAATGTTAAGTATGAAATACAAGATCCCATTATCTCTTCGATATGAATGATACATGATCCTCGTCAACCGTGTAGAATTTTTTTTTGCCTCAAGCCTCCTCTTCATGATGTTCATGGGGATACCATTCTTTCGGATATTCAACTTTTCAATTTACCCGAGCCGCCTTTTACATGGTTTTCAACTCGTGTCCTTCCTTTGCTTCAAGACGCCTTGCTTCGGTTTTTGCCCCTGAGCTTCCATTTTGTTCTTTTTTTTTATTTTTCATCATCATTTTTTTTAGAGATAGTACTTTTGACGGCATCGTAATTTACGGGATTTTTCAGCTCGTCCCCATCCATTTCTCAAGTTAGATCGTGGCTCCTCCCGAGAAGGCCTTTTTACGACGCACGGTCCTTCCCAAATGGGCATCCATTTTCCTCGAGAATCTTTCTCGATAGGGAGGATTTTCTTGAGCACCGCATCCCTTCTTTGAATTCTCTTGGCACACCTTTTGTTGTATGCCCGCACCATCCGCTTTTGGTACATCCGACCATGACAAATGGCCTTTAGTCTTTTTCATCAATGAGATTTAGCTGGTCGAGTCCGCCTCGCACCCATTCAGCTTCTTCCAATTTTACTGCTTAAGACCCGAGAGACGGGATCTCTACCTCAATTGGGAGTACCGCTTCGTACCATACACCAAGGAGTAGGGTGTTGCCCCGATGTGCGAATGGACGCCCTATAGGCAAAAGGGCAAAAGGCAACTTCTCATGCCAATCCTCGTAGGTATCCGTAGTCTTCGCTATGATCTTCTTTATGTTCTTGTTTGTCGCTTCCATCGCCCCATTCATTTTAGGACGATAGACTCGTGGGAATTATGGTGTGTTATCTTGAATTGAGTGCACACGTCCGTCATCATTTTGTTATTCGGGATTGGAAGCGCTGTTTCGTGATTATCCTTTCGCAATCCAGACGACAAATAATTCCTTCTTTAAGAACTTACAAACCGTAGTCCTGTGATATTGGCGTAAGACGCTACTCTACCCATTTAGTGAAGTAGTCTATGGCGACCAAAAATGAAACGGTGTCCATTGGAAGCTTTCGATGAATCGCCTGATGACGCCCATGCCCCACGCCGCGAAAGGCCACGGAGAATTCATGGTGTGTAAAGGCGATGGGGTGCGTGAATTTTGTCAAAGAGAGATTTGGCATTTGTGGCATTTTTCGCGCGAATCGATGCAATCTCCTCCATGGTCAACCGTAAATAACCATATCTCATAATTTTTCGGCTATAGACAACCCGCTGGCGCATGCTCCACAGAGCCCGCCATGTACTTCCGCTTAAGATTTCCTTCACCTCCCGGCATCCACACATCTCAAAGAATGTTTGATCATGACTTCTCCTATATAGGATCTCTCCATCTAGGACATATTTTGTTGCCATTTTTCTCGAAGCTTTTTCATTGTTGTCGCTTGCCCTTCGATACTTTCAAGCTTGACATATTGCAAGATGTCATAGTACCATGGGTTTCCGCCAATCTCTTCCTGTACATTACAACAATGAGCATGCTTTTCAAACGCTCAGATCTCAATGGGCTTCATTTCTGCCCCGGTGTTTGTTTTAAACATGGATGCCAAGGTTGCCAATGATCCGCTTATCCGATTTTCTTTCTCGGCAGTAAATTGAAGCTGACCTTTTCGAACTCTTTGGTGAGCTCTTGATCAATTCGTGATATTTGACCAACTTCGGTCCCCGGTTTCCCATTCCCGCGCAATTGGTAAATGACTAAGACGAATCTCCTAACACTGCTTCCTAACCTTTCTCGATGGTCGAGTTCACCCCATGATGCAAGCTTCATATTCAGCTATATTGTTTGTGCAGAAGAATTCCAACTGGGTGGTGAAAGGATAATAGACGCCCTCGAGAGAAATTAGCACCGCCTCTATCCCATGTCCGAGGGCGCTGAGGCTCCATCAAGTAAAGTTTCCATGACTTATCATCCAAACCTCTTCTTCGCTGTAATGCACATCAAGTCTTCGTCTGGGAAACTAAAGTTCAATGCCTCATAGTCATCCAAGCACGACTAGCTAGGAAATCTGCTACGCACTCCCTTTACGGCTTTCGATTAACGATACGATGTCGAATTCGATAAGAGCATCCGCCATCGGGCCATCCTTCCCGCTAGTGTTGGCGCTTCCATTAGAACTTCAATGGGTCTAGCTTGGATATCAACCGTAGTATGGTACAAAGATGTACCGTTTGCCGCTTGGTAGCCCAAACTAGAGCACAACACAGCTTCAGACCAAGGGTACCGCTGCTTCGCAATCATTGAATTTCCGCTTAGGTAATAGATGGCTTGCCTTTTTTTTGACTCATCGTGGTTGCCCCAAAGACGCATCCCATTGAATTCTCAAAGACCGTTAAGTAGAGAATTAGTGGTCGACTGTGCATCGTGCGACTAAAATTGGAGCATTTGTCGTACTTTTGATCTTTTCTAGGGCTCTTTGACATTCTTCATCCCACACGCCATGATTATTCTTTCTAAGAAGTCCAAGACCGGGTCGCATTGGTTGGTTAATTGGGAAATGAAACGAGAGATATAATTCAGCCTCCCAGAAAACCGCGGACTTCCTTCTCGCAAGGGGTGGTGAAAGGTCCCGATGGCTTTCACTTTATCCGATCAATCTCAATCCTCTTCTCGCTACTACGAATCCTAAGATTTTCCGTATAACGGCGAAGGTACACTTGGCAAGATTAAGCCTCAGCTGGTACTTCCGTAGTCTTTGGAATAGTTTTCAAGTTTTGTAGGTGCTCTTCCTCCTGCTCGGGACTTGTCAATCATATCATCCACGATACTTCTATTTCTTTGTGCATCATGTCATGGAAAAGAGTCACCATTGCTCTTGGGTATGTTGCCCCGCATTTTAGCCCAAACGGCATCACTGATAACAAAAAGTTCCCCACATGGTTATGAATATGGTCTTCCATGTCGTTAGGGTCCATCTTTATCCGGTTGTACCCTCGAGAAGCATCCATGAAGGAAAACCATGAATGTCCCGCAGTGTTGTCAACCAAATGTCAATATGTGGTAAAGGGAAGTTGTCTTTAGGGCTGGCTGCCTCGATCCCTATAATTTACACACATACGAACTTTCCGCCTTTCTTTGGTACTGTACAATGTTTGCAACCCATTCGGGGTATTTGGCTACCTCCAAGAATCCCACATCAAATTGCTTTTTCACTTCTTCTCGATCTTTAACAACATATCCGGTCTCATTCTCCGGGTTTTTGTCAGATCGGGTTTGCACTCCGATTTTGTTGGCAATTTGTGCACCACTATGTCGGTATTCAACCCCTCGCATATCTTGATAAGTCCAGTGAAGACATCCTTGAATTCCTCAAGTAGGGCTACTGGGCTTCATGCTTGGTTTTTGAGGAAATCGCTGTTCCTACTTTTATTTCTTTTCTCTCTTCTTCAGTCCCCAAGTTGACAATTTATGTTTCTTCTTGGTGGGGCATGATCTGCCTTTCTCTGCCGTCCACCATTCTCTTTAACTCTTTCGGGACCTCAATTTCTATTTCATCATATCCTTCCTCAATTCTCTTCGAGACCTTAGGGCATTCGAAATTCACTCCAGGATTGGATCCGGTATCATTCATATTGTCAATCATGAGCGACCTGCATTAAATGAGAATGAATTGTATTGGGAAAGAGACGACTTTATATGAAGGGAATGAATATGAAGAATGCATGAATGAAATAAATGAAACTTTGGTCATTTTTAAGAAAGTGGGGATATTTTCATTTCAATCAAAAAGTTAACATATGTGCCCCTTACAAGAGATCCCCATTGTTTATGGGCAAAAACAAAAGGTTGATTCGGAGCATTACTCTGATCTATTCCTAAAAACTACAGGTAGATCAATGCAGCCCAGCTATCGAAAGTTTCCTGACGGCAAGGGCGGATGTTAGTCAACATTTTGCTGCCTCGATCCTTTTCACTATCATGTTGATGTACATCCCTTTAAATGATTCACCGAGTACTTCCTCCCGTTAAGTTCATCATTTTTTTTCATTGCCTTTCCAATATCTTGACCGGGCCGGTAGAACCCCCGAGACAAAAGTGGTTTTCAAACTAGGAAAGGACATCGCCTCCACTAATGTCTTCTCCTTTAGATCCGCTTTTCTTTGCTCCTCCTTCCTCTTATATTCCTCTTTCTTCAAGACACTTGGTTGGTAACCCAGCCCAAATGATCCTTCTTGGTTATCATATTCTTGGGTCTCGTGTTTCTTGTAATTTCTTCCCCAACCCTTTTCCTATTTTGGCCTCGCCCAGAGTTTCGCGACGGTCATCTTGGTACAATTAGATAACCTGGGTAGGGGATCCGACTTCCTCTCAAACGAATGTGGCATTTATGTTCCAATTACTAACGAGCATGCTCGAGCATCTTCATCATTTTGAATGTAGGGGGCGCCTGATGTCACCAAGCAACAAATTCTTGCTCGCTTCATCAGACCAATTTGCCTTCGACTACAAATTTTAATTTTTGGTGCAATGATGATGGGACAACTCCTCGGAGTGGATCCACGGTCTTCCCAACAAGCAGTGTAAGATGGTTTTATGTCCATCACCACAAAATTGATCACATATTCGCTTGGTCCGATCAATAGGGGCACCTCAATTTTCCCCATTGTTCCTTTTTGCGCACTCATCAAAGGCTTTACCGAACCATCTATTGGCAAGACATTCACCATAGGCAAGACATTCAATGCTGACCCTTTGTCAATCAAGACGCCGGGTAATACATACCTTTGCAAAAGGGTAGTGATGTTAAGGGCTTTGGTAGACCCCATTCCTCCTCCGGGATCTCATCATCACCGAACGTGATATGATTATAGGCAGTGATATGTCCCACTATCATGTCCAAGTTTGATACGTAAATGTCCTGGGGCACAAAAGTTTGATTCAAAGACTTTCAATAGCGCCTCCCGATGCTTCTCTCAACTCAAGAGTAATTCCAAAGACTGTGATCCCGCCTCGTTGCTTTCGTAGTTGTTCCACTACGCTGCACTCGCTATGTCTCAAGAACTTTAGAAATTCTTTTGGCCCGGGTCTCGCCACGCTCATTTATCTTTGGGGAGGTTCTTCTCAAATATCCGCGTAGGGCTAATCATTGTACTTTTCCCTTATCTTTTTCAGCCGCTTTCAAAGCCTCGAGAAATAACATCGGCCGCTTCCTTGTGAAATGGCCTCGCCTCACCAACGCTCACATCGCTCGCTTTGTTGGTCTTTCAAACAGAGGCTCTTTTTACCTGATCGTGTTCTAGTTTTTCCGCATGGTCACATTTACAAAGATAATTCAAGGGAGTTTGTCGATATCTTTTTGAAACGGGAATGGAGATGGTGCTGAAATGATGATCTTGGGACTCATTTTGCTGGTTTCTCCTTGGGAGACACTGCATTCCCCGCCCGGGAGAGATGATAAAAGGTCTATCCTTCCCAGATTTAGTTTTGGGGGCTATCCGTCATGTGTACGTCCGACCCTTCTTCCCCATGGGCCTCAAGAATTCTATTTGTTTTTCATTCATCAATTTCTGCACCAATTTTTGAACTCGCACATTCTTGGATATCATGCCCTTCACCTAGTGGAATTCTAATACTTTCCATATTTCTTCTCGCTTTGTTATCATGCCTTTGTCGATCACACGAGCCATGCATAATCAAGTAAAATACCCACCGTAAAGGAGACTTGATTTCTGACACGCCATCCCTTATCCTCCCGTAAAGTATTCTTCAATAACATTTACCCTCTCGCTCCCATGATCGTCAAATGGGTTGTTGGCTACACTGCTCTTCAAACTTCAATATCCCGAATCGATTAAGTTCTCGCATGCTTTTTGAAGGCAAGGCGCTTCGTGGGATGTCCAGGGTACCGCCGATAGTCACAATGCGCGCTGGATTATACCAAGGCGGAAGGGCGGATTGACAGAGTAACGATGTATGGTCGGACCAGTCCGCTTCATACAATCGGGAATAAAGTTCCGAGTACGAAACAGGTAGGGGAGTGAAAGTTCTCCTCTTTCTTTTTTCGTGACTCTCTCATCTCTTTGATTCGAGTTTTGTGTTTTTCCCACAGTGCTTGTGGCTGTGAGACTGTGAAGTTCTTCAAGGGCGATAGGTGCTGGTGGTGTTTACTTCATTTCTCTTGTTATACTTTCGAGATCCTTCCCACCATCAATTTCTCGCCGCTTTAATTGCTGCCTGAGGGACTCCCAGCCCCGATTAAATCGGCAAAGCACAAATTGCAGTGTTATTAATGAGGTGATCAAAGAGTGCCCTTTCGTGAGTATTGACAAATAATGGCGTGATTTCATGCTCCGAATGGGTGGCTGGATTTGGGCGCCCACTTTCTCATTTTGGGCGTATTGCCGCAGCCGCTGACTTCGCCCCATATTTTCTAACATAATTTACTAGGGTCATGTCTCGTTACATGTTTGTATTGCTCAAGAAATGCTTTTGATAGATCATTCCATGTCTTAACATTTTCCTTGCTCAACCGAGTGTACCAACATAACGCCGCTTCCAGCTTAGACTATCCTGAAACAATGGATCAATAGCTTTTCGTCCTTATGGTAGGCCGCCATTTTTCTACAAAGACATTGTTATGTGTGCGTATGACATGTGGTTCCATCGATTTATCAACTCTCGCGCTTTAAATTTTGGCGGTAGGACAAGATCGACACTGTACTTAAGTCGCTAGCGCCATTTCCTCGATTCTTCATTTGATTGTAACGCTTTAAATTTTTCCTCCATGAGGCGTAAATCTTTCTTCCCACTTTTTTTCTACCTCACTCCTGATTCTTTCGACCATGTTCAGTCCGCACTTCTTCTTCATAGAGTGCTTCAAGATTTAGGGGTTGAGTCTCGTGTACTTACTACTTGAAAGCCGAAGACATTCATGCAGGTCAATATACACCTTCCTAGCCTGGGTTTGGTGCAGCTTGGTTGAACCTTGTAGTGAGCCGGGGTACCTTCCTGCTCTTGAACATTTTTCCTTCTACTCTTTTTCCAAGACTCTTTGCCAAAGAATGCGTTTATGTTAGATACTATAGATGTTTGCGATCGCGCAAACTGATCACTAAGGCTTCTCCGGGCCTCTTCAAGCCTTGTCTCGAGCCTCTTTGCCCTCTTTCTAGACTGATTATCCTTTCTTTCATGAGCTTTCTTTGTAGCCGGGTAAAGTATGGGTGATGAATGATTGCGGGTTAACTACACACAACACAACACCACAATATTTATATTGTTAATATGGTTGCAAAAAATAAATGCATGTACAATGATGCGAATGTTATGATGCAAATGCAAGAATGTATGCAGATAAGGTACTGATTCCGCTGGTAATCACCCTTTTGAACTACTTCCACGGGAATTAAAGGGTCTTGATTACAACAAAGTTCGTGTTACAAAGTAAAGATCCCTAGTACAAAAGATCTAATTACAACACAAAGTCCTATAGATAGGCTCTAGCTCTATCTCCTAATTTTCCAATTGCCCCGAGCAGCTTGAGGAACCTAGGAGCTTCTTCCATTCCCGAGGCTATGAAAGGTCGGAGTGTCTCACCTGACAAATGCAATCATTCACATGCCCGGCGACTCTGCTGTATGTCCACCATTAGGTTTATGTAATACTGGTCTTTGTCATGTACCATTCGAGCAGCGCCGCCAGTCTCTCTTCTCGCCAATAGGTGTCCCCTCCGGCCGCAGCCTCCTCTAACACATTAATTCTTTCCTTGTAATCCTCAACAGCTGCTTCGAGGGACCCAATTTGTGCTTGTAACACACCCACTTCAAGGCTTTCTCTTTCTTGCAGCTCAATGGGTTATTCCTCAAGGGCAAGACATCTCAAGTGAGTGTTCGACTTCCGCAACCTTTCCTTTTAATTCGCCATTTTGACTTTGGCTTTGCTTCAGCCTTTGAATAGTGTCATCGTACAGCTTTTTGCATTTCTAACAGTCTATTTAGACTACTCATGGATTTTCTTTTCCATACGGTGACGCTTTCTCTCTCATGATGGACAGCTTGTTTTCCCTTGCTGATTTCTTGCCTCATCTTTTTCTTTCTTGATTAATGGCCTTCTTGGCGGACCGCTTTTCTTCCTCCATAGCCAAACGGCAGCTTTCTATCTCTTTCGATCACTTTTTGTTGATTTCGCGCTCTTCTTCCACCAAACGGATGCCGCTCATTCTTTCTTTCCACAAATATGAACCGACTCTCGCCGCCTTCTCAGATTTTTGCTTGTAATAGAAGGGCATCTTTTTGATAAAGAATGTTCTTGTCGCTAAATCTGCATTTAATTTCTTCAATTGCCTAATGATCCCGCCCCGCCACAACCTCTAAGCTTGCCTTATAGAGCTCGCCGCATGTTGGGACCGTTGGATGTCCATTTTCCTTTAACTTCTTCGAGTTCATTCCTTAAGATGTCGGCTTTTCAGACGGTACCACCCTTGTAAGCTCTTCGAGTGACACCGCTGGTCCTGATCAAATTCGGGAATCACATTATTAACCTCAAACGCCTCCAAAGATCGTAATCGGGGTAGTCATGTGCTCGGTATCTCCTTCCACCCCGATCCGTAAATAATGATCCTAAGACCTCATGATGGTCTCAATTTTTCCTTTGAACTCCCTTTGAAAAGAAATTCAGTTTGGCTTAATCCGTGGTATTGGGAATGAACTGCCGTGATCCGAATCGCCGAGACACTAAAAAGCGGAGCACAAGCGATCTCTCCATGCAATCCCAACATCATCAGCCAAATCAAGTCACCACAATCAGATAGAAAATAATTAACTTTACTGAGCCATGGGACCCTCCATGCTATGTCTTCATCTTGAATGTTCCTCAAGAAATCGGGTCCATTTTTGTTTTCAAATCCTCTCGCCATTCCTTTGCTAAGTATTCTCGTAAAGGCGAAAAACCTTGGAAGGATATCCCTCCCGTAGGACCTCGCCGCGCTTTCCACATGTGACTAATCCATACTTGTAATAGCTGTGTAAGATCCTCGAAAACGCCCTTCTTCATGTTTCCTGCTAGCATTTAAGGAAATGAAAGTCTCACCAAGATTGCTGGTACTGGGTTTGCTTTCCATTTCACCCGCTCAAACAAATCGAGAATGGCTATGTCAATGTTCCCGAGTACTCTTGGAAAGATCACCAAGCCATATATTCCTAAAGCGAACAAGTCCATTTTCTTTGCCTCGTCTGATGTGTCGGTATGATGTCTCGAATACTTTCTCATGCAAAGACCGTATTGTCTCCTGATTTGAAGGAGGCCATTAACCCAATCGCTACTCATTCCCGCAAGGGTTTTGAGTTTCGCAGTTGTAATTCTGATTCTCTGAGGCTTCAGTAGATCCAATCTTCCCCAATATTTTTCTGGTTAAGTAAAGCAGTGTATTCTTCTACCGTAGGCATCATGTCCTGCCCATTGAAGGTGAAGCAAAGAAAAAGCCGGATTCCGAATCGACTATAGCTCGTAGTAGGGGGCTGGTTAATCCGAACATATAACAACCGTAAGGATGTCACCATAACTATTGCAGAACAAGTCTTGTAGTCTTCGGTCCCATCTTTCCCAAATGCTTTGAAGATCCCATAAGTCGCTCGCTGAGACTCACATAGGTGTATCCCGCTATTACGCTGCTCGCTCGCAAACCGTCCCTTGGATTTTTTGGTTGACCTCACCAATGTCCGATCGATAAATTAAGCTCTTCTTTTCCTAAGACACATTTTTTCCATGGTGAAAGACTTTCTCGATCAGTAAAACCACTTGATCCAAGATTTTATGTGATGCAAATGCAATGATGTATGAGAAAAACAAAAGCAAAAAGAAAACAAGTCAATACCGATAAAATTAATAAATATGTAAATAAAAGGACAAAATTAAATGTAATAAACACACAAAACAACCCTATTTATCCCGCCTAAAACACCTAAGGTTATCAAATGGCTCTAACAGGTGGGTTTCTATGTTTCTCTACATGCAAAGTGTTGGTGCTAGAGGTACCGAATTGTCCTTGCTGTCCTCTACTAAGAGTAGCAAGGCCCCCATCATCACCCATTATAGGCTCCTTTCAACCGGTTCAATCTGGGGGGACCCATTCGCTATGCCCGCATTTAAGGAACGATATCCTTACGAAAGCATAAGGTACTTGAGCCCCGAAGGTACTTGCTAGGCCCATACGGGAGAACGATATCTCCACGAAAAGCATTAGCGCTTTCCCACTTAGAAAGACGGGTTTATATGCTATATTTTAAATGCGTAAAATAAACGCGCAATTATGACCGAATGTTAATTTAATAGTTACTTTAACTGAACTTTCTAATATTAGTAAAGCGGTAATTATTTTAAAAGCTTGACTCTCATTTGTTTTTTTTTTTTTTTGAAAAACAAAAATGTCCCCAACGAGTCGCCATCCGTAGCGATGTCCTTTCTTCTTCGCTAAAAACGAACGGGTGTTTTTCAAGGTGTTTGTAATTTTTTTGATATAAAACGCTTTATTCCGTGGGGTTTTAAAAACCGCATTTTTAAAAAATTGAGTCGCCACCGCCACTTAGGTAGGCCGACACCATAAAACCAGAGATTTAAAAATTATTGGGTTCGGGAGTCGGTTACGGATGGGGAAGGATTAGCACCCCCACACCGCCCAAAATTGGTACTTTAATAATTACCGCTTTATTAATATTAGATTTTTCGGATTAAAGTGACGATTAAATTAAAATTCGGTTATATGTGCGAGTAAATTTTAAAGGCCCCATTATTCGAGAGTAAACGCCCAACCACTATCACTACGCCTGACATCGCCCCGCTTACGCCAATAAAAGGGCACCGCATTGACAAAATATATGTTCGTTATGCAAACTTAAAAAACATGACAAATATAAATAAATACCTTACGATAAAAAATATAAATAAATACTAACATAATGAAATACTAGCATAACATAAATAAAATGCTAATCTAAAACATACATACATGACTATTAATTCAACACATATATCTAACATAAATAAAATAATAATCTAAAAACATACATACATAAATATTAATCTAACTTATAAATAAAAACATATCTAACATAAATAAAATACTAATCTAAAAACATACATACATAAATATTAATCTAACTTATAAATAAAAACATATCTAACATAAATAAAATAATAATATAAAACATAAATTTAAAGCATACTAATCTAAAACATAGATAAACATACAAATTAAAAACACAATTTTAAATTAACTATTACTTCATTAAAATATAAAAATTACAACATAAATAAAAAGGAAAGAAAATATACCTAACTAGGAGTTCGAATGACGAACCCCGACTGGACCCCACCGAGATCTACCACGACCTCTCCAAAAAATTAACTAGATCGGATCCAAAATAAGACTCCGATCGAACCGGTTAGGACCGAGGATATTACCCCGGTCCTTGGCTAACCGAGAGCACTGCTCTCTTTGGCTTACCATGGCCGATTCCAATTGCTCCTCAATTGCAATCTTCAATTGCCTATTTATAGGCAAATCACAAAGGGGTGGGTATTTGGGGGTGACGTGGCCATTGCAGGGCCACTCAAATTCTTTTTTTTCTTTTTTATTTTATTTTTTATATTAATAATTTTACTATTATAATAACACTAATAACACTAAAATTCGGTCAAAAATGAGTGATTACAGTTGCCCCTCTTTGCTTGTTCTTGTGAAACGAGGACAAAGCAAAGATCAAAAGCACTCATTTTTGACCTACTTTCATCTTTTGGCTTCGAATCACGTGTTCTTCTCGAACTATCCGCCTTTTCCTTAGCTGAATCTTCATGCTCGTAAGTTCTTCCTATATAGAGCTTCGTCACCTTCCGATCTTGGAGTTATAGGCTATTTCTACATAGAACCCTTCACTCTGAAGCCTCGAGTTATGAGTCCATCCTATATAGAACCTTTCATTCTAAGACGGTGCAGCTTGGAGTCCTTCCTATATAGAACTATTCACATTCAACGCTGGTTTCTCCTATATAAAACCTTCTGCGTCGTTGATGGATTCTTCCGACTGGGAGTTCCTCCTATATAGAACTGCTAGTCTTCAAACCCCTCGAGCTGCCACCCTCTTCCTATATAGAACTTTTCATTCTAAGACGGTGCAGCTTGGAGTCCTTCCTATATAGAACTCTTCGCTTTTAACGCTGGTTTCTCCTATATAAAACCTTCAAGCCGCTGATGGATTCTTCCGACTTGGAGTTCCTCCTATATAGAATCTGCTAGTCTTCAAACCCCGAGCCGCAAATCCTTCCTATATAGAACTTTTGGCGCCTCAAATCTCGTAGCTGCTGTGTTCTTCCTATATAGAACCTTTCACCCTAAGACAAAAAAAGCTCTGAGCCCTTCCTATATAGAACTTTTCGCTGACACAAATGTTTTTCCTATATAAAACCTTGTGTATCATGGGTGAATTCCTTCGATCGGGAGTTCTTCCTATATAGAATCAAGCTACTTTTACCCCGAGCTGTAAGTCATTCCTATATAGAACTTTTAGCTTCAAAATCTTGAGCTACGGATTCTTCCTATATAGAATCTTTTACTCTAAGACAATAAAGCTCTGAGCCCTTCCTATATAGAACTCTTCGCTTTCGACACAACAGGTTTTCCCTATATAAAACCTTGTGTATCATGGGTGAATTCCTTCGACTGGGAGATCTTCCAATATAGAACTGCTAGTCTTCACCCTGGAGCCGCCAGTCCTTCCTATATATAACTTTCAGCTTCTGAAGCCTCGGAGCGGCAGATTCTTCCTATATAGAACCTCTCTCTGTAGGCGCTTGGAAACATATGCCTTTTGTATGTAGAACCACTGTCTTCACATTAGGGATTCACACCACCGATAGCCACATCTGTAGCGATGTCTCGTTTTTTTATCGCTAAAAAATGATGAGTTTTCGAAGGTGTTTGAAAGGTGTTTGTGAATCTTTTTGATATAATATATTTATTCCTTGGGGTTTTAAAAGAAACCGCATTAAAAAAAATGGAGTCGCCACCGGCCACTTAGGTAGGCCGGACACCATAAAACCAGAGATTCAAAAAGATTGGGTTCGGGAGTCGGTTACGGATGGGGAAGGATTAGCACCCCCACACCGCCCAAAATTGGTACTTTAATAATTACCGCTTTATTAATATTGGATTTTCCAGATTAAGGTGACGATTATTTTAAAATTCAGTCATAATTGCGAATAAATTTTAAGGGCCCCGTTATCCGAGAATAAACGCCCAACCACTATCACTACGCTCGACATCGCCCCATTTACGCCGGATAAAAGGGCACCGTGATTAACAATTTAAATCTCGATATGCAATCTTAGTGGCAAAAATATAAAACATGGCAAAATATTTAAATGCAATAAATATTGACATAACAGAATACTAATCTAACATAAATAATATACTAGATTAAAACATGCCTATATACATATTAATCTAAATAATAGATAAAAACAACTTTAACAAGTAAGAATAACAAGGCAGGAATAATTACGTATATAGACGAACAAATATTTCAAAAAGACACACATGCTAGTAATAAAACATATTTCAACATACATAGAACAATATATTATTCATAAAAGAAAACACACTAACACGTAACCTAAAAGCCAAGAAAACATACAATACGTATAAAAATACAAGAACATGCCGCTTATTTAGTCAAATAGAACATAACATGCTTTAATACGAATAACCGGATAAAAAATATATAATTATCGTAAGCTTAATACATGTATACATTTAAACATAAAATACGAGACATATACGAGGGACATAAAATAAAACAATAGAATACATCAACATATACGATTATAATACGAACATGAGTATTTACAAAGAAACAGGATCAAATGAAAGAAAAAAAAAGTCAAGTAAGGTGAATTAAAGAACAATAATATGTAATTTAGGGACGAAAATGCGAAACAAACAGAACCTAAAAGGATCAAAACTGTAATTAGACCAAGGGGCAGACCCAAAATGAAAAGTTCAAAAACGCGGGATGGCTAAAGGCGTAATTTTACCATTTGAAAATTGATTCGGTGTAATTTAGGGACTGGATTACAAGATTTTGAAATATCAGGGGGACTGGGATTGTAATTATACCATGCGGCAAGACAAAAACGAAAATATTGAAAACGCGGGGGGATTAAGTGTGTGATTTACCCATTTTCAAAAATAATAATAACTATAAAATGCCTATTTTTAGACCGAAACCCATTTTCCCCTTCTTTGTTTCATTTTTCGGTTTTGCAATCCTGAGCCTCGTTCTTATTTTCTCTCAAATATCCTCATGAAACCCAAAATCCGGCGGCCGGCCGCCGTGTTCTTCGCCGCAGGCCGCCGCTAACCGGCATCGGCGAGCCTCCAAAACACACCAAAATAACCCCCGTTTCATCCTCGACATGAATCTGTGGTTGGATTCAGAGGATACACCCCTATTTGCCCTAGATCTAGAAAATACTAAGTGAAAAAAATATTTTTTAAAACCAAAACGAAACTACAAGGGGTCTTCCCCTCCCTTTAGTTCACCATATCCGGCTTGGAGAAGCCGAAAGGCTTATCACTGAGGAAGGGAAGACCCACAAACGGCGACGGTAAGACGACTCTCCCTTTTTTTTGTTTCTGTTTACCTGTTTTGTATATGCATGCAGAAATAAAAAAGAGAAACGAGTATTTACCACTGGACTTTTCTTTCGATTATCACTTGAATGTTTACAACTTTCAGTTTTTTTGTATTACAAGATCTCTGTTACCACTCTCTGTTTTTTTTTGTTACCCCCTCTGTTACAACTCTCTCTGTTACAAAAGTCCCCGTTTCATATATATCCTTGTCTTTGTTTTGGTGCAAGTTGCATCTTGCTTTTCCAGATCTGGACTAACAACTTGTTGCTTGTTGTATTGGGCATGTTCTGAACACGGGGGTTGAATATTGGCATGGTGGCGGTATGGGTGTTCTGCCAGCGGCCAGACGCGTTCTCGGCCGTTAGATCAGATCTGATCTAACGGTTGAGATGGCTTGAAGGACAAACGGCCTGGATGAAGCCTCGATTTGATGAGACGGCTCCAGATCTTGCCACGTAGAGCTCCGCAGTCGAGGAGTCAGAACGCGTGGATCTTACGCGCGCGTGGCACTCGAACGGTCCATACGTGTGGAACACGCAGCTGGCAGTTATTTTTGACTTCTTGGTTGTATCGTGGCCGTTGGATCAGATCTTGATCCAACGGCCCACAGTTACCTACACACCATAATTGTAATTAGATAAGGTTTGGGTTTGGGCCAACCGGGCCTTGTAATTTGTTTGTAATTGGACTTGGACTTCATTTTTATTTGGGTTTAATATATTTGATTTTTTTTTATTTCATTTTATCAGCCCATTAATAATAATATAATTAGTATAGCAATACACATACATACGAAAACGTATACTTATATTATACAAACATTAATTAATATAACATTCTAGCATACGTACGTATAATCATACATATAATTAACATAACATCTATATACATTAAACAAATACGTTCGTACTCTATAGATACATACGCGACACACATACACTATTAATACGTATACATACATAGCTTATAATATACATGCACACACCACACCTTATATATATTAGTAACATTCATGCATATAATATAATAAATATACATGCAATACTAATATGTATTTACAAGCGAAAATGAGTGATTACAGTTGCCCCTTTGCTTGTTCTCATGGAATGGGAAACAAAGCAAAGATTCATAAGCACTCATTTTTATCAAACTTCCCTGTTTGTAGCTTTGGAAAAACGTGTTCTTTTGGACATCTCCGCTCTTCCTTGGCTGAATCTTCAGGCTCGTAAGTTCTTCCTATATAGAGCTTCGTCACCTTCCGATCTTGGAGCTACAGGTTCTTCCTATATAGAACCCTTTGCTCTGAAGCCTCGAGTTATGAGTCCCTCCTATATAGAACTTTTCACTTCGAGATGGTAAAGCTTGGAGTCCTTCCTATATAGAACTCTTCGCCTTCAATGCTGGTTTCTCCTATATAAAACCTTTTGCGCCACTGATGGATTCTTCCGACTGGGAGTTCCTCCTATATAGAACTGCTAGTCTTCAAACCCCGAGCCGCCAAATCCTTCCAATATAGAACTTTTGCGCGCTCGAAATCTCGAGCTACAGGTGTTCTTCCTATATAGAACCTTTTACTTAAGACAATGAAGCTCGGAGTCTTTCCTATATAAGACTCTTCGCTTTCGACACAACAGGTTTCCTATATAACCTTGTGTCATAGGTGAATTCCTTTGACTGAGAGTTCTTCCTATATAGAACTGTGAGTCCTCACCTTGGAGCCGCTTTGTCCTTCCTATATAGAACTTTTTCATGCCTTGAAATCTTGGAGTTACGGATTCTTCCTATATAGAATCTTTTCACTCTAAGACATTGAAGCTCGGAGCCCTTCCTATATAGAACTCTTCGCTTTCGACACAACAGATTTCCTATATAATCTTGCGTGTCATGGGTGAATTCTTCGATCGGGAGTCCTTCCTATATAGAATCGCTAGTCTTCACCTGAGAGCCGCTACCCTTCCTATATAGAACTTTCAGCTTCAAGCCTCGGAGCGAGAATTCTTCCTATATAGAACATCTCTCCGAGCTTGAAAACATGTGCCTTTTGTATGTAAAAACATTATCTTCTCATTCGGGATTAACACCGCGATGGCCATCGATGTCTCTTTGAATCTGCAGATACCTGTCTGAGATGAAAACAAAATGCTATGACAAATGAATTGACATGCTCCTAATCCTAGTGATGTCTGACTATTCATGATGCATGAGTGTCAATATCTTGGTGGGCTTGTTTTGGTCCTTATTTGATCTTGATGTTCGCTTTCTCCTTTCTTACGGGCATCGATACCCCGCTTCACTGTCAGGTTCAATCATCTCAACCTTTCTTTTTCTCCAATTACGACTTGGAATTCTAAAGTGCTCTTTCGGGTTTTCACTTTAGAGAGAGTTTTTTTTAGGGGTACCCTTCTGGGTTTTCACCCAAGAGATCTCTTTTGTTATCTCGTATGCCTTCCTTGAATAGATAGGACGTGCGCCATTGGTCATCCTACCTAGTTGTTTAAAGCTTCCCGACTTCCTTATCGACAGCCATTATGTAGGGAACTAGAGGACGGAGTTAACATCGTTTTCTTTGATCACCTGCATTTTCAAGGTTAAATCACAAGAATGTTCAAATCTCTTGTTTCATTATAAGCCTATGTTAACTTATTTGACTGAAATTGACAAGAAGGCCAGGAATGGATGCTCAAAAACACGGTTTTATTACGATTAAGGGCTTGGGATATCTTAAAAAAGATAAAGGTATGACAACATGAGAAAGAAGAAATGTTAAGTATGAAATACAAGATCCCTCATTATCTTCGATATGAATGATACATGATCCTCGCAACCGGTGTAGAATTTTTTTTGCCTCAAGCCTCCTCTTCATGATGTTCATGGGGATACCCTTCTCTTCGGATATTCAACTTTTCAATTTACCCAAGCCGCCTTTTTATGGGTTTTCAACTCGAGTCCTTCCTTCGCTTCAAGACGCCTTGATTTGGGTTTTCCATTCTCCATTTTTGTTCTCTTTTTATTTTTCATCATCATTTTTTTTAGAGATAGTACTTCTTGACGGCATCAGAATTTACGGGATTTTTCAGCTCGTCCCCATCTATTTCTGTTAGGATCAGGGCTCCTCCTGAGAAGGCCTTTTTTACGACGTACGGTCCTTCCCAGTTGGGCATCCATTTTCCTCGAGAATCTTTCAGGATAGGGAGGATTTTCTTGAGTACCAGATCCCCTTCTTTGAATTCTCTTGGGCGCACCTTTTTGTTGTATGCCTGCACCATCCGCTTTTGGTACATCTGACCATGACAAATGGCCTTTAGTCTTTTTCACAATGAGATTTAGCTGGTCGAGTCCGCCTGCACCCATTCAGCTTCTTCCAATTTTACTTCGTTTAAGACCCGGAGAGACGGGATCTCTACCTCAATTGGGAGTACTGCTTCGGTACCATACACTAAGGAGTAGGGTGTTGCCCCTGTTGATGTGCGAATGGACGTCCTATAGGCGGAAAGGGCAAAAGACAACTTCTCATGCCAATCCCTGTAGGTATCTGTAGTCTTCGCTATGATCTTCTTTATGTTCTTGTTTGCTGCTTCCACTGCTCCATTCATTTTAGGACGATAGACTGTGGAATTATGGTGTGTTATCTTGAATTGATTGCACACGTCCGTCATCATTTTGTTATTCAGATTAGAAGCGTTGTCGGTGATGACCCTTTCCGGCAATCCGTATCGACAAATAATTTCCTTCTTTAAGAACTTACAAACTGTAGTCCTGGTGATATTGGCGTAAGAAGCTACCTCTACCCATTTAGTGAAGTAGTCTATGGCGACCAAAATGAAACGGTGTCCATTGGAAGCTTTCGGATGAATCTGCCTGATGACGTCCATGCCCCACGCTGCGAAAGGCCACGGAGAATTCATGGTGTGTAAAGGCGATGGGGGTGCGTGAGTTTTGTCAGCGTAGATTTGGCATTTGTGGCATTTTCTGGCGTAATCGATGCAATCTCCCTCCATGGTCAGCCAGAAATAACCATATCTCATAATTTTCCGGGCTATAGACAGCCCGTTGGCGCGTCGCCCACGTATCCCGTCATGTACTTCGTTTAAGATTTCCTTCGCCTTCCGGGCATCCACACATCTCAAAGAATGTTTGATCATGACTTCTCCTATATAGGATCTCTCCATCTATGACATATTTTGTTGCCATTTTTCTCGAGCGTTTTTCATCATTGTCGTTTGCCCTTCGATACTTTCAAGCTTGACATATTGCAAGATGTCATAGTACCATGGATTTCCGTCAATCTCTTCCCCGTACATTACAACAATGAATAGGCTTTTCAAACGCTCGCATCTCAATGGGCTTTATTTCTGCCCGGTGTTTGTTTTAAACATGGATGCCAAGGTTGCCAATGATCCGCCATCCGATTTTCTTCTCGGGCGGGTAATTGAAGCTGACCTTTTCGAACTCTTTGGTGAGCTCTTGGATCAATTCGTGATATGTGACCAACTTCAGGTCCCTGGTTTTCAATTCCCTGCGCAATTGGTAAATGACTAAGGACGAATCTCCGAACACTCGAAGTTCCTTAACCTTTCTCTCGATGGTGAGTTCACCCCATGATGCAAGCTTCAGTATTCAGCTATATTGTTTGTGCGAAAGAATTCCAATCTGCTGGTGAAAGGATAATAGACGCCCTTAGGTGAAATTAGCACAGCCCCTATCCCATGTCCGAGGGCGTTGGAGGCTCCATCGAAGTAAAGTTTCCATGACTTATCTTCTTCGGGCCATCCTTCCCGTTAGTCTTTAGGCGCTTCCATTAGGAACTTCAATGGGTCTAGCTTGGATATCAACCAGTAGTATGGAACAGGTCTGTGATATCAACCGTCTACAGCCGCTTGGCTAGCCCAAACTAGAGCACAACACAGCTTTCAGATCAAGGCGGATACCGCGTTTCGCAATCATTGAATTTCCGCTTAGGTAATAGATGGCTTGCTCCTTTTTTCTTGACTCATCGTGTTTGCCCAAAGACGCATCCCATTGAATTCTCAAAGACTCATTAAGTAGAGAATTAGTGGTCGACTGTCATCAAAAGCGACTAAAATTGGAGCATTTGTCGTACTTTTTGATCTTTTCTAGGGCTCTTTGACATTCTTCATCCCACACGCCAGATTATTCTTTCTAAGAAGTCCAAGACCGGGTCGCATTGGTTGGTTAATTGGGAAATGAAACGAGAGATATAATTCAGCTTCCCCAGAAACCGCGGACTTCCTTCTCAGGTGCGGGGTGGTGAAAGGTCCTGGATGGCTTTCACTTTATCCGATCAATCTCAATCCTCTTCTCGCTTACTACGAACCCTAGGAGTTTTCCGTAAGTAACGGCGAAGGTACACTTGGCAGGATTGAGCCTCAGTTGGTACTTCCGTAGTCTTTGGAATAGTTTTCTCAAGTTTTGTAGGTGTTCTTCCTCTGTTCGGGACTTGGCAATCATATCGTCCACGTATACTTCTATTTCTTTGTGCATCATGTCATGGAAAATAGTCACCATTACTCTTTGGTATGTTGCCCCTGCATTCTTTAGCCCAAACGGCATCACTCGATAAAAAAAAGTCCCCCACATGGTTATGAATGTGGTCTTCTCCATGTCGTTAGAGTCCATCTTTATCTGATTGTACCCTGAGAAGCCGTCCATGAAGGAAAACCATGAATGTCATGCGGTGTTGTCAACCAGCATTCAATATGTGGTAAAGGGAAGTTGTCTTTAGGGCTGGCTCGGTTCAGATCCCTATAATCTACACACATACGAACTTTCCCGTCTTTCTTTGGTACTGGTACAATGTTTGCAACCCATTCGGGGGTATTTGGCTACCTCCAAGAATCCCGCATCAAATTGCTTTTTCACTTCTTCTCGGATCTTTAACAACATATCTGGTCTCATTCTCCGAAGTTTTTGCTGTACTAGTTTGCACTCCGATTTTGTTGGCAATTTGTGCACCACTATATCGGTATTCAACCCTGGCATATCTTGATAAGTCCAGGCGAAGACATCCTTGAATTCCTGAAGTAGGGCTATCAGTTCATGCTTGGTTTTTGAGGAAATCGTCGTTCCTACTTTTATTTCTTTTCTCTCTTCTTCAGTCCCTAAGTTGACAATTTCTATTTCTTCTTGGTGGGGCATGATCTGCCTTTCTTCGTTGTCCACCATTCTCTTTAACTCTTCCGGGACCTCAATTTCTATCTCATCATATCCTTCCTCAATTCTTTCTGAGACCTCAGGGCATTCAAATTCACCTCGTGATTGGATCCGTATCATTCATATCACAATCATGAGCGACCTGCATTAAATGAGAATGAATTGTATTGGGAAAGAGACGGCTTTATATGAAGGGAATGAATATGAAGAATGCATGAATGAAATAAATGAAACTTTGGTCATTTTTAAGAAAGTGGGGATATTTTCATTTCAATCAAAAAGTTAACATAGGTGCCCCGTACAAGAGATCCCCATTGTTTATGGGCAAAAACAAAAGGTTGATTCGGAGCATTACTCGATCTATTCCTAAAAACTACAGGTAGATCAATGCAGCTCCAGTTATCGAGTGTTTCCCCGGGACGGCAAGGGCGGATGTTGGTCAACATTTTGTTGCCTCGGTCCTTTTCAGCTATCATGTTGATGTACATCCCTTCAAATGATTCACTGAGTACTTCCTCCTGGTTAAGTTCATCATTTTTCTTCATTCCCTCTCCAATATCTTGACCTGGCTGGTAGAACCCTCCGGAGACAAAAGTGATTTTCAAACTAGGAAAGGACATCGGCCTCCACGGAATGTCTTCTCCTTTAGATCCGCTTTTTTCTTTGCTCCTCCTTCCTCTTATATTCCTCTTTCTTCTGTTGGACACTTGGTTGGTAACCCAGCCCGAAACGATCCTTCTTGGTTATCATATTCTTGGGTCTCAGGTTTCCTTGTAATTTCTTCCCCAGCCTTTTTCCTATTTTGTCTCCTCGGCCCAGAGTTTTTGCGACGGTCATCTTGGTACAATTAGATAACCTGGGGTAGGGGATCCGACTTCCCTCTAAAACGAATGTGGTATTTATTAGTTCCAATGCCTGGAACGAGCATTCTGCAGCATCTTCATCATTTTGAATGTAGGGGGCGTCTGATGTCACTGAAGCAACAAATTCCTGCTCTGTCTCTACTGTGACCAATTTGCCTTCGACTACAAATTTTAATTTTTGATGCAATGATGATGGGACAACTCCTGCGGAGTGGATCAACGGTCTTCCCAACAAGCAGCTGTAAGATGGTTTTATGTCCATCACCACAAAATCGATCACATATTCAGTTGGTCCGATCAATAGGGGCACCTCAATTTTCCCCATTGTTCCTTTTTGCGTACCATCAAAGGCTCTTACCAAGTTGTGGCAGGGCTTTAGGTGCGAACCATCTATTGGTAATTTTTGCAGGGTTACCATAGGCTAGACATTCAATGCTGACCCGTTGTCGATCAAGACGCTGTAATACATACCCTTTGCAGTGGGTAGTGATGTTAAGGGCTTTGGTAGACCCCATTCCTCCCTCCGGAATCTCATCATCACTGAACGTGATATGATTATAGGCAATAATATGCCCCACTATCATGTCCAGGTTTGTTACAGAAATGTCCTGGGGCACAAAAGTTTGATTCAAAGACTTTCAATAGCGCCTCCCGATGCTTCTCTCGAACTCAAGAGTAATTCCAAAGACTGTGATCCTGGCCGGTTGCTTTCGTGTAGTTGTTCCACTACGCTGTACTCGCTATGTCTCAAGAACTTTAGAAATTCTTTGGCCCGGGCCTCGCCACGCTCATTTATCTTTGGGGAGGTTCTTCTCCAAATATCTCGCGTAGGGCTAATCTGTTGTACTCTTCCCCTTATCTTTTTCAACCGCTTTCAAAGCCTCGGAGGAATAACATCGGCGCTCCTTGTGAAATGGCCTGCCTCACCAACGCATACATCGCTCGCTTTGTTGGTCTTTCAACGTAGGCTCTTTTACCTGATCGTGTTCGGTTTTTTCCGGCGTGGTCACATTTACAAAGATAATTCTAGGGAGTTTGTCGATATCTTTGAATGGGAATGGAGATGGTGCTGAAATGATGATCTTGGGACTTATTTTGCTGGTTTCTCCTTGGGAGACACCTGCATTCCCTGGCCTAGGAGAGATGATAAAAGGTCTATCCTTCCCGTATTTAGTTTTGGGGCTATCCGTCATGTTTACGTCCGACCCTTCTTCCCATGGGCTCTCAAGAATTCTATTTGTTTTTCATTCATCAATTTCTGCACCAATTTCTTGAACTCGTCACATTCTTGGATATCATGCCCTTCAGTCTGGTGGAATTCGCAATACTTTCCACATTTCTTCTGCCTTGTTATCATGTCTTTGTCGATCACACGAGCCATGCATAACTGTTGAAATACCCACCGTAAAGGAGACTTGATTTCTGACACATCATCTTTTATCCTCCTGGTAAAGTATTCTTCAATAACATTTACCCCTCTGCTCCCATGATTAGGCAGCGGGTTGTTGGCTACATTTGGCTCTTCAAACTTCAATATCCCGGAATCTATTAAGTTCTGCATGCTTTTTTTGAAGGCAAGACAGCTTCTCGGGGATGTCCAGGGGTACCGCCGTGATAGTCGCAATGCGCGCTTGGATTATACCAAGGCGGGAAAGGCGGATTGACAGGAGTAACGATGTATGGCCGGACCAAGTCTGCTTCATACAACTGGGAATAAAGTTCTGAGTACGAAACAGGTAGGGGAGTGAAAGTTCTCCTCTCTTTCTCTTTTCTGGTGACTCTCTCATCTCTTTGATTCGAGTTTTGTGTTTTTCCCACAGTGCTTGTGGCTGTGAGATCTGAAAGTTCTTCAAGCGGTATAGGTGTTGGTAGTGTTTACTTCATTTCTCTTGTTATACTTTCGAGACCCTTCCCCACCATCAATTCTGCCGCTCTTAATTGCCAGTTCGAGGGATTCCTCAGTCCTGATTAAGTCGGCAAAGCACTGCGTTGTGTTATTAATGAGACGATCAAAGAGTGCCCCTTTCAGAGTATTGACAAATAATGGCTTTCGATGGACTTCTGCCCCATATTTTCTAACATAATTCTGCTAGGGGTCATGTCTGTTACATGTTTGTATTGCTCAGTAAATGCTTTTGATAGATCTTTCCATGTCTTAACATTTGCCTTGCTCAACTGAGTGTACCAACGTAACGCCGCTCCAGTTAGACTATCCTGGAAACAATGGATCAGTAGCTTTTCGTCCTTATGATAGGCCACCATTTTTCTACAGTACATTGTTATGTGTGCATAAGGACATGTAGTTCCATCGTATTTATCGAACTCTAGCGTTTTAAATTTTGGCGGTAGGACAAGATCAGACACCAGACTTAAGTCGCTAGCGTCATTTCCTGATTCTTTATTTGATTGTAACGCTTTAAATTTTTCCTCCATGAGGCGAAATCTTTCCTCCCACTTTTTTTCTACCTCATTCCTGATTCTTTCGACCATGTTCAGGTCCGGCACTTCTTCTTCATAGAGTGCTTCAGTATCGAGGGGTTGAGTCTCAGGTACCCCTACTTGAAAGCCAGAAGACATTCCTGCAGGGTCAATATACACCTTCTTAGCCTGGTTTGGTGCAGTTGGTTGAACCTTGTAGTGAGCCGGGGTACCTTCTAGCTCTTGAACATTTTCTCCTTCTATTCTTTTTCCAAGACTCTTTGCCAGCAATGCGGTTATGTCAGATACTATAGATGTTTGCGACTGCGCAATCTGATCACTAAGGCTTCTCTGGGCCTCTTCAAGCCTTGTCTCGAGCTCTCTTTGCCCTCTTTCTAGACTGATTATCCTTTCTTCCATGAGCTTTCTTTGTAGCCGGGTAAAGTATGGGTGATGAATGATTGCGGGTTAACTACACACAACGCCACAATATTCATATTGTTAATATGGTTGCAAAAAATAAATGCATGTATAATGATGTGAATGTTATGATGCAAATGCAAGAATGTATGCAGATAAGGTACTAATTCCGCTGGTAATCACCCTTTTGAACTACTTCCACGAGAATTAAAGGGTCTTGATTACAACAAAGTTCGTGTTACAAAGTAAAGATCCCTAGTACAAAAGATCTAATTACAACACAGAGTCCTATAGATAGACTCTAGCTCTATCTCCTAATTTTCCAATTGCCCTGAGCAGCTTGAGGAACCTAGGAGCTTCTTCCATTCCCGGGGCTATGAAAGGTCGGAGTGTCTCACCTCGACAAACAAAATCATTCACATGCCCGGCGACTCACTGTATGTCCACCATTAGGTTTGCGTAATACTCGGTCTCTGTCCCGTACCATTCGAGCAAATCGCGTAGTCTCTTCTCGCCAATAGGTGTCCCTCCCGGCTGCAGCCTCCTCGAACACATTAATTCTTTCCTTGTAATCCTCAACAGTTGCTTCGAGGGACTCAATTGTGCTCAGAACACACCCACTTCAAGCGTTCTCTTTCTTGCAGCTCAAATGTTATTCCTCAAGGGGCAAGACATTCAAGTGAGTGTTCAACTTCCGCCACTTTTTCTTTCAATTTGCCATTTTGACTTTGGCTTTGCTCCAGCCTTTGAATAGTGTCATCGTCACAGCTTTTGCATCTCTAACAGTCTATTTCGACTACTCATGGACTTTCTTTTCCATACGGTGACGCTTTCTCTCTCATCATGATGGACAACTTGTTTTCCCTTGCTGATTTCTTGCCTGAATCTTTCTTTCTCTTGATCAATGGCCTTCTTGGCGGACCATTTTTCTTCCTCCATAGCCAAACGGCAGCTTTCTATCTCTTTCTCGATCACTCTCTTGTTGATTTCTCGTTCTTCTTCCACCAAACGGATGTCGCTCATTCTTTCTCTTTCCACAACTATGAACTGACTCCGCCGCCTTTCTCGTATTTTTGCTTGTAATAGAAGGGCATCTTTTTGATAAAGAGTGTTCTTGTCGCTCAAATCTGCATTTAATTTCTTCAATTGCCTAATGATCCCGTCCCGCTCGTCAACCTCTAAGCTTGCCTTATAGAGTTCGCTCGCATGTTGGGTCTGTTGGATGTCCATTTTTCTTTTAACTTCTTCGAGTTCATTCCTTAAGATGTCGGCTTCAAACGGTACCACCCTTGTAAGCTCTTCGAGTGACACTGCTGGTCCTTGATCAGATTCGGGAATCACATTATTAACCCTCAAACGTCTCCAAAGATCGTAATCTGGGGTAGTCATGTGCTCGGTATCTCCTTCCACCCTGATCTAGTAACAATGATCCCAGGCACTCATGATGGTCTGAATATTTCCTTTGAACTCCCCTTTGAAAAGAAATTCAGTTTGACTTAATCTGGCGGTATTGGGAATGAACTGTCGTGATCCGAACTTCCGAGACACTAAAAGCGGAGTACAGGCGATCCCTCCATGCAATCTCAACATCATCAGCCAGTTGAAGTCACCACAACTGTATAGAAAATAATTAACTTTACCGAGCCATGGGACCCTCCATGCTATGTCTTCATCTTGAATGTTCCTGAAGAAACTGGTCCATATTTTTATTTTCAAATCCTCTCGCCATTCCTTTGCTAAGTATTCTCGTAAAGGCGAAAAACCTTGGAAGGATATCCCCGGCAGGACCCTCGTCAGCATCTTCCACATGTGACTCTGAATCCATACTTGTAACAGCTGTGCGCATCCTCGAAAACGTCCTTCTTCATGTTTCCGGCTAGCATTTAAGGAAATGAAAGTCTCGACCAAGATTGCTGGTACTGGGTTTGCTTTCCGTTTCACACGCTCAAACAAATCCAGAATGGTTATGTCAATGTTCCCGAGTACTCTTGGAAAGATCACCAAGCCATATATTCCTAAAGCGAACAAGTCCATTTTCTTTGCCTCGTCTGGATGTGTCGGTATGATGTCCCGAATACTTTCCCATGCAAAGACCGTATTGTCTCCTCGGATTTGAAGGAGGCCATTAACCCAATCGCCACTCATTCCCGCAAAGGTTTTGAGTTTCGAGTGTAATTCTGATTCCTGAGGCTTCGCGTAGATCCAATCTTCCTGAATATTTTTCTGGTTAAGTAAAGCAGTGTATTCTTCTACCGTAGGCATCATGTCCTGCCCATTGAAGGTGAAGCAGCAAAAAGCCGGATTCCAGAACTGGACTATAGCTCGGAGTAGGGGCTGGTTAATCCGAACATATAACAGCTGTGCGATGTCGCCATAACTATTGCATAACAAGTCTTGTAGTCTTAGGTCCCATCTTTCCCAAATGCTTTGGAGATCCCATAAGTCGTTCTGTTGGAGACTCACATAGGTGTATCCTGCTATTACGCGTTCGTTCGGCAAACTGTCCCCTTGGATTTTCTGGTTGACCTCTGACCAATGTCTGACTGACAAATTAAGCTCTTCTTTCCTATGACACCTTTTTTTCATGCTGAAAGACTTTCTGATCATGCAAACCACTTGATCCAATACCTTTATGTGATGCAAATGCAATGATGTATGAGAAAAAACAAAAGCGAAAAGAAAACAAGTCAGTACCAGATAAAATTGATAAATATATAAATAAAAGGACAAAATTAAACAGAATAAACACACAAAACAACCCTATTTATCCCGTCTAAAACACCTAAGGTTATCCGCATGGCTCTAACAGGGTGGGTTTCTATGTTCTCTACATGCAGTGTTGGTGCTAGGAGGTACCCAAATTGTCCTTGCTGTCCTCTACTAAGAGTAGCAAGGCCCCCGATCATCACCCATTATAGGCTCCTTTCAACCGGGTTCAATTCAGGGGGACCCATTCGCTTATGCCCGTACGAAGGAACGATATCCTTACGAAAGCATAAGGTACTCGAGCCCCGAAGGTACTTGCTAGGCCCATACGGGAGAACGATATCTCCACGAAAGCATTAGCGTTTTCCCCCCACTTAGAAAGACGGGTTTATATGCCATATTTTAAATACGTTAAAATAAACGCGCAATTATAACCGAATGTTAATTTAATAGTCACTTTAACCCGAAATTTCTAATATTAATAAAGCGGTAATTATTTTAAAAGCTTGACTCTCATTTGTTTTTTTCGAAAAAACAAAAATGGTCCCCAGCGGAGTCGTCATCTGTATCGATGTCTCTTTTTTTATAGCTAAAAAACGATGAGTTTTCGAAGGTGTTTGAAAGGTGTTTGTGAATCTTTTTGATATAAAATATTTATTCCTTAGGGTTTTAAAAGAAACCGCATTAAAAAAAATGGAGTCGCCACCAGCCACTTAGGTAGGCCGGACACCATAAAACCAGAGATTCAAAAAGATTGGGTTCGGGAGTCGGTTACGGATGGGAAGGATTAGCACCCTCACACCGCCCAAAATTGGTACTTTAATAATTACCGCTTTATTAATATTGGATTTTCCAGATTAAGGTGACGATTATTTTAAAATTCAGTCATAATTGCGAATAAATTTTAAGGGCCCCGTTATCCGAGAATAAACGCCCAACCACTATCACTACGCCTGATACTGGCCCCGTTTACGCTCGGATAAAAGGGCACCGCATTAACAATTTATATCTCGATATACAATCTTAGTGGCAAAAATATAAAACATGGCAAAATATTTAAATGCAATAAATATTAACATAACAGAATACTAATCTAACATAAATAATATACTAGATTAAAACATGCCTATATACATATTAATCTAAATAATAGATAATAACAACTTTAACAAGTCAGAATAACAAGGCAGGAATAATTACGTATATAGACGAACAAATATTTCAAAAAGACATACATGCTAGTAATAAAACATATTTCAACATATATAGAACAATATATTATTCATAAAAGAAGACACACTAACACGTAACCTAAAAGCCAAGAAAACATACAATACGTAAAAAATACAAGAACATGCCGCTTTTTAGTCAAATAGAACATAACATGCTTTAATACGAATAACCGGATAAAAAATATATAATTATCGTAAGCTTAATACATGTATACATTTAAACATAAAATACGAGACATATACGAGGGACATAAAATAAAACAATAGAATACATCAATATATACGATTATAATATGAACATGAGTATTCACAAAGAAACAGGACTGAAATGAAAGAAAAATAAAAGTCAAGTAAGGTGAATTAAAGAACAATAATATGTAATTTAGGGACGAAAATGCGAAACAAACAGAACCTAAAAGGATCAAAACTGTAATTAGACCAAGGGGCAGACCCAAAATGAAAAGTTCAAAAACGCGGGATGGCTAAAGGCGTAATTTTACCATTTGAAAACTGATTCGGTGTAATTTAGGGACTAGATTACAAGATTTTGAAATATTAGGGGGACTGGGATTGTAATTATACTATGCGGCAAGACAAAAACGAAAATATTGAAAACGCGGGGGGATTAAGTGTGTGATTTACCCATTTCAAAAATAATAATAACTATAAAATGCCTATTTTTAGACCGAAACCCATTTTCCCCTTCTTTGTTTCATTTTTTTCGTTTTGCAATCCCACCTCGTTCTTATTTTCTCTCAAATATCCTCATGAAACCTGTAATCCGCGTCGTCAGCAGCCCGCCGCGCCACCCGGCTAACCGGCGAGCCTCCAAAACACACCAAAATAACCCCCGTTTCATCCTTGACATGAATCCGTGGTTGGATTCAGAGGATACACCCCTATTTGCCCTAGATCTAGAAAATACTAAGTGAAAAAAATATTTTTTTAAACCAAAACGAAACTACAAAGGGTCTTCCCCTCCCTTTAGTTCACCATATCCGGCTTTGAGAAGCCGAAAAGCTTATCACTGAGGAAGGGAAGACCCACAAACGGCGACGGTAAGACGACTCTCCCTTTTTTTGTTTCTGTTTACCTCTTTTGTATATGCATGCAGAAATAAAAAAGAGAAACGAGTATTTACCACTGGACTTTTCTTTCGATTATCACTTGAATGTTTACAACTTTCAGTTTTTTTGTATTACAAGATCTCTGTTATCACTCTCTGTTTTTTTTTTTTTTGTTACCCCCTCTGTTACAACTCTCTCTGTTACAAAAGTCCCCGTTTCATATATATCCTTGTCTTTGTTTTGGTGCAAGTTGCATCTTGCTTTTTCAGATTTGGACTGACAACTTGTTGCTTGTTGTATTGGGCATGTTCTGAACACGGGGGTTGAATATCGGCATGGTGGCGGTATGGGTTTTCTGCCAGCGACCAGGCGCGTTCTCGGCCGTTAGATCAGATCTGATCTAAACGTCGAGATGTCTTGAAGGACGAACGGCCTGGATGAAGCCTCGATTTGGTGAGACGGCTCCAGATCTTGCCACGTGGAGCTCCGCAGTCGAGGAGTCAGAACGCGTGGATCTTACGCGCGCGTGGGATATCAAAGAGTCCGCGCGTGGACCAC
This sequence comes from Hibiscus mutabilis, assembly GCA_019671005.1. Taxonomy (NCBI): domain Eukaryota; kingdom Viridiplantae; phylum Streptophyta; class Magnoliopsida; order Malvales; family Malvaceae; genus Hibiscus; species Hibiscus mutabilis. The sequence goes on from CM033752.1 coordinate 4,088,166, forward strand.
ACGCGCGCGTGGCACTCGAACGGTCCATACGTGTGGAACACGCGGCTGGCAGATATTTTTGACTTCTTGGTTGTATCGTGGCCGTTGGATCAGATCTTGATCCAACGACCCACAGTTACCTGCACACCATAATTGTAATTAGATAAGGTTTGGGTTTGGGCCAACCGGGCCTTGTAATTTGTTTGTAATTGGACTTGGACTTCATTTTTATTTGGGTTTAATATATTTGATTTTTTTTATTTCATTTTATCAGCCCATTAATAATAATATAATTAGTATAGCAATACACATACATACGAAAACGTATACTTATATTATACAAACATTAATTAATATAACATTCTAGCATACGTACGTATAATCATACATATAATTAACATAACATCTATATACATTAAACAAATACGTTCGTACTCTATAAATACATACGCGACACACATACACTATTAATACGTATACATACATAGCTTATAATATACATGCACACACCACACCTTATATATATTAGTAACATTCATGCATATAATATAATAAATATACATGCAATACTAATATGTATTTACAAGCGAAAATGAGTGATTACAAGCTCTGATACCACTAAATGTAACCCCCTAAACTCGCCTATGTAGAACGCCTAATTTAGGAGGTACATTCGGGTCACCGGAGCAACCCACGACAAAAATAGAAGAACAATCTAAAAAAATACATTAAAAGTGTCAAAAATAAAATTCTGTTAAAATACTATTTTAGAATTTATATAACATATAACGAAAATTTCAAAATAACGACATTACAGACTCTGGCATAAAATAAGACACGACATACATGCCCACTGACTGTACTGTACCGTACTCCAAAAACAACGCCGATGAAACTCCAACCACTAATGTCGATCACTATACCAAGATAGATTTCTTCTATCCTGTGATGGTAAAAACAATGTGAGCTTCGAAAAGCTCAGTAATACAGAACCACCAACTGTTGTTATAGGCACAAGCAGGTAAATGGCTAAGCAATACTAATATTATGATCCAAGCAACAACAGATTTCATTTAAGATATTGATATTCGAAACATCGATATACTTAGGTAATAAGATTCTTATTTATCTGATCACCTGAGTACCATACAAGATACCTATATTCTGAAGAATCAGAAGAGGTCTAGATTATGAAAGTCGAACTGCGAAAATTAGTGTGTTTCAATGATATCAGATTCAGAGCATAAAGAGTTTCAGACTTTGGTAAATTAATTTCAGTAGGGTAGAATTATAGAAAGGAATATAAAGTTTTATTTTAGTTACCTGACTACCCTCCAACCATACACCGACATGTAGTATTACAGAACGGTATCTAAAAAGACTTACCCTGGGCCTATTGGGCGTAGGAGCTTACAGAAAGACTTACCCTGGGCCCATTGGGCGTAAGAGCTTACAGAAAGACTTACCATAGGCTCATTGAGCCTAGGAGCTTACCTAAGGGGATGCTTTAGGTCCAGAAGGACTTACTAGCGTTGAGCCTATAGATCTTCAATCATATACCAGAAATACCCCAAAGCAGATTGTTTAGTAGACAGATGGAATAAGAAAATAATCATACATATATTTCCAGAGTATCAGAAATCATATATCATATTTTTCATATCAAACATAGTGGTATATTTATTTATTTATTATTATTATTATTTATTATTTTATTTTTGACAGACAAAATTCATGGTTCGGATCAGAGAAAGAGTCTTAGTTTCAAAAAAGAGAGAGGACATACATGTGCAATGAACACACCAGATGATTCAATTTATCACTTAGAGAATCTTGATAAATACAGATAGAACATATCGAGCTTTAGTCTATGCTATAATGAATTCAGAATTAAGGAACTTATTCGAAAAGTCCAATAATCATCATTTTTATTCAGGTGCCCAGGGTTTCGTACCTCATGGTCATTCAAAATTTTTGGTATTTCATGGTTATGCAAGATTTTGAGTATAACAGATTTATTCAGGATTTTAAATATACTCGGAGAGTACCAGTCAATTTGCTTAAAGGCATTTAACTCTCAAGGGCAATTTGGTAATTTAACCCAAGAAGGGAAAAATTAAACTCGCGTTGCATATGATTTTAAGTGGCTAAACCGACTTTCACAAACATTCGCTATAACCACAACCCATATTAATATGGTTCTCAGAGTTCTGATAAATACGACTCACGAGCGTTTCTTCCCTAATACCAATAGCATCGTAAGTTGAACCAATCACCATCATATTCATTACTGGCTTTCCACCGCGTAGTTGAACATGTCGTTATATTTGATAAACCAAATTTACAGTAGTAATAAAGGTGGCCAACATTTCTAGATTCGGTTCTTCATACTTTAAGAACGATACAGTTATCACACTTTATCTGAATTAAGACTTATCCTGGATATATCCTTATGCCACAATATAAGGGAAATTCAATTAATTCCAGGGGTCATGGATGTCTTAGTCGTTGAAAGTTTTGGTGCGCAAATATATTTTGGTCGTTACATACATTCTGGCTTATCTCCGATCCTTTCAAATATTTTATTCATTTCTTAAACTCAAGGGCATATCCATCATTTTAGAAAATTTAGCAATTAGTGCCCGAGGATATTTCAGTCTTATTGGTCATTACGGTCATTCTGATTAGTTCAACCTTATTAGCATATCCAGACATACGAATAGTTTTCCGTAAATTTATCTTCAGAGATTTATTTAGAATTCAAGAAAATCTAAGTACCTTAAAATTTCGAAAGTTTAAGCTTTGTTACCATAACTTTCCCAGTAAAACGAGGTTTTCATATGAATCAATTGTTTTACCAAAACTAGTGTAGATTTTTTAGACCGCTTTCATTGCCAAGGGTATTTTAGTCCTTATACCTCAAGGATATTTTTTTGTCATTTCTCAACCAAGCATTCTGAGCATTAGATCTTTTATCAAGAAATAATCTGGAATGGAAATTTCGTGGTGAACTGTTTTATCGATTATTCACTGAACTTGGATTTCTTACCGATCATCAATTCTTTATACGAGTCATTCAGACGTTAACCAAATTATTATCTTTCTACCGTATTCAATATAACTTTAAAAAAAATTCAGGCATTAATCAAAACCATTCATGCATAACCAATACCAGCCAATTCCGTAAAACATGCAAGAGATAGTGAAGTATTACCTTGAATTCTTGCTATATCGGCCGACCCCTTGAAACGACATTCAACTCTCGAACCCAAATTCGACATCCTCTACCCCTTGAATACGAAGATATGTGAATACCTTCAATTAATCATAATCCATAATCAATCCTTAGCTTTATAACAACTCTTAAACTAAAAAACTAAACACATGAATTCTCGAGTTTAAGGTCAAATTCAGAGGCTTTCGAGTTCGAAATTCATAAAACATACTTCAAAAATAGACTTAGGATGTCGAAAAACATAAAATAGGGGTTTTCAAAAAATTTGACTTTTTAGGTCAAAGTCAAAGTCAACACTGACGTCAATAGTCAATGATGATGTCAGGTCAACGGTCAATAATGATGTCACCGAGTTGACTCAATTTAGGTTGACTCGGTTACTGAGTTAACTCGAACGAGTCAACTCAGTAAGTTAACTCAGATGAGTCGGGTCAACGGGTCAAGTTTCAGGTCGAATCGGATCGAGTCTATATCAAATCAGGTCAGGTCCTGGGTCGGGTCGACAGGCTTAGGTTTAAACTAATGGGCCTTAACAGGCCAACCCACTTGGTTTAATAAAATGGGCCAGGTCTGTTTAAACTGGTTCTGTTCATAGGCCAGACCGGGTCCAAGGTCGATCTGGTTGAGGGTCACCGTCTCAGGTGGCCGAAAAATTTCCCTGGACGGCGCGTAAGGCCCACGCGCCCCCGATAATGGCAAAAAATATACCAAAAATGCCATTTTTCATATATTACTCTCCCACATCACAACAACAAACCGTAAAACACTCAAAACAAGTCGAAAACACACTGAATTACCCCAAATCGAAAAGAAAACGAGGCCTTTCACGTAACTCTAGTGAAGGTCTTATTAGTGTCGGAATAAAGAACGGCGGCCTGGTATTTCTCGGCTTGAATCGCGGAACCCACTGGTTGCGATGGCGTATTCAACGAACAAGAAGGGTGGCCAAAATCGTTTAAAATCTAAGAGGGCATGAACCCTAAGATCGATGAACCTTAAGCCTTCAATTCACGGCGGATGGCAGCGCAGTAGGGTGAGTGGCTAGAGGGTTCTTGGTCAGGACAAGCAGCGCATCCGACAATGTAGGAGGTGACCACTACGGCGGCGCGGTGAGGTAGATCAGAGCAGCGGTGAAGGGAGTGGTTAAAGAGGATTCTAGAAATCCCAGTTGACTCTCGAGAAAGAGGAAATTTAATTGGGTAATTGAATGATCATAAAGGTATTTTATTGACTTTAATACAACTCACTAAGAGGATTCAAATATATGTTCGGGTAGAATGAACCCCAAGAGGTATTTAGCTCCATTGGTTAAGTGTTGGGATTATGAGGCTGGGGTCACAGTTTTGAATCCCCACAGCTTCAATTCCCCAATTTCTTATCTTTTCACTCTCCTTCTCCCCTTTTATTTTTTTTTAACAATAGGGTGTTACAAGGTCATATTCGGAGGCTTTTAGATTAGAATTTAACGAAACAGACTTCAAAAATGAGCCAAGAACGTCACAAAACATAAAATATGAGTTTTTAGAAAATTTGACTTTTTGGTCAAAGTCAACTCTAACGTCATCAGTCAATGGGTCAAAGTAAACTGAGTTGAATCAGACAAGTTAACTCGGACTGAACTAGTTAACGGGTCGGTCAAATAGGTCAGGTTGGGTCAACTCGGGTCGGGTCGGGTCAACTCAATTGGGTTAAATTAAACGAGCTGACTCACTAGGCTGACTCGTGAAAGTTAACATACTAGGCTGACTCGGGTGGTTCAGTTCGAGTTTCACAAGGCCGGTTCAGACCAATTCAGGGTTTAACCAGCTCAGTTCAGGTGGCTACCGTCTAGGGCGGCCGAAAATTACCCCGAGTAGCGCGTGGCACCTACGTGCGGCCTTGGACGACCAAAAAATGACCCAAAAGCATGGTTTTTACCATATTAGAAATCCATAACCCTTAATAAAGGGAAATAAGCTGGAATCTTACCGGAACTTACCCAAAATGAGAAAGTCAATTGGATATCATACATCTCTGATAAGGCTTCAAACGACGACGCCACGATGAACGGAGGGCACGGCTATACTTGCCTTGGCATGGTGAACACGACTGAACCAACGGCGATACAAAATTATGATGGAGGCGATCGAAATCGAAGAAAAATAGAGGGGGGAAATCCTTGAACTCGCCAAAGCTTTGGACGGTTCTCCATGACAAACGATGGCGTAACTGTGCGAGTGGTTGACGGTGTTAGGTTCGAGGTGAAACAACAAACAGAACAATGGCGGTGGTACTAGCTACGGCCGAGTGGTGGACAAGATCGGGATGGTGAACGGATGAGAGGCTTTTGGAATTCTCTAGATCCTATTTTCTATCGGGTAAATGGAAAAAAAGATGGTGCATTAGAAAATGGTGGTTGGTATATTAAACTTATTTATTAAATTCATATGGGAACTAGGTATAGCTTAATATTAGCTGGAGTAATTGTGTTTAAAGATTACCTTAGCTCAAATGGCTAAGTCATGGGTTCTCTATTCAAGGGGTCATGGGTTCAAATCCCATTGACAACACTTTTCCATTTTTTTCACTAGCCTTAAACATAGATTTTTTTGTCATTACTTAATAGGGGTGTTACATTAGTAGTAAACAAAAATAATAGAAATATATATTAGAAAATTAGAAAAAGAGAGGAATATACATCTTTCAGATTGTTGCTCATTTTGACCTCTTTCAGATTGTTGCACATTTAGCCTCTTAGTAGGTCTGCTACACAAGACAAGACAAAAAATTATTATTAGTTAGACATTATATAAAAGTATAAACCAAAAAAAGTAAAGTAAATGACTAAATAATTACTCCTTTTACCTAGATAATCCAACTTATAAGAGAAATCATCCATAGATGTGCTGAAAACTGAAAACAAAACACTGATATTTGTTGTTACTTGTTAGAGACTGAAAAGGACAGTGAAGTGAGAAATTATTGGATGTTAAACCAGTCAGTTTAAGTCACAATAAAGTTCAAATAATAGTAATTTAAAAAGGAGAAAACTTCCTTAAGTTTAATCCTCGCGGCATTGTTAAATCAGTTCACAAGGTCCTTTAGAAAAGTTTAAGCCACAGTAAAGTTTAAGCTTTATAATCTAAAGCACAAACATGAGACAACACAAACAAGTGAGAAATTATTGGATGTTAAACCAGTAAGTTTAGGTCACAATAAAGTTTAAGTTTAATCCTCGTACGCGGTATTATTAAACCAGTTCACAAGGTCCTTTAAAAACCTCATTTGAAACCAATAGCCTCGCAGAACGGGATGTCCAGCCAATATACTTGGATTAAGTCATATATTTACAATCAAACCTTGTAGAAATTGAACAACAAAAAATGAGATAACCCAGTTCACAAGGTCCTTCAGATCATATGCCTTTTATTATATACAAATAAGTTCACAGTCATATAAAAAATAGTCAACAAAAACTAGAGTTAGAAATTGAACAACAAAAAATAAAAAATGAACAAATCGAAGGCATATTCTTACAGAATAAATATAATCGAAAGCATATAATGGAATGCATATAATCGAAGGCATATACTTATAGAGTCAGCCCTTGCAGAGATAGAACAAATCTGATATGAGAGAGATAAAACAGTCAACAAAAACGATAACACAAATAAATGAAAAATGAACAAATCAAAGGCATATACTTACCCAATTTGAGAGACTGGGAGAATGGGTTATTTTCACAAATCGCAAATGAACAAATCGAAGGCATATACATACACAAACAAATGAAAAATGAACAAAACGATAACATTAAAACACTATTATTTTTGCAAATCGCAACAAGAACCAGACGATGAACTTCAAAACGATGAAAATGAAGAGACTGAGAAATTGGGTTATGCAACCAGAACACAGAAATGGCTAGGACTTAGGAGACTGAGAGTCTGAGAGAGATCAGAGATATATCTGAGAGATTAGAGAGATAAAACAGTCAGTAAAAATGATACAAAAATAAATAAAAGATGCACAAATCGAAGGCATATACTTACCTAATCTGAGAGATGAGACATATGAGAGACTAAAACACTGTTATTTTTGCAAATTGTGTCCAAAATCCAGACGATGAAACTTCAAAATGATGAAAATAAAGAGACTGGAAGATTGGGTTATGCAACTAGAACACAGAAATGTCTGGGACTTAGGAGACTGAGAGCCTGAGAGAGATTAGAGATGAAGCTTTAGATCAGATCGAGAGAGATAATGAGAGAATTTGAAAGGTTGGGATTAGGGGAGAATGAGAGTTTGAAGGGAAACTGGGAGTGTTTACAATTACAGCACAACCTTGAAAATAAAACTAGGATTTCGGAATAAATTATAAAGCGGTATTTATAGTTAGGGTTTACTTAATATTTAAATTAAATTAATTAATATTTAATTAATATTTATAGTTAGGTTTTAATTAATATTTAAATTTTAATTAATAATTATAATATATTTATTAATATTTAATTAAAAATAAATAAAAATAATAATTTAAATTAATATTTAATTAAAACATAATTTAAATAAACATTTTAATTAATATTCAAATTAATATTTAATTAAAATAACAATTTTAATATATTTAAATTAATATTTAATCTAATATTTAATTAATAATAATAATTTTAGTATATTTAAATTAATATTTAATTTAATTTTCAAATTATTGTAATTTTATTTATAATATATTTAATTAAAATTAAAAATAAAATTTATGGTTTGGGTTATGACTTGTGAGATTAGTTTAGGGGTTTATGGTTTGGGGTTAGGGGTATATGTTTCAAGTTGAGTGATTGGGTTATGTGTGTAGTTTTGGGATTTGGGGTTTAGGGGTAAATGTTTCAAGTTGAATGTTTGGGGTTATGGCCTATAGATTTAGTTTAGGGATTTGGGGTTTAGGGGATTAGGCTTGCACTTTAATTATTAGTATTTGCAAGATTTAGGGTTTGAGGTTTATAGTTAGTGGTATAAGTTTCAAGTTGAATGTTTATGGTTATGGGTTTAGTTTAGGGGTTTGGGTTTAAGGGATTAGGCTTGCACTGTAATTATTAGTGATTGTAAGACTTACGGGTTGATGTTTGAGGTTTAGGGGTGTCTGTTTCAAGTTGAATGTTTAGGGTTATGGGTTTAGTTTAGGGGATTAGGCTTGTAATTTAATTATTAGTGATTGTAAGATTTAGGGGTTAAGGTTTGGGGTTAGGGGTATATGTTTCAATTTCATTTTCAAGTTGAATGTTTGGGGTAATGGTTATGAGATTAGTCTAGTCCCTACAATTTAATTTTTAGTCAAAATTGTCCTGTATTTATTTATATTTTTGGTAATTTAGTCCAATAACATTTTTGTTTATTCTAGTGCCTAAAATTTAATTTTTAGTCAAAACTGACATCTATTCATTTTTTATAATTTAGTCCAATATTTTTAATATGATGATATTTTTGCAATTTTGTTCATGTTAGTCCCTAAAATTTTATTTTTAACCAAAATTAACCCTTATTTATTTTATATTTTCGTAACTTAGTCCAATATTCTTAATATGTTGATATTTTTGTTCACTATATTCTAGTCCATAATATTTTATTTTTAGCCTAAATTGCCCCTTATTTATTTCTAATTTTTGTAATTTAGTCCAATATTTTAAATATGATAATATTTTTGTTCACTCTAGTCCCTAATATTTATTTTTAATGTGATTCGTGTTCGTGAAATACTTTAAATAATTCACTCGAAATGACTCAACCCAAAATCTATCGACTATTTGTACCTAACTCGAAATTAATACGAATTAAATTACCCAAATTAACCCGACCTGAAATGAACCCAACACGAAATGAACCAACCTGAAATGAAACTGACCTGAAGTCTACCCGAGCCCGGATTAACCTGTCAATTAACTGATTCGGGCCCGAACCGTTTTGACCTAACCTAAAATTAACCTGACCTGAAATTAACCCGCACCCGACCCGAATCAAATTAAAACATCAAATCAACCTGAAATGATCTGTATTCGATTTGACTCGACCTAAAATCCATTCGATTACCTGTTTTACATCCCTAGCTATGGTATTTAGATGGGTGGTGAAGATGAAAAATCAGTGATGAAGATGTCCAAGTGTTTGATCGGGGTGGCTATTGTCATTGGTGGTGGGTCTTCAGTTCCCAATAGTGGAAGTTGCGGTGGTAGCCGACGCACTTGAGGGATGATGGGTCGGTTGGGATGGCGATTAGGAAATGGTTTAGGGGTTTTTTGGAAAATAATATTTTATTTAATGAATATTTTATTATATTAATTTTAATTTATTTTTATATTTAATATTATTTTTGAAATTTTGACCAAAAATTTAAAAAATAAATAATTGGCATCGCGTCATATGATTGGTCAATAAATATTTTATTTAACGGCGTCAATATGTTAGGGCAATTTGGGTAGCGGCTCAAACTTTAAGAGGTACAAGAGCATGAAAATATGTTTTTTTTTTCTCGGCAAGATTTGTTTTTATTATTAAAACATAAAAAAACTCCTTTGCCAGTATGCGTGCATTATTATAATTTTTTCTATACCTAAATAGAGGAAAAGAGTACAATACATACGGGCATACAAATAGATACCACAAAATCAAAAAAATTGAGCCGACCCCTGAGCTACAAAACAGCACCGGGCAAAACCATAACAGGCTATGTGTCCCCCCTGAACTGACCAGTAAAGCCAAAACTGTGCCAAAGAAGACATAATAAACCACCAACATTTGGAGAAGCAGCAACAGACCCAAAATAATAAGAGAAAACTATATAAAGACAGAGCTTCCAACATACATAAGAAACAAATCTAGTATCCCATCATATCTTCCACCGTCAGTTTTATCACCACCATGCCTCAAAAAAATGATTCCGATGCATACCATCCTTCGCAAGACACCAAGCCATATGATTGTTATCCCGATCAGTGTATACTAACTGAATGCCCTTATTCTTCATCAATAATCTGTCCACCTCTACGAAAGTCTGCCACCTATTCCAAGGCCTATGTAGTACATTTTGGAACCAATTTAACACTATTCGGGCGCTAGTTTCAATAAGTAGAGCTAACTTACCGACCCATTTAGCCTCTATGAATATTTCCAACAGTAAGTACAACACAATCCTCGTCAAGCCCCTCCATAGGACCATAGAAAAGTCAAACAACCCATCTAAATTGTTGAAGTTCCTCCGCCTAACACCCCACCAAGCACAAAACCGAACCTAAAACTTTTTAACAAAATCACATCCTACAAAAAGATGATCCGAGTTTTCAAACCCGAAAAATACGTTAGGAACTATGTTAAGAAAAGTGGTAAACGTTAGAGGCAATTTGTTCATTAAGTTTTTAGTTATCTTATTGATCTACTATTGATTTAGAGTCTTTGAATGATTCTCTCATTGATAGGTGCTCACAATCATCAAAGATGAATCATATTTGAGTTGTAGTAAAACCAACTTTTCAACGTGTCGTTGTTGTCACATAAATTTTTATGTTAGTGTTGATGCAGTGGCGGATGTATAGAGCCTTGTAGGGGAGCAATTTTGCACCCCCATTTTGGGGGGGGGATTTTTTAATCTAGTGTTAATCTAATCTTTAAAAAATTAATTTAGTGTATATAAGAGAAAAAATTGGAAATCTGCATACCCATTTGAGGAAAAAAATTATTTTGAACTCTCATTCTTAAATTTCTAGACCCGCCACTGTGTTGATGATGTTTATCTTTAGTCGATAATAATGATGCTTGTTTGTATTGATCATTTTTCTAAGTTGTTTGGTTTAGCTTTCATTATTTCTTGTATAATACTATTTTTTCTCTAGTTGTTAGTTTGTGCATTTTTTATAGTTTTAGACGAAATGATAGGTTAATGTGATTAATCTCCTCTAGTTTTTGTATTCTCTCCTTACAATTTTAAATTTAGGCCGGGTTCAAATCTTAATATTATGGAGTAAATTATCAACCAATTAATTAGATATCAGAGATTATAAAAAAATAAGATTTTGAATTATGAATTTGTTGATTTAATTATTCCTACCAAATTGCGTTTATATGGTGATGGCTGTTTGATTCTTTCACAAGTCCAAGGAATCGATGTAATGAATAGGTTGGTGGGTCGTGTTGCTTAATTATTTCTAGAAAAATCATGTCAAAGAAATTATTCTACAAATAACTTTACAAGCTTTACACTAAAAATATTCCTGAATTATTTACTTCTTTGATTTTTTTCTGAAAATTATTAACATTTATCTAATCTTTTCTCTTTTGAAAATTAACACTTAAAAAAATCCAACTGAAATTTATATTATATATTGAACTCCTAACTGAGTTGGTACAGTTCGAGTCAATTTCATACCAAATCAACTGAAAATAGTAAAAAATATCCTTATTTTAAAGTAGGCTTAAGGACTACTTTTGCCCTTGTAGTAGTATCAATATATCGATTTCGTTTTTATGATATTTTCGCATCAATTTGGCCCTTGAAGTAGTCGAATTGCATCACCGTTTGTCTCTTGACTGACAGAAGCCTGTTAGGAATTTGTTATGCGGCAAAATAACCAAAACGATAACGACATAGACCAAGACATGCACAGGAGACAAGATTTAACGTGGTTCAGCATAGCCTACCCCCACGGACGAGAGAAATCAATCCACTATCAACGTAGAGAACCCGAAGAGTACAAATACATGATAACCCATGTAATCTCAAAACCCAGTGTACAAATCTCATGACCCGGTGGAACCAAAACACTCTTCCCAACATCCCTACAATACACATCTCTACAACGTAGGCACAATAGTTGTAAAGAACCTAAAAGTGGTTACATATCTCCAGAGTAATTCCCCCTCTCTCATTCTCTTGTTCTCTCGTAATTCAAAAAGTTAAACATAATCTATATTTATAGACCCAAATACTTGGTCACCAAGAAACCTTATTCAATAAGATCTCTACTTAAAATAAATATTTACTCCTTAAAGTAAATTCTAATTACCAAGTAATTTTCAACCACTAAAATTACAATAAAAACCAACTTAATTACCGATTAGAATTTGAGTCATAATATAATAAAGCCAACGTTGACCGTTACGATGCTGACGTGACAGTTTACGATGCTGACGTGACAGTCCATGTGTGAAGATGACGTGGCAGAGAGGCAAAATTGATTTCCCGAGCGAATTTGGGGACAAAATTGATTTTTTGGTTGAGTACGAGAACAAATTTGATTTTTTAGGCAAAAAATATGAGTAAGAAAATATTAAAATATTAAAATAACATAAAAATTAATAAAATATTTTATTAATATATGACTAAAAATAAAATAAAAATATCTAAAAATAAGTACAAATTTTAAAATTAAAATATCATAAGTTAATAAATTATAAATTATTTAATAATTAAAATTAAAAAATATTTATAACTTATTAAAAATTATGAAAACTTTCATCAAAGACGATTTTGATTTTCTTTCTCTTAAAAGAATGTAAGGGAGAAAGAATCCTAAAATATGATTAATATGATTCTCTCAACCGAACAAAAATTTTCTACCACTTTTTGTTGCCCCTATCTATGCCTCAATACTAAAAATTTAAATTTTACACTCTAACTCTAATTTCTAAATCTCAAACCCTATACCCTAAAATATAAACTCTTTACTTGATTGATTAAATTTATACACATACTTTTATGTCTCGTAATCACTTTAGATTGATAAAATTTTCAATTAAGGTTTAGGATTTAAGGTTTTCTACTTAGAGTTTGAGATTTAGAAATTACGGTTAGAGTGTTGAGTTTATTTTCAAGTTTTAATTTTTGAATAATTTATAATTTAATAGCTTTTGATATTTTAATTTTATAATTTTTACTTAATTTTTAGTTTTTTTATTTTTAGTCATATATTAATAAAACATTTTTAAATGTTTTATTAATTTTTATATCATTTTAGTATTTTTTGATATTTTTTAAATTCTTATTTTTAGCCTAAAATCAATTTTACTCTCAAACTCGGTTAGAAAATCAATCTTGCCCCTCTGCCACATCATCTTCACACATGGACTGCTACGACAACATACGTGGACTGCGACGTAAGCACCGTTGACCGTCACGTCAGCATCGTAACGGTCAACGTTGGCTTTCGTTAGTCAAGAGATAAATAGTGATATTATTCGACTAGTTCAAGGGCTAAATTGATGCGAAAATACCATGAAGACGAAAACGATAAATTGGAACTACTACAGAACAGAAATAACCCTTAAGCCTTTAAAGTATAATAAATATTATTATAAAAGAGTTTTTTTTATCTTTTCATACTTTATATAATTTATAAATAGAACAATTAAAAATACTTGAAAATATAACAGAAGGCCCTATGAATTTTATATAAAAGTAAAAAAATGCCCTTGGTCGCCATGTAGGTCTGCTGCTGAAGGTATCGATATTATTCATCTAATATCGATATTCAAGAGTCAGTATCGATATTAGTTATGCTTGTGTCTTTTCTGGTGCACTCTTATGGTATCCTAAAAAAGAGTATCGATACTCATAAGCTAGATATCGATACTTATCGTTTGATATTAATACTTAGAGAAGATCATAGACACTCGCTGTGTAATCTGGTTTGTAACTTTTTAATAAGTTTGGTAATGACTCAATCGGTCTAAACAACATTTATAAGTTGCTTAAAGACTAAATTACCCTGATGCATGATGTACTAAGACTTGAAGAGCCATAATTGTTCACATGCTATGTGATAATACGTAGTAAGCCTTAATTGGTTATGACTTGTGTGATGATTGTGTGGCCATGTTTGTATTGATTGGTTGTATGATTTCGTGTGCCGTGGGCAAATATACGGAGATCGTGTTGTAACACTGACATGGTAAAGTTATTGGATCTACCTTGCTGCCTGACACCATGCCTCATGTATGCATGGTTATTTAAGCTAGTCGGATGTATGTTCCTAACGCTATATGATATCAAGCTTAATCCGAAAGTACTTGAAATTGTGGGATACCGAATACGATCAACTAAATGGATGTATGTTCCCGATATTAAGTGACACTAGAACTCATCCAAAGATATCGTTGTTGTATGGATATCAATGCTTATGTGAATAAAAACTTGTATAGCATAGGACATTGTTGTTATTTTCGGGTATGCAATTTTATTATTATTATTTTTGATTTATTGTATTTTATATGATATTTTACACTACAAAGCTCCTTATTTTGTATATCTTATTTCATCTACCTACATATTCTGGTTATGATTTAGTTTTTTTCTGGATTATGAGAAATGTGTTTCAATATTTTGGCTAAATCTAGTTTGAAAATTTTGGTTGATCATCTCGGTGAACCAATAAGACATCATGAATTGACAAAGTCGAGTTTAAGGTGTTATATAGCCACATCCATACCAAGCACATTTTCACATATACGTACTCAATCAACCATTTAACATTTACACATCATAAACATTCACATTTACACGCCATTAAAACAATAGTTTACGTTTTATGATACCACAGGACCGTTAAAATACCTCCACGTCGTCGCAAGCGGACTGTTAAGATCCGCCCACGTCATTAATTTCAATGGTCCAGATGTTTAATTGAAGCCCAAACTAAAATCTAGTGGTATAATTGATACTAACTTAAAGTTTAGTGGTGTCTGGTATAGTTTACCCATTTTTTAATTATATTTCTATTAAAAAATAAGTTCTATTGAAATTGGTTTATGTATATTGGAAATTGAATAAAGTTGTTTTTTTGATTAAAGGTTGATTGAACAAGTAGAGACAATTGTTGTTGGTATAACATCAATTTATCAAAGCAACAAAGCAAATGGCTATTAACATCAGTTTAGGGGGCCACCCCATTCTAATTTAGCTATAATTTTTTTTATTTTTAATTCTTTGATAAAGCAGCTAAAGCTTAGCTGTTCATCCCATTTTAGACCAATCACCATTTTTAAACAAATTATCATCATTTTAGGGTTTTTGCCTTTGCTTAATAGTCTTAGTTTCTATTACCAGCAAGAAAAAAATGAAAAATGATAATACATGTTTGGTGAAGAAATAAGCTATAATAAATTTACAACAATTAGGGTTAGGGCTTGGCATTGGCAATTACCTTACCAAACCAAGACCATAGCCTCTCTTTCTATATGTTTTAGGGTTTTGCAGCAAAATATGAGGAAGAGACAAGTAGTGGTGAGAAAGGAGGAGCCAGCAAGAAGCACCGCGAAAAGGAGTGCGAGATATGGGGAGTGCTAAAGGAATCACGCCGCCAGCGTCGGATGTTATGTCGTTGACGGCTGCCGGGAGTTCATGGCCAGCGGAGACGAAGGAACCGGAGCTGCCCTTACTTGTGCTGCCTGTGGCTGCCATAGGAGTTTCCACAGAAAGGAAGTTGAAACTGAGGTAGTCTCTGAGTGCTCTTCACATCATAATTCTTCCAACAAAACATAACTCTTTATGTATAGTTTTGTTAACTTTTATTACTAGTCAAGTTTACATAATTAGAAGGTTTTAATCATATGATGTAGTTATTGTAGTGGTAATTTTGGAAACTGGTTTTGAGTTTTCATGACAAAAGCATCTTCCCCATCAATAATTTGTGCCATGTCACTAGTTGTAATTACTCGATTGGAAGAGAAGTATGCTAAAATGTTGTTGCTTTAATTTTTTTTTAATATTCCAATCCCATTAGAAAGTAGTCCAGACTACGATGCTCGAAGTCGAATTATCTGAAGGGTACATCTTACTCTTTACCATTAAGATCACTCAAAGAGTTCTGTTATTTCAACTTATTAATTTAACGATGGATAAAAGTTTTTTTAATTTATGATGTTGAAGAAATTAAATTTCAAATTTGATTTCTCACTAGATTGAATTGAAATTTACCATGATGATTAAAGCATGTGTAAGGGGGATGAACCATTGATGCCAGTAATTTTATTTTTCACCAAACAATTAGCAACCTTATCTTCTGACGCTAAAGGCAAAAATCAATGGAATATTACCTAAATTTGGAAGTTTAATATGAAGGGTAATTTGTATTAAAGTTCAAAGGCCCACATATATGAATCAGCCAGAAATTATATAATAGGATTTTTGTCACGCTTTTTATGATCTCAACCAATAAAAATCATCCGCTTCATTAATTTTTTCATGATAGTTTTTATCAAGTGAATCTTCACTTGGTAAAAATTATTTTTTGAATTTGATTTACAGTAAATATGATTGAAAGATTCAGTAGGTAAAAAGATAATACGGAAAAAATTTAATGAAGTAAGTGATTTTTATTGGTTGGACCATGAATGATATGGCGAAGAGGGCCTACGATATAATTTCTTATGAATCAGTTCACTAATAGAATGTTTTTCTCGTGGTCAGCTTGTTATGATTGGAATTTTTTAATGTACAGTGTGATATAATGTTTATATTGTTCATATTTGTCTCACTCATAATTTGAAAAATAGTACACATTAAAATATACTCGATTCTACATTCTCATATATATTATATTAACGACATATTAATCGAACTAAACCGTTTACTCCCACTCCCTAATAAAAACACAGTATATAAAGTTTAGGTCCCCACCGCATCATTTGGTGGAATTCCAGCCACGTGTTCATTTAACATAACCTCTTAAATTTGTCGGTATAAACCAATTAGATTAAATCGTATTATTTATTGGATCGTGCTCTCTCATGTGCCCTATTTATGAGTACATCTGCCCATGGTCGACAGGTTTAGTGGACCCGATTTGGGACGGGTTTGGATATTTTTTTTATCGTATATTGATTCAAATTTAAATTAAATATTTTTTTGAACAATAACATTTGGATTTTATTAAACACTATAAGAGAAAATATAAACTAGTTCAATAAAAATCTCATACAAAGATGTAAAGAAAAGCAAACATTTCTATGGAGATTACCATACCATCAAAACTCAAAAACTTTCATGACTTTCCTTGTCTCTAGTCAAACGAGACTCTTTACGGGATGAAACATGAATGGTGAGTGAACCAAACTATTAGACAGATTACTTCGCTACACAGTTCTAATTATATCGGCTAACAAACCATCAAACGAGTGTGGATCAATCTTTTTTATGATCACCAATAGAATCAAATCAGTCGTGAAGATCTCTATACGAGCACTAAACAACCGCTAAATTATGTTGAAATCGTGTCAAAGGACATATGAAACGAACCATAAAAGTTAATAAAAAACTTTCCACAAAAACAAAAAATGCTTGCTACAGAAATAGAGACTTTTTATTAAAACTGAGAAAACAAAACATTAAAAAAAAAGGAAATTAAACATTAAAATTTAAGAACTGACGCATGTTTCATTAGACTCTATTTATGGTTGAATCTCTCATTCCCCCCGAGAAACATCATTATACCATTACAATAATGTTTTTAAAAAAATGAAATAAACAGCCAAATGAAACTAAATCAAAATGGGATAATATTTTATTTCGGTCATTTAACTTCTCAAAAATTTTATTTTGATCATTTTTAAAATTTAAATTTTTAGTCATCATTCAAGATGGACGACTGACGATGACAAACGAAGACAAATGGACTGATTTTTTAGAGAGAATGGAGAGAAAAAAATAAGAGAGTAGAGAAGAAAACGGAAGAGTAAAGGGGAAAGAGTACTGGCGAGTTTAACGTACAATATATTTAGGGTATGACTAGAAGACGATAAGTTTCGATGCTTGTTTAAAAATTAAAAATGTTAGATTTTTTAAAAATATTTTAGGTTAATTTTTTCATTTTTTTTACAATTATCGATACTTATTTCGTAAGTATCAATACTTATCGAAAAACTTAAAATATTATCAAAAAACTAAGTGCCAAAACTTATTTTGTAAGTATCGATATTTATTCAAAAAACGATAAATTCAACCTGAAATATTATCAAAAAGTCTAACTTTTTAAATTTTTAGACAAATCCTAAACTTACCGTCTTTTAATCGGACTCTAAACATACCGTACACTATACCTATAGAGAGTCCCAGTTATAGACAACCGATACATCGTTGTTTTGAGTCTATAGCCTAGTCTTTGACCCGCTCTTGGATCCGACTCATGGTTGACACATCTCAGGCTTTTGGATAATTTTTCTTGTGATCCCTTCTCTTTTGTAATCATTGTTATGTAGTCATTTTCGGTTTGATTTAATTGTTATTTTAACCCTTTCAAGTTTAGTTTCCTTTTAATTCAGTCCCACAATATTTTATTTATTGTTGCTTTAATTTTATATATATATTTATTTTTTTATCATTTCATTCTTCATAAATATGGATATTAACACTTATTATTATTATTATTTAGACATTATTAGGAGTAATTGCAGCAATATTATTGTTGTGTTTTTTTTATTTCACTTTTTTATTTCAAGATCTATGGTGATTCGTATCACATCAATGGAGAAATCAATGGTATTTACGGAAGTGACATACATTGTGGCCTGAAGTCGGCAAAAATACACAACAACTTTACCTTTTTTGTTGAAACACACGAAAACTTCACTTTTTTTTGTTGAAGTCTGCAGGAACACACGAAAAATTCTATTTTTACTGTAGAAAGTATCCATAGTCTCATAGATCTTGAAATGAAAATGGAAGTACAATATATCTTAAAATAATTTTTCAACAACAATTTCCAAAAAATTTAACCGAATATGTTATTATGTTTTGATACTTTTATTATAAAATGATTGTTTTCTTTATTTTTTTTTTACAAC
The DNA here is from genome assembly GCA_019671005.1 of Hibiscus mutabilis. Lineage (NCBI taxonomy): Eukaryota > Viridiplantae > Streptophyta > Magnoliopsida > Malvales > Malvaceae > Hibiscus > Hibiscus mutabilis. Next base: position 4,107,181 of record CM033752.1, read on the forward strand.
TACCTTTATTATTATAATCATCATTTACATTCTCTCTCTCTATATATTTTTTGTCTTAAATTATTATTATGCATGTTTCTTTTTACATACATTATTATTATTTCTTGTATATAAATATTTTTTACATACAATTTTGAAATTATCTATATTAGTCAATGCGATGGAACAATAATTCATTGGATGTTATCTCGTTAATTATTTGTGATAGGAGGACATTCTTTACGAAACCTTCCATTATCTTTTTTAAGAAATAAGACAATGTTTTTTTATTATTATTATGGTAGTCAATCTCATTGGATGTTATCTTGTTAATCATATGTGATAGGTGAACATCTTTCACGAAACTTTCCATTATTGTTTTTTGAGAAATGGGATGTTTTAACCTCTTTCATGCGTAATTAACTCTCGAGTTAAATTTTTTTCTCCAGATTAAAATACAAACTACCAAAATTTTATTTTTAAAGATAATTTTCAAAAATGTTCTTAAAATGGTGCTTTTATGGGTATTCAAACATACTTAGCCCAAAACGACTGATGACGACTCCGATTTTTCTAAACACACATATTTTTAGTCAAATATTTTTCGAGCCTAAACACAGGTTTGACAAGTATAATAGTTAGTCCTCAACATTTACACATTCTATCAAATTGGTCCTAAGTCTAAATATATCAACAAATTTAACCCTTCAAATTCACAAAGTCTTTCATTTTGGTCCGAATCTTAAAAATTCAAAAAATTATATTATAAAAATTTAAAATATATAAAAAAATCCAAAATGAATACATTCTCGCAACCCTTGTACTTAATCCAAAAATCAATTTGAATGAAATAAAAAATGGCCATTTGGTCCTTTATTTTGGGTCAGCCAATTGGGCTTTTCCATTTCAATATATTGTGGTTTGAAAGCCCAACAACTTTGATTGGATTTAACCTAAAAGAATATTCCAACTTGTTTTCAAATGTTTTAATATTTCAAAATTTAAAGAAGTTATTCCTTTTAAATTGTAAGCCATCAAGAAAAATGAGATTTGGATTGAGACATCCATTTAGCTTTAATTGATCATTTATGTATGTAACACCCTATAAAAATAATGAAACATGAAGGGAGTTTGCAACCAAGAGGACCTGATCCTATGCCCCTTGGCATGAGAGTTGGGAGGATTAACCAACTGAACTATAATATCCAGAGCCTTCCAAAACTCTTCACATTCTCTATTCTTTGTTCACCGCCCGATCTTGGCCACTGTTGGTCTGTGGCGTGCACCGTCGTGCCGTCATGCCTGTCGCCTTCGTCCGAACAAACCCTGTTACCCACTCGTCGGTATACCTCCTCGGCATCAACAAAAATCAGTTTAAAGCCTCGTCGAAACCCCCAGAACCCATTTGCTATTTTCTTTTGATTCTAGCCGTCTTCATCGTCGGTAGAGTGCGTCGACGGTTCAAGCATGATAAACATGTGGAGGAGTGCAAAACTCCTTCGACAAATAGTCATTCTGACACCGGCAAAGGCCTCATCAAAGATCGTTTTGTTTTATTTGGGTAAGTTTCGGTGTGTTTTCCTGCTTAGACCGATGAACTTTTGGCTTGGTTGAGTTAAGTGAATGATGGGCTTCATTTTTTGCCAAGAAAACTGACCTTTGGGATCACCGATGAGATTTTTCAGTGACCGACCGGTGAATAGAGATCTGTGTGGGTAAGTGGGTTGAACCGGCCTGAACCAGTCTATACCAAACCCGGTCTGAGCCTATTGTATCCAAGCCCAATCTATTATCTAACCTGACCCAATCCGTATTTGACTTGACCCGACCCGTTTGACTTAAAACCGAACCGAGTTCGACCCGGCCAGTTTGAGTTAACCCAAACTGAGTCTGACCCGAACCGAGTCAACTCGTTTGAGTCTGACCTGAACCAAGTCAACCCGAACTGAGTCAACTCGTCTGTGTTAACCTATTTGAGTCAACTCGTTTGAGTCAACTCAATTGACTCTGACCGTTGACTATTAACTTTGACCATTGATTGATGACATCAGCATGATGTCAGCATTAACTTTGATTGTTGACGTTAGCGTTGACTTTGACCCAAAAAGTCAAAATTTCCGAAAACCCCTATTTTATATTTTTCAACGTCCTAAGTTCAATTTTGAAGTATGTTTCGCAAAATTCTAACACGAAAGCCTTCAAATCTAACCTTGAACTCGAGCATGCTTAATGTGTTGTATTATTCAATTTAAGAGCAACGTAATTGAGTTAAGAACTAATTATGGATTATGTTAATTGAAGGTATTCACGTATCTTCCTATCCGAGATATTGATGGAACATCGAATCCGTGCTCGAGATTGATCAAGGAGACTTTCAAATGTCGATCGATGTAGTTCAGAATGAAGGTAATACATTTCTACCTCCAGCATGCTTCATGTAATATATTGGTATTTGGTTATAGCATAGGACAACGAATGCATGTACTGATTAACTTGCTTAAGTCAATTTGACTTCTAAACAAAAGAATGGTAAACCGGATAAGACTTAAAATACTCGAATAAGAAGTCTAGCGACTTAGAATGATTTCTTATATTCAATAAGTAGCTAGTAAGACTGTTAGCCTTCAGATCGAATTATGATTATTAAAAGAGATAATTTTTGAAAATTTAGATTCAATTTAATTTAAGGGCAAAAATACCCTTAAGGTGTAAATGACAAAAAAACCCTGATAGCGGAAATGACATAGATTTTAATTCTCGGCTTAATAATACAACTGATTCATCTGAAATTGTTGACCTACCTGGAAAATTTCTAGTATTAAGTTTCAATCATCTGGGAATATAAAACTTGTAGACTCTCCTAAATCATGAATAAGACTCTAAAGATAATTATTGGAAGTTCTGTATTTACCTGAATTGATCGACGTGAAGAAAAATACTTAATTGTATGGAATAATTGTAAGGGTTGTGTTGCGTGTAATAAGTGCTCCGCAATTGTGCAACTATACACGTCACAAGTTATAGTATAAAAGATATCGTCTCCACAGGGATTGGTGCCACTTCAAGAATCTAATCTCTTGCACTATAAAAAGTAAAAGAACACAAGTAGAAGATTGTAGGAGTTTTAACTAACAACTAAACTAGAAAGCAATAAAGTAAAAGAATAGATGAAATCAAATGAGAGAGAATAGGCCAGGTTATCGTGAGTTGAGGTGTGATAGCCAATTGGATCGTCTTGGAAAAAAAAGTGCAAGGGCAACTCAGTTGTCGTGGCAACTTGCACAGCGGGGTTGCCTTGGCAACTAATCGATTGTTGCCTGGGCGACTAGCTGGACAACTACTTGGGCGGCTGGGCAACAACTTCAAGGTTCGGTGGAGCGTTCTTCAATGGTTTCTTCTTATCCCTAAGTCGAAACTCTAGCTATTTGTGCATGCCTTGATAATACATGTCTGCGTGAATCAATAGTGAACAACAACCAATCTTGCGCTCCTCTTAGCCGTTGAAATCCTTAACTTATTCCTAAGCCGGATTAATCTTCACCATCAATAGATTGAATAAAGACCATACTCATTCGTTTCTTGAATCTAACTCTCCCGATATTAGATAAATAGATGAAGTTACGAGATCTTCTCCCAATTCACTCACAAACAAGAAGAAAAACCAAGAATGAGTAAACCTTGAATTGAAAGTGCAAACTCTTATTACCTAAACAAAATCGAATTGTTTCTCACAACCACAAGACACGATAACCTTAGCCAAATAAATTTAGTTCATGGCTAGGTTCCAAAGAAACACAAGACAAATAATTCCTAGCATAAACCTAATTGAACAAAGAATAAAAAGATTAAGAATGGTTGAAGCCTCTTTGTCGAAATCTACCCCTTTGATCTTGTCAAAATTTCTCTCATCTCTCACTCCTTGGAGTTGACGGCTTGATCCTTAATTTATAGGGCTAGGTCAAAGTCTTTTTTGAGGAGGAAGTTAAGTTGGAATTAAATATCTTTAAAGAATATAATTCTTTATTATATTTAAACTCCTTCTAGAACTTCTCTTATCTTCTTGGGATTTAATTTCTCTTTAAACTATTTATGGAAATCAAACTCCTTTGGGATTTAGCTTTGCTCCACGTTATCTTGGGCTTATATAGTCATTAATTTCGACTACCATATCATCTTATCCCTTGTCGAAAATTGCCCTGGCAACTAGCTCGGCATCTCCTTCATGCATTGACCTGGCAACTAGTTCCAGCCTTGCTTTGGCAAGTAATTCTGCACACACACACAAAACACACCAAAGCAATATCTTTTTCCACAAAATTAAGCAAAATATGAAATCAAGCTTGTCCACCAAGGAAACAATGCAAACATGCATGAATGGCTAATAATGCAACTAATACGAGCCTAAGTCTAGAAATAATATGAATAAAAGGGTAATAAAAATAGTACTTTTGAACACTTAACACACCCTCAAACTCGAACTATTGCTTGTCCTCAAACCATGCAAACTAATAATTACCCGCCAAGACTTCAATTTTCACAAACTTAGCTTTGAACTTGATTTCAATTTTCAGAACCGTGGCACAAAGTATGATTGACTTTTCATTTTTTAGAAAACTTAGGAGTTACTCAAAATTAAACTATAATGCTTGTTAGTGCGTGTGGAGTTGTGTGCAAGTTGATTTTTCGGATTCTATGCAAACAAGAGGTTTTCAAATTACTTTCTTGGGTTCTTTTAACATGTTTTAACTAGAGCCGATTTCGGGCACCTCTGGTGTTTTGTTTTTAGTTTTTTTAAGTTAATTAATTTATTCGACTAGAGCCAGTTTCGGGCACCTCTAGCGATCAATTTTTAGCACATACTAAAGCCAATTTCGGGCACCTCTAGTGATCAATTTTTATCACATACAAGAGCCAATTTTGGGCACCTCTAGCGTTCATCCAATTTTTATTCTAATCCCTCAATTTTTTAACTATCAACCTAAGTTCGCTAGAATTCCTTAAATCAATCAAGTCACACAATGTTTCATCAATTTTAGCATCATAGTATGATTATAAGTGTTTCCATGTTTATCCTAGAATAAAAAGTTCTATCAATTAAGTACATTGGCAAAGTCATCATCGGATATTCATCAAATCTAGGCAATTCTTGTTCCAACTAAAGGCATGGCAAACAATTTATGTATGCTAAATGCAATACTTAAGATGAATGCAACTAAACATGGTAACTAACTAATAACAATCCCCCCAAACTCGAGTGAGGCATTGTCCTCAATGCGTGCAACAAAGAAAAATAAAAATAAAGAAAAGTAAAATGCAAACAAGGACTTACTCTGAGAGTTCGTCGTCGTGGATGATTAGTTTCCTTTTGGTCGGTGTCTTGATTCTTTTGCTTGAACGTAGTGGTTACTTCCTTGTTGCCGATGGTGGAATCGATCCTCGTACGGGGTTATCCTCGTCATCATCTTCATCAATGTCATTGGCTTTTCGCTTGGGCTTGGAGGATTCGATTGGTGCGGTCTTTGTTGGTGCACTGGAGGACTTGTCCAAATCTGAAAAATCAGACAGTGATTCAGTACGAGTTGATTTGGGCATAGGTGCTTTACCTTTGGCTTTTGCAGTGGTTGTTGGGGCGCCTTTAGCTTTGGTTACCGCAACATCTTCAGTGTTAGTTGTCGTGGCGACTGCTTGGGCAGGCGCAGTATAGGTTGCTGCGGCATCATCTGTTACGGTTTCCGTGGTAGCTGCTTCATTGGTTGTCGTGGCAATGATTTCGGTAGGAAAGATTGGGAACGACATGCGGCTGTCCGGGTACTTTTCCAGGATGACTTGGGTGATGACATTGTTGTGATCCTTCATGTACCGCATGAACATTAGTTGACGGTCTTCAATTTGCCTAAGGTGGTTCGCCAACGGTTGTAAGAGTACTTTAAGTTGTCCTGAGGTTGCTGGCCGAGTTACCCGGGAATATGTTGCTTGGGAATTAGGCGTTGCCGAGGCGGCAGGAGTTGCCGTGGAAATTGAAGGTGTTGGGGATTTTATCGGTGCCTCTCCCATTAGCTTTCGAATTTGTGCTCGATTCCAATCGGACTTTGGTAGGGCCTTTTCATTAGTGGACTCACTTGGGACATACATCTCCTTGCAAAGATTGGAAATTAAGCAAGGGAAGAAAAGAGAACCCTTGTCTTTTGTGCTACATACAAAAATCTCATCACAAATAATTTTTCCAATGTTAATGATGCGATTATGCAAATAGAATGTATGAGCAAAAGACGAGGTGTATCAACGGTAGTATTGTGTGTGGTGGGCATTAAAGAAGTTTTAACAAACTTATTCCATAATTTTGCCTCAGGTTTAAGCCGAAGGCAATTTACCTTGCCCTTGTATTTACCGTCATTCCAATGAGTTCCCGGTAGAGTGAGTTCTTGAAGCACCTTATCGAGTTGCTTGGGCGTGAGTTGATCAACAAAGGCTTGATGCTCGTCATTCTCAGTGTAGAGCCCATAAAAGGTGTTGATGTTTTTTAGGCTTATGAGTATAGCCTTGTCACGAACAAAAACATAAGGATTATCCGGGTTAGGTGAGTGAGCATAGAATTCTCTTACCCATGAGATGTTACCCGGTTCCGATTGATGGCAAAAGATTTGCCACTTTTGATGTGCAATTCTTTCGAAGATGAATGGTTCAAGGCCGAAATCTTGATGAGAGTTGGAGTATTCAAAGCCTTATTCTTCGCAAATCTTCCGGCTTTCAAACTTGGAGTGAAATCTTTCTTGAACCACTGGTGTAGCAAACTTCTTGTATCTTGGTTCTTTGAAGGAACTTGGATGAACCAAAAATTTGATTTTGGATGCCATGGATGATCTTGGTTGTGAGTTTGGTAAAAAACAAAGAAAAGAAAGCAAAAGAAACTAAAGAGTTGCAAGATGAAAAGTAGGAATAGGTTTCTTGGAAGTTAAAGGTGATGGGTTAAATAGAAAAGATAGGTAATAAATATGGTGGGTGGGATTAATTTTGGAATAAAGAAGAAAGGGGTTTCGATTTAGGGGAAGGGTGACGGCTAGGGGGGTTATTTAGGGTAAATTGGAGGCTTAATATAAGCCTTAGATTCAGCCCATTAATTTCTTTGTTGAAGAAGTTTCCTTCTTGAATCAAAATTCCTCTTTATCTTGAACTCTTTTCCTACAATTCAAAAACAAATAAAATAAGGATTAAAATTAAAGATAAACTAATAAAAGAAAATAAATAAAGATGTACAAATAAATTTTTAAACTTAAAATTTTTAAAACAATTAGATAAATATGAAAGAAAGATGTAGTCTTAATCTTAAAGAAAATAAATAAATTTATCCTAAAAAGAAAAAGTAACTAAAATTAAATAAAAAAAAGAATTAAATAGTTCAAAAAAAAATAAAAAGAAAATATAGAAATGAGAGCATGCTCATGCATCTCCTAAGGTGACCACTTCTTTGTTACGTTCCACATGGGAACCGTTGTAATGCTTCAATCTTTGTCCATTAATTTTGAATTCATGTTCGTCAGTGATGGACTTGATTATCACGGCACCATAGGAGAATGGTTTTACAACTTCGAATGGTCCCGACCATCTTGATTTTAGTTTTCCCGGGAAAAGTTTTAGCCGAGAATTGAATAAGAGAACTAGTTGCCCTAGCATGAATTGCCTCGGCAATAGTCTCTTGTCATGCCATTACTTTGTTTTCTCCTTGTAGATTCGTGCATTGTTACAGGCGAGTGCACGGAATTCTTCTATCTCATTGAGGTCCAACAAACGCTTTTGTCCGGCACTTTCCCAGTCCATATTCACGGTCTTGATTGCCCAATATGCCTTGTGTTCGTTTTTCACCGGTAGATGGCATGTTTTTCCATAGACAAGTCGGAAGGGGGACATACCTTAGGGTGTTTTGAATGCAGTGCGATATGCCCAAAGTGCGTCATCTAGTCTTATTGACCAATCCTTCCTAGAGGGATTAACAACTTTCTCGAGTATACCCTTCAATTCTCGGTTGGAAATTTCTGCTTGCCCATTGGTTTATGGGTGATATGCCGTGGCAATCTTGTGAGATACACCAAAGCGTTGTAACATCTTGGCGATGAGTTTGTTGTCGAAGTGCTTGCCTTCATCACTGATAATTGCTCTCGGCATCCCAAATCGTGTAAATATGTTTTTCTGCAAGAATCGTTGCACGGTGTTAGAATTGTTGGTGGGAACTGCAGCTGCCTTATCCCATTTAGACACGTAGTCGACGGTAAGTAGAATGTAGAGGTTTCCGAATAAAGATGGGAAAGGTCCTATAAAATTAATCCCTCATACATCGAACAGTTCCACCTCGATGATGTTTTGGAGCGGCATCTCATGTCGTCTAGAGATATTACCCGTCATTTGGCAACGATCACATTGCTTGTAAAACTCTTGGGCATCTTTGTACAGTGTTGGCCAATACAAAACGGATTGCAAAACTTTGGCTGCGGTACGTGTTCCTCCAAAATGTCCTTCATAGAGTGAAGAATGACATTACCGGAGTACGTTATGCTGCTCCTCTTCAGGGATATATCGGCGTATAACCTGATCTGCACATTGTTTAAACAAAATAGGCTTGTCCCAAAAGTAATGCTTAGCATCATGGCGGAACCGTTTCTTCCTTTGGTGAGTAAGGTCATAAGGTAAAATACCACAAACAAGGAAATTAACTAAATCCGCATACCAGGGTATTGCTGAGGTATGTGTTCCGTGGCAACTGCTTCTATGGTTGCCAAGGCGTGTGCGTCTAAAGTTGCCGCGGCATGCGCGTCAAGGGTTGCCAAGGCCTGCGCATCAGTGGTTGTCGCGGCGTGCGTATCTGGAGTTGCCGAGGCGTGCGTGTCAAAAGTTGCTGAGGTGTCGAGGGTTGCCGAGGCATGCGCATCCATGGTTGCCGAGGCGTCGAGATTTGCCGAGGCGTGCACATTCATGGTTTCTGAGGCAACTAATAGTTGCTCATCCGAGAATACATCACATATCTCTAAATCTGCGTCCTCCTCCCTATTGCGTTCTAGGCGTGATAAGTGATCGGCCACTTGATTTTCTATTCCCTTCATGTCCTTAATTTCAATGTCAAACTCTTGTAAAAGTAATATCCAACGAATCAAATGAGGTTTGGCATCCTTTTTAGCAAATATATACTTAATTGCCGAATGGTCCGTATGAACAATTACCTTTGTACCAATCAAATAGGATCGGAACTTATCAAATACGAAAACTACAGCTAGTAACTCTTTCTCCGTTCTTGTGTAATTCACTTGAGCACTATTAAGAGTTTTACTAGCGTAGTACATCACATGAAAGGTTTTACCTATGCGTTGGCATAGGACTGCTCCTACCGCGAAATCACTTGCATCACACATGAGCACAAAAGGTTTTCCTTTAGGGTTTCGAATGCTTGGGTGCAATAATCATCAAAATTGAAGACTTATCATGTTCAAGCAAATTGCACAAGGGTTTAGTAATTTTAGAAAAATTATGAATGAACCTCCTGTAAAAACCTGCATGTCCAAGAAAGCTTTGAATTCCTTTAACCGAACTTGGTGGGGGTAATCTCTCGATCACGTTCACCTTGGCTTTGTCTACTTCAATTCCCTTGGATGAAATCTTGTGGCCGAGCACTATTCATTCATCTACCATAAAATGGCACTTCTCCCAATTAATGACTAAATCGGTTTCTTCACATCTTGCCAACACCTTCTCTAAATTAACGAGGCAACTGTCGAAGTAATTACCAAAAATGAAAAAATCATCTATGAAGATCTCAAGGAAGTCTTCGACCATGCCTAAAAAGAGTGCCATCGTGCATCTTTGATGAATATCTGATGATGACTTTGCCAATGTTTAGTTACCATGTTTAGTTGCATTCATCTTAAGTATTGCATTTAGGATATATAAATTGCTTGCCATGCCTTTAGTTGGAACAAGAATTGCCTAGATTTGATGAATATCCGATGATGACTTTGCCAATGTACTTAATTGATAGAAATTTTTATTCTAGGATAAATATGGAAACACTTAGAATCGTACTATGATGCTAAACTTGATGAAACACTGTGTGGCTTGATTAATTTAAGGAATTCTAGCGAACTTAGGTTGATAGTTAAAAAATTGGGGGAATAGAATAAAAATTGGGTAAACGCTAGAGGTTCCCGAAATTGGCTCTAGTATATGATAAAAATTGATCACTAGAGGTGCCCGAAATTGGCTCTAGTATGTGCTAAAAGTTGATCGCTATAGGTGCCCGAAACCGGCTCTAGTCGAATAAATTAATTAACTTAAGAAAACTAAAAACAAAACACTAGAGGTGCCCGAAATCGGCTCTAGTTAAAACATGTTAAAAGAACCCAATGAAGTAATTTGAAAACCTCTTGTTTGTATAGAATCCGAAAAAGTAACTTGCACACAACTACACACACACTCACAAACATTATAGTTTGATTCTGAGTAACTCTTAAGTTTTCTGAAAAATGAAAAGCCAACCATACTTTGTGCCATGGTTCTAAGAATTGAAATCAAGTTCAAAGCTAAGTTTGTGAAAATTGAAGTCTTGGCGGGTAATTATTAGTTTGCATTGCTTGAGGACAAGCAATAGTTTGAGTTTGGGGGTGTGTTAAGTGTTCAAAAGTACTATTTTTATTACCCTTTTTATTCATATTATTGCTAGACTTAGGCTCATATTAGTTTCATTATTAGCCATCCATGCATCTTTAGAAGGTTGCCAATGCGTTACACAATCTGAACGACATCCTTCAGAAAGTATAAGTACCGTATGGGCATGTGAAGGTTGTATTTTCTTGATCTTCTGGTGCTATGGCAATTTGATTGTAACCTGAATAACCATCAAGAAAACAATAAAAGGGTTTACCTGCAAGACGGTCAAGCATTTGATCAATAAAGGGTAATAGGAAGTGATCTTTCCTAGTGGCTTTGTCTAGCTTTCGATAATCCATACAAACCCTCCAACCGGTCACAGTCCTGGTTGGAATGAGTTCATTGTTTTCATTACTTACCACCGTTATACCTCCTTTTTTCGGTACACATTGTACCAGACTTACCCATGTACTATCAGAGATAGGGTATATGTTGTCGGTGTCAAGCCACTTGATGATTTCTTTCATTACAACCTCTTTCATGGCATGATTCAGTCTTCTCTGGGCCTCAATCGAAGGTTTGTGATCTTCCAACAAAATCTTGTGTATGCACACTGTCGGGTTAATTCTCTTCAAGTCGGCAATTGTCCACCCTATTGTCTTCTTGTGTAGCATCAACATTTTGATCAGCTTCTTTTCCTGCTCAGGCTGTAACTCAGAGGAAATAATTACAGGCAATGTATTATTGGTTCCCAAGTAAGCATATTTTAGTTGCCCTGGCAACTGTTTCAACTCAAGAATTGGTGGTTGTTCAATGGAGGGCTTTTCGAGTTTACCTTCCTTACCTGAGTAATCCATTGGTTCAAAGTATGTACCTAGTCGATTGACTAACCAATTCGCCTCTTCTTGTTGTTCCTCATCGATCGGTTCTTCATACTCCACAGGTTCCTCTTTATCGGTAATGTAGTTGTCGAGATAACTAAATTCCTTGTCGAAGTTAAACTCTGTCGTGGCATGAAGAAGTTGGCATTCTTCCGGATCATCGACATGCCTTAGTGTTTCGAACAAATTTAGTTTAACTTCCTGGTCATTCACCCTCATTGTGAGTTCTCCCTTTCAACATCGATCAAGGTTCTCCATGTTGCTAGGAAAGATCTCCCGAGAATGATAGGTGCATGTTCATCTGCTTCACAATCCAAAACAATAAAGTCAACGAGAAAAATAAATTTGTCAACTTTTACCGGTATGTCTTCGATTTTCCCCTCTGGATGCACATAGGATCTGTCGGCTAGCTGTAGCATAACTGTTGTAGGTCTTGCCTTCCCGATTCTTAGTTTCTAAAAAACTGATTTAGGCATCAAGTTTATGCTTGCTCCAAGGTCACATAATGCTTTCCCGACATAGTGGTTTCCAATTGAACATGGTATTGTGAAACTTCCAGGATCCTTCAGCTTGGGTGGAATGCGATTGTGAAACATGGCCATGCATCCCTCTGTTGCGGTAACTGTTTCAAACTCTCCTAGCCTTGTTCACTTGGACACAATGACTTTAAGAAACTTGGCATAGTTCGGCATTTGTTTAATTGCTTCAACCAATGGCAAGTTGATGTGGACTTGCTTGAGGATATCAAGAAACTTCTTCAATTGATATTCTTGCCTTTGTTGCTTCAACCTTTGTTGAAATGGTGGTGGAAGTCGGATATCTTCGATCCTTTCATTGGTCTAGAATCTGATGACGGTATTGCTGAGGTAACTAGAGTTACCGAGGCATTGTCAACTGGGGTTACCGTGGCATGTCTATCGTTGGTTGCCGAGGCATTCTTATCACCGGTTGCTGAGGCATGCTTATCGCTGGTTGCTGCGGCAATTCCTGGTTCAGCATCTGAGGCTTTGCCGCTGAGTTCGTCTAGTTCTTTTTGTGAAGTTTTGTTTGATGAGCGAGCTTGAGCCTCTTTAAGTTGTTGGCCACTTCTAGTGGTGATCGCCTTACATTGCTCATGGCCAGTTCCTCTTGCGACTTCAGTATCGCTAGGTAAACCTCCTTGCGATCTAGTATTCAGGTTTTGAGCAAATTGTCTGACTTGATTTTCCAATGATTTGATTGCTGCCTCTTGGTTTTGCAATCTCATCTCGGTCCTATTAATAAAAGCATCAGTTCTTTTTATGAAGTTACTATTCTCAGCCATATAAGATTCAGTTTTCAACATAAAAGCATTGAGATAATTTTCCAAAGAACTAGATGTTATCGGTTGTTGCTGCGGCAACTGTTGCCATGGCATATTCTGCTGGAATCCCGATGCTTATGCATTATGATTGTTCTGGTTTAGAGAATTGTTGGGATTACTCCAAAAAATTCGGGTGCTTCTTCCAAGCTGGATTGTATGTATTGGGCATCACATTGTTGTTCCAGTTGTAATTCCCTATATAAAAGCTGGATTCCGGATTCTGCATACACTTAGAAGAATCATGGTTACCGCCACATAACTCACAAAAGGAATCCATTACCTTGATCTCTTGTGTGTTGTTTGGTTTTTACATGTTCTGGACCATCTTGGTTAGAGTGGCCAATTGTGCCGAAATTGAATCTGATGATCCCAGTTCATGTATTGTGGCTTGGCGTCTAACTCCTCCTCTTCTAGCAGATGGGAATTGATCATCATTCTTGGCAAGCCTATTTAGAATTTGCATTGCTTCCTCCGGTGACTTATCTAGGAGTATGACGTTTGCCGAGGCATCTAGCATCATCCTTGTTGGTGTATTCACAGCATTGTAAAACATTGTTACTTGTGTCCACACTGGGAATCCGTGTAGGGGGCATTTGTGTAGAAGTTCTCTATATCGCTCCCAAGCCTCGTACATGGATTCGTCATGTGCCTGCCAAAAAGAAGTAATTCCGTTATGAAACTTATCAGTCAAATTTGTAGGATTAAATCGAGCAAGGAAATCACGATAATGATCGGTCCAAGATCCTATTGATCCGGCAGGAATACTATTCAACCATGCTTTCGCCCTATCCCTCAGTGAATAGGGGAATAATCTTAGTCGTAAAACATCGGGGGTGACTCCTTGTATTTTGAATGAATTGCAAATCTCGAGGAAAGATTTAAGATGTTGCCGTGCATCTTCAGTTGCTGAGCCGCCAAATTGACCAATTGTGTTGATCATATTAAACATCACCGGTTTCAACTCAAAGTGGCCGGCTTCAATTTCAGGTGTGACAACTCCTGGATTAAGTCCTTCAAGATTTTGTTCAAGATAGTCTCGAATAGTTCTGCTTCGTGCAAGAATCAATCCTCCTCCTGCTGGAACATCTTGATTCATATTGCCGTCTTGATTAGCCATTGCTACTCTTAACCTTCGTCTAAGTCATTGCAAGGTTCGTTCGATTTCTGGATCAAAGGGATATTCTGGTGTAATCGGTCTCGCCCTGATCATATACCAATGCAAAACCAAAGTTTGTTAACCCTTTGAATCTTAAACAAGAAAAATAAAAAGTGTAAGAAAATAAAAACAAAGTTGTTATTGCCAATCCCCAGCAGCGGCGCTAAAAACTTGTTGCGCGTAATAAGTGCTCCGCAATTGTGCAAGTGTACACGTCGCAAGTTATAGTATAAAAGATATCATCTCCCCAGGGATTGGTGCCACTTCAAGAATCTAATCTCTTGCATTGTAAAAAGTAAAAGAACACAAGTAGAAGATTGTATGAGTTTTAACTAACAACTAAACTAGAAAGCAATAAAGTAAAAGAATATATGAAATCAAATGAGAGAGAATAGGCCAGGTTATCGTGAGTTGAGGTGTGATAGCCGATTGGATCGTCTTGGTAAAAAAAGTACAAGGGCAACTCAGTTGTCATGGCAACTTGCACAGCGGGGTTGCCTTGGCAACTAATCGATAGTTGCCTGGACGACTAGCTGGGCAACTACTTGGGCGGCTGGGCAACAACTTCAAGGTTCGGCGGAGCGTTCTTCAATGGTTTCTTCTTATCCCTAAATCGAAACTCTAGCTATTTGTGCATGCCTTGATAATACATCCCTGTGTAAATCAAGGGTGAACAACAACCAATCTTGCGCTCCTCTTAGCCGTTGAAATCCTTAACTTATTCCTAAGCCAGATTAATCTTCACCATCAATAGATTGAATAAAGACCATACTCATTCGTTTCTTGAATCTAACTCTCCCGATATTAGATAAATAGATGAAGTTACGAGATCTTCTCTCAATTCACTCGCAAATAAGAAGAAAAACCAAGAATGAGTAAACATTGAATTGAAAGTGCAAACTCTTATTACCTAAACAAAGTCCAATTGTTTCTCACAACACAAGACACAATAACCTTAGCCAAATAGATTTAGTTCATGGCTAGGTTCCAAAGAAACACAAGACAAAGAATTCCTAGCATAAACCTAATTGAACAAAGAAAAAAAAGATGAAGAATGGTTGAAGCCTCTTTTTCAAAATCTCCCCCTTTGATCTTGCCGAAATTTCTCTCCTCTCTCCTTCCTTGGAGTTGATGGCTTGATCCTTAATTTATAGGGCTAGGTCAAAGTCTTTTTTGAGGAGAAAGTTAAGTTGGAATTAAATATCTTTAGAGAATATAATTCTTTATTATATTTAAATTCCTTCTAGAACTTCTTCTATCTTCTTGGGATTTAATTTCTCTTTAACCTCTTCATGGAAATCAAACTCCTTTGGGATTTAGCTTTGCTCCACGTCATCTTAAGCTTATCTAGTCATCAATTTCGACTATCATATCATCTTATCCCTTTGTCGAAAATTGCCCTGGCAACTAGCTCGACATCTCCTTCATGTATTGCCCTGGCAACTAGCTCGACATCTCCTTCATGCATTGCCCTGGTAACTAGTTCCAGCCTTGCTTTGACAAGTGATTCTGCACACACACACAAAACACACCAAAGCAATATCTTTTTCCACAAAATTAAGCAAAATATGAAATCAAGCTTGTCCACCAAGGAAACGATGCAAACATGCATGAATGGCTCATAATGCAACTAATATGAGCCTAAGTCTAGCTATAATATGAATAAAAAGGGTAATAAAAATAGTACTTTTGAACACTTAACAGGTTGTATGGACTAAAATATCCTCGGGTATTTGAATTTCTAATTTAATTAAAATGATAGTTATACCCCTAAGTTCTGAAATAACTAGATGGTTTGGAAAAGTCAAAAGGACTGAGATGACTGAAATGGTTGAAAATATCGATATGTATGAATTGGCAAGAATGACTAAGATACCATCAGACACCAAAACTACTAAATTAACCAAATGTCGGATATAACCTGGAGATTTAAAATGAATAAATGGTTTAAAAAAGGACTGAAAGAACGTGGATGACTGCACTTTAGAATTGGAATACCCTCTTGACTCGAGAGTGGAGCCTTTGAAATCTTGAATTTTTTATAGACCGCAAATGATTGTAATGCCTCTATGGGTTTGAAGCCTGACTTATGAAAATCAACCATTCTTAATATTGTTACAATAATGAAAGAATACTGCACAAATACAAGTTCAACCATTCAAGGCTCGTTCTAGGATAATTTGTGACGGTGACTTGTTCAACTATACCACGTAGCTAGAACTAAATATTGAACACGTGTGAGGTGTACTTATTCGAATACTTTAAAAGTAATGTATTGATGAGACGTGGTTAATGGAATAGACTTGGAAGCCTGGCATGTTGTCAGCAATCTTCAGCACAGCAAATCACTGGCTTACCCTTTTGGGGTTAAACTACAAAATTGCACTTGAGTGTTAAAATGACCAAAATGCCTTTATGAGCAAAATTGACTAGAACCCTCCTGATATATCCAGAATTCTGAATGATCCCGATGAATCAAGCTCTTAAATACCTTAATGGCATCACTATTCATTAAACTCATGTTGCAAGGAATCTCTTTGGAAACTGTTTGAAATACGTAAAATATTAGTGTACCTCTTCTATAATCATCTTGTACTTGAGTAATAAATTAAATCATTCAGTGTGTTCCATGTGTGCTACACAACTATTTTGTATAATGTTTTACATTATTTATTAAACTGATCATGTGTACACGACTGACATATCTAAATTCACATAAAATAACACCTTTTTTTAAATTAAGCATGATTATATTGTATGTTTGATGCATGCCCTTACCCGATATGAAAAGCATGCTCTATGGTTACTGTTTAACTATATACGAATATGTTTATTAATTATTACATACTGTAAGACTGCCTGGATTTGATTTACTGGGTACTTGGGTTATGATATGAAGTCTATGAAGGTTCAGCCCTGATCCGGTTGGTAATTCCGTCCGTATAAGGTTCCTATGCTTCGGCTAGGGTAATTCAGCCCGTATTTGATTCCTATGCTTCGGCTAGGGTAATTTCGCTCGAAGCTAAGGTATTCTCTTAGGATGGTACCCAAGCCCAATAAGCTCGGGTTAATGCTTGTATATGATGCAGTTCAGGGGAACTGTATCCAGGAGTTCGGTTGGAAGGTAGTTAACATTTTAAAAGAAAACCTTGTATTATATATGTATTTTATCTGCACTTATTGGAACACACTGAACTTCTCGTCTCAAATTTTGAAATCTAGCTCTCTTTTGATTATCCTGGTTATAGACCTCGTGTATGATAATCGAGAGATTAAATCAAGAACAACTCTATTACCCTCAAGTATAACATTAATATAAATTTTCATATCATATCTGAAGTCTGTCGATACCAAGCTCATTAAGTCAGTTTATGTATAGCATTATGCTAGTTGTGCTCATAGCATCTGTTGGTAGTTCTGTATTACTGAGCTTTTCCAAGCTCAAGTTGTTTTTACCATCGCAGGTTCTAAAGGTTTGAGCATGGTCCATTCTCGACATCAGTATGGGAGTTCATTTGGCACTGCTTGCGGAGTACAGTACTCGTGTAATTAGGGGGCATGTATGTCACGTCTTGTTTTTTATATCAGAGTCTGAAACTTGTATTATAACTTTAACCATGGTTTTTTTTGTTTATTGTTCGAATGATTTTCGGAACTTATATTTTAATTCAAAATTTGTTTTATGATTTTAAATGTTTGACAATTTGTTTATTTGAAATTTTACTATGGGTCGCTCGTGTGACTCTAATGTAACACCTCATATCAGATAGGGTTACCCTATCGATCTAAGGGATTACAATGTATGCACAAGGAAAATCCAAAATTTTATTAGGGTTGAAATTGAATTATAAATCTTTATGGAAGTTAAAAATATAATTCTATCAAGTTAAAAATATAATTCTATCACTGTATTAACTTATAAATTTATAACATTTAGTAGTACTAAATTTTTATCACTGTATTAACTTATAAATTTATAACATATTACTTCTAAAAGTGCCTTTGCTGCACCTCCTAATTCAACAGCCAAAGAAGATCCGGGTTGATGCTGCCGACAGTGAACTGAATCACCATTAGTCAGGGACGGAGCCAGATCTAATGTCAAGAGGGATTAAGTTATTTAATTTAAAAATATATAAAAATTATTATATATTTAAACTCAAAATTGAGGGACAATGCTTAATTTATCTAATATTTAAATTTATAATGACTTAAATTGTTATTATACCAAAAAATATTAAAGGGACCAAAATAAAATTTTAAAGAATTTAATTAGCAATATTAAAAAAATAATTTTTAATATGGAATTCTTAATATTGAGGGGGACAAATTGAAAATTTCAAAAAAATAAGACTAATTATGAAATTTTCCAGATCCAATACTTTTGGGGTTTGCAGCATTGAATATCCAGGAGGGATAGCAAATACACCTGTAGCTATGTAGCAATTATACCCATAATTTATAAATTTTGTTTTTTTATTGAGTTTTAAAGATGCATAAATAATTATAACAATAAAAAATACCAAAAGCTCTTGAATTAAAAAAAATAATTAAGTTTTTGAATTATTTTGACTTAATTAAATTTTAATACTTCAAAATTTTATCAATTTATCTATTTGACAAACGTTGATTATTAAATTTAACAGTTTGTTTGGGTCAGTTGCTTCTATATGTCAAATGGCAATATTTTCAAGTGTCGTTTTTAGAAATTTATTAATTTTTAATCTTTTTTAAATTCTTTTAGAATTTTAATAATTTATAAATATTTTTCAGCGTTTATTCTAAGTTAATATGCAAAGTGGTAAAATCTAAAAGTTGATGTTGGAGGATAAAAATGAAAGTATAAAGATTTCGAAGGTTAAAGTAAAAAAATATTTTAAAATATTAAAATTAATTCATTAATAATAAAAAATCAATATAACAATTATTTGGCATGGTAATTTTTCTTTTTGCCCTTTTTTTTTCTTCAAAAGGCCCGATTGGTACTTTTACATTCAATATAAGATGGAAACAATAACATCCAAACTTACTCTATTACTCGCCCCTTCAAGGAAGTTACAAGCTTTGTT
Source organism: Hibiscus mutabilis (assembly GCA_019671005.1). Classification (NCBI taxonomy): domain Eukaryota; kingdom Viridiplantae; phylum Streptophyta; class Magnoliopsida; order Malvales; family Malvaceae; genus Hibiscus; species Hibiscus mutabilis. The sequence goes on from CM033752.1 coordinate 4,126,237, forward strand.
ATTAAAATTTTGGGTAAAATACAAAAATCATCACTCAACTTTCTTCTCTCTCCTATTTTGGTCACTCAACTTTAATTTTTTTTCAATTAATAATTGAATTTTTGAATTGCTCCTGTTTTGGTCATTCTGGATTATTTTATTATTATTTTAGTATGACATGGTATTTTTTAATATTATTAAATATAAAATTAATTTAAATAAATAATAAAAAAAATATTTTATTGTTATTAAATTTAAAAATATTTAAAATAACCGTTGTCGCCTGTCATCACCGTCGGCCTTCGGAATTGGCGGTTGTTTGATCCCAAATTGCACCGGGTGACTCGTTTTGACACGTTGAGTCTGAATCTGGTGGTTGTTTCACCAAAAAATGTCTTGAAACTCATGAATCTCGATCGAAACGTTTCGATTTCCTCACTTTTGATCTCTTTTTCGTGGACTTCAGAGCATTTTCTGACAAAATAGAGGTCGGATTTGGACTCATAAGATCTAGACGAAGTGATCGGTGAAATCTGAGACCGAACGGCCACCATCTACGGTCGTCGTTGGTGGCGTCCTACGACGACAAACAGTGATCGGCGAACAATTGGGTCTGTTTTTTATTTTAAATTATTTTTATATTAAATAATAAAAAGATGCCATGTTATACCAAAAAAATAATAAAATAATTCAGAGTGACCAAAACATGAGTAATTCAAAAGTTTAGTTATTAAATTAAAAAAAATTAAAGTTGAGTGACCAAAATAGGAGAGAGAGAAAAGTTGAGTGATGATTTTTGTGTTTTACCCCAAATATTTTAACTATTGATATTCCATTTATTACTATAATTCATTATTTATCAGTGACTGCTAGTGGAAAGTTGGGAAAAATATATATGATAAGATAGGGAATTTAGAGAAATGAAATATAGTTAATAGCCATTGAAAAAGGGACCATTCTATAACATGGCTAAACCTAACCCAGTTTCCTACAAGAGGAATCTTCCAAATGGTCTTCAATAATAATGAATTTTTCACGCTTTATCGGAATCAATGACATAATAATATTTTTGTAGGTAAAACCAACCCGTTGAAAGAGACTTATCGGATTATCCATACTTTCTAATCATTCAACTATACAATATATATATATATATCATGTTTGACATGTTGTCCAAGATGTTCATCTTTGTTTTCTCAAATTTTCTTAGGTCATGAGTTCTAGACTCACTTAGACCTGACAAATTTGACCCGAAACTCGAAATTTGAACAGATTTACCTGACCCGAGACCCAATATAGACCCGAACATTGCGGTCTAAACCAAAATCGAACCGAACCAAAATTTACTGAACCGAAAATCAATCTTAACCGAAAGTATCTGGAACCGAAATAACCGAAACCAAAAGCAACCCGAACAAAAAATCAACCCGAACAGAAAGTAACCCGAACCGAAAGCAACCCGAACCGAAAGTAATCCGAACTGAAAATAACCTGAATTTAATTTGCCCAAATCCGATTCAGACCGAGCATCAACATGATTTTGACCAGATAATTAAGCTGAAATGAACGAATAAGTTATTTTTATTTATTTTTTAGTAGTATGATAAATAATAAATATGTATATTTTATTCTCTTTTTTATTATATTACTAATTAGCAACAAATTTTAGTAAAAGTTTAATGGTTTAAAATATCTTTTCTCCTTTAAAAGAAAACCTTCATATCTTATTCGATTTCATTTAAAAATATTAGATATGTAGGATTGTAAAATAAAATTACTCTATTTCATGACAACTTTGATATATATATATATATATATAATTTAATTTTTTACTTTTTTAACTGTTTATTTGGTTTAGTCTTTTATTTAATTTATTGTATTAATTAATTATTCAAGTCAAAAATTTAAATCTCTAATTAAATCTCAAACAATTAAAACATACCTAAATTGATTTTAATCCATAAATAAATAAATATGATAAAATTATATTTTATTAAATAATTCCCAAATAGTCTAATTCTAATTTCGTAAAATCAAATTTTTTTCGTCTTAGAAATTATGTAAAACTTTATTTTAAAAAATAGAAAACAATCAATTGAATCTCGATAATGAACATAATAGAAAATCCAAGTTTTAAACTTTAACAAGCCTTATAGGTTGAGTTTGTGTCATATTATTATCTCTTAATGATGGTTTAATTCGAAACACTAAACGGTCAAGAGTTGAAATTGAACCTAAATGATAAGATTGACAAAAAAGTATATTTTTCACATTAATATATCAATAATTCTATGTATATTCAATTGAATATATATCCAACTCAACTCGAATTGACCTAAAGAACCGAAAATTGACTAAAATCGAAAATTGGTCTATTTGACATTGACTCGAACCGAAAACCGGTCCGATTCGATATTGACCTGACCCGAAACATCAACCGAACCGAATTTGACTCGAACTGAAAACCAACCTATTCGATACTGACCCGACCCAAAAAATCAACCGATCCGATACTCACTTAACCCAAAAAATCAACTGATCTGATATTGACCCGACCCAAAATTCAACCGATTCGATATTGATCCGACCTGATACCTGACCCGACCTAAAATTGCATAGACCCGATCTAAATCCGAATCAAACCCGATCTGATCTAATCCGAACCTGAACCGAATGCGACTCAAACCGAAAATCAAACTGAACCTAATTGACCTGAACTGAACGACCCGATTGCCACCTCTAGACCCACTAGAAGCACCCGCTTCCTTCTCATGTAGTCTCTCATTCCCCTTTCCTCTAGGTAGGTTAAAATTAGGATTTGTCAATATATATATATATATATGATCCTCTTACGCTATGTAAGTTTTACACCTTTTTGGATCTTTGGATGCAGGTAAATGGATGGATGAGATTAATAATAGAAAATGTGAAGATTATCACTTGGAAAAAAATAAGGAAATAATTTTAGCCATTTATTTCCATCATCCAACGGTCTAAATAATATGTAAAATTAATTGAGTTTTACACAATGTTAGTGGATCTTAACCCATATATACATTACACTGGCGGTAGAAACTAAAAGTTCTCACAAGCGCCTTAATTTTAGTGGTAATGATTTAGAATTTAGGGGTAATAGTTAGAATTTAGGATTTAGAAGTTATGATTTAAATTTTTAGGGTAATATGGTGATGATTTAGGTTTTAACCAATAAAACCCTAAATTATAACTCTAAACTCTAAATTTTAACCACTCTCCCTAAATTATAAACCTCTACACCTAAATCCTAAACCGTACACCATAAACTAAATCCTTAAAAGCGCTTGTAAAAACTTTTAGTTTCCGCCACCGTATGAAATAATTACCTATGTATATATATATGAGAAATACTTTTCGTAAAACTTTTTAATATAATGTTTTCTTGATAACTTTTAAACATGTTCCATTTTTTAAATAATGATTTTTACTAAATTATATAAATTATATTTTATTAACCAAACATTTATAGAGAACTACAATTCTTGATAACTATAAATGAGTGAAATTATTGTCATAATAATTACAATTTTCAATTATTTTAAGGTGTTAAAGCATCTCAATACTGATCTAATATAACGTTATTTCTTCAGGAAAAAAATTGATAAAACCACGTGTGCTTAAATCAAAACTAAAATTTCATATTCTATGAACAGATATAACCTTATAATCACTTTTAGACTATTCAAAACAAAATTAAAATTTTATATTCAAATCTTTAAATGTATGATGAGAGAGCTTTGTCACTGCATAAGCCAACAGAGGTAAGCAAGGAACCATGATTTATCCTGCTTCCTGAAGACAAATCCAGTTCAAACATAAATAGGTCTTTGAATCCCGACCACAAAATTAAAGTTTGAAACATCATAGACGTACATAAAAAAAAGACAACATGTCGATTTGAGTATCTATCATGTCGAGAAGTTATATAATAGGTATATCCCGTCACGTCATCCATGATCATAATCAATAAAAATTTATTTATTTCATCAATTTTCTATGTTATCTTTTTAGCAAGTGAATTTTTACATGACAAAAACTATATTTTAAATTTGATTTAGAGTAAATATAAGTGAATATTCACTCAATGAACTCTAAACCCCAAATTCCAAAACCCCTAACCTTAAACTCTAAACTATGAACCATAAACCATAAACCATAAATCAAACCTCTAAACCCATTGACCCTAAACCCTAAACCCTAACCCTCTAACTCCAAACCATATGCCCTAAGCCATAAAAATAATATAATAATCAATGTCAAAACAAGAGGAAAAATGAAACTAGAATTTTAATGGTAAAACCGTAAAAGGGTACATTCATGCATAACATTTATCTTTTAATTTCATCACAAATTTCACAATCAAACACATTGATGTAGTAACAACCATCTTTCATCTATCTTTTTAATACACAAGTGTTATTTAATACAACAAACCTCTTTTACATTCGTTGTACAAAACGAGACGCAAGATGTTTAGTGATATTGGTTAAAATAATATTTCAAAAGAAAACTAATAAATTGTGATTTTATATTCAATAAAATTAAGAAATTATAAAAAAATACTAAAATAATAATAAAATAATCTTAACAGTACTGAGAGTATCAATTAACCAGGTTTTAGGGTTACAATATAAATCTCTAACTCTACTATCATAAATTCTGTTGGAAAAAACAGTGAGGAATAGGCAACTTTGAGCCATAATTTGAAAAGGTAAAGGTGAAGATTCGAATAATAATTTTATTGGGTCATAATTCGAAAGGGTAAACGGTATCTCATATGCTCAAAACGGTATCTCATATTCTACTCAAAGTGGGTAAGGTGGTTATGAATTGAGTAAGGAAAAGAAAACCCCCTTATCCCACATTGATGAGATAACTGTAATAGGAAGTGTTTATATACACTTGCTCACTTTGTGGTCAATGAATGACTTGAATGGAAATTGTGCCTCGCGCGCAAGGGGGTGCGAATCCAATCCCATTCAGGTTGGGGCGCATCTGCATGACATGGGTGGCGTGAATGTTTGGACCGGTTGGGCTCTTCATGGACTTGTGGATATTTTACCCATTTCGAATAATTTTTTTCCTTAAAATAGCATATACTTTTTGAATATTCGAAATTTAAAGGGATATTATACGCTTTCCTTAAATACAAATATTAAAAAGGTATTGCTTGTTGTTCATGAAAATATATGATTATATATATGGTATTGATTATATATTCCGAATTAAATAGAAAAGTATCAATGACCATTAAAATTCGGAATATTTATTATTCCCACGTTTTAACCTAATCATTCCCTATATATAGCATGCTTCTCTTCAGTTTTAAACACACAACTCGAAAATTTCTTCTATTGGAAATTGCATAGTGTTTTGGTGATAGTAAAAGGCAAGAGTTCTGTTCGTGATCTCTGCAACAGTGATATTGTACAAGATCATCTGTTGTTGTATCTTGAGAGACTGACGACCGATGAACTCAAGCACTAAGGAGTGGTCGAAATCTGTCTTAAGGAAACTGCGTAGCTGCAGGCCTCGACACGGTTCATCAGTTCCCGTTCGAATCTAAATTTGCATCGTTTCCTAGTGTTTTAATTTTAAATCAGTTTGGGTTTTAAATATTTCGTATTTGTTTGATATGTTCGATTAATAATACATTTAGTATTTTGTGTTTTACTATTTATTATTTATTCTTGGATTAACGTTTTTTCTAACAATTTCTAACCTTTAAACCTTAAATTTTAACTATAGATCTTAATTTTTTTTTAAACAATGGCATCTGGATTTTATTAATCACCATGAAAAATAATACAATACAATGCATCAAAAAGAGAAAGAAAGGGACAAGTCCACTAAAAGTCTCTTACAATGGGGCGGAGAAAAACAGACACTTCCATCGAGATTAGCATACTAAAATTCAGAAACCTTCCTGAATCTCCTTGTCTCTATTCAAACGAGATGTTTTACAGGGCGAAAAATGAGTGGTGAGTGAACCAAGCTATCAGGCTTATTGCTCCGCTACCCAGGTCTGATTACATCAATAACCAACCATTAATCGAGTGAGGATCCATCTTTCTAAGACCACTGACAGAATTATAATCAGAGATTAGCGCTGTGAAGATCTCTGTATGAGCACCAATCGACCGCTAAGGTATACTAAAACCATGCCACAAGGACAAATGAAACGATCCACGAAAATTAAAAAAATGTGTCACAAGGACAAAGGAAACACGTGCTACAAAGGCGGAGATTTTTATTAAAAATAAAAAACAAGAAAAATAACAGACTCGGTGGTCGATAATCAATACTAAGATTGGTTGCTGACCACCAACCAAAAGAAGAAAAGCAAAGTCGCGAGCGGCAGAGAATTGAGAGAGAGCGGCTACGTTGAATAAATGTGTCAAAGAAAGACCCAAAATATAAATCTTAAATTCTAAACTTTAATCCTTTAAAATTAACGTACTCGTAAAAAAATTCACTATATGTGTATTGAATAATTTTTTTAGTACTAATAAAAATAACTCTAAGATACTTACCGATTGTCCCGTCCATTACTATTTTGGTAATTAACTTCTAATACGTTAATAATTACCATACATCTCTATAGGATCTACCCTTAGATTACGTAAATCATGCTTATAAATATGATGAACGGTGATTAAGTTTGTATTGGATAGTGATAGATAAAAAAGTAATGGACGATTGGTTTTATAAAATATTTTTTGTTTTTGTTTTCATTCGTATTTTTAGTTTTTCAAAATTTAGAACACATTTAGTTAATAGAAATAATAACACATTGGGTTCGATCTCCACCAATAAAAATGAAGTACACTTCATGGTCAACTATTTACTTCTTAATGAGAGCACCCACTATGAGAAGAATAGTCACTGCTAACAATAAATATCTTGACTTAAACCCAAAAAAATAGTGAAGATGTATCTGATATCTAATTTTTCAAAATAGAAATAAACAATTATTGATTGAATAATTAATTTAAAATATAATTATTAGAAAATATTATTATAACAATACAAATAGATATGATATTATATGAATATTTATATAGTTTATATAATTAAATATTAGAGGTTTCAATGATCCATTTAAATGCTCAATTGCAAAAAAAAAAAAAAATCTAGGCCCTAGCTTAGTCCCCCATATTGCTAAATTATAATTCGGATGAGACACTAAGTTCCTTTGAATAAGGTCAGGAGTTTGAATCATGTGAATGAAAAAAATTAGGTTGGGACGATCTGTCGCATGATGGGCATCTGCAAAATTAATTCAGATTAATCGGCCAATGAGTTGGATTTAGCAGTTATACTAAATTATAATTTGGATCAACCTAAATCTCTTAAGCAATGTTACATTCGAATCTTGAAATTGTAAATGGAATAATCTGTATTAGAGAGTCATCATTATAATGAATCTATGTAGTATCTGATTGAGATTAACCGGTTAATGGATAAGTATAAGTAATTTAAAAAAAAAACTATAATTTAGGTCTAGCTTTCTCCAAAGCCCAGCCTGGGTTATTTGAGCTTCTTGGGGTTGATGGGGAAAGGTTTCTTTGTCCAATATGGGTTTTGTTTGTTTGGGCCGAACTGACACAAATTTTGCTTTTATATTTCACAATTTTCTTAGCCTTAATATTAAAGATCCACTAACACATAAAACCTTGAAATTCTAAAAAAATTAGGGTCGTTTGGTTTTAGAGAATAGAGCCCGTTTTTTTTTTTATAAAAAATAGAAAATAGTAAAAAACGTATTTGGTTGAAAAATTAAAAAATGATTCTTAGAAAATAAAAACAAAATAAGTGAAATTTTGAAAACATAAAAAATATGTTTCCATTATTTTCAAGAAAATATTTTAGGAAAGTGAAAATTACAAAAATAAGATTTTTTTAATTTTTAACTTCATTTTAATCTGGTTTCGACTCTTTCTAATGCCATTTTTTAAATTTTAGTTTATTTACTCATATTTTATTTATTTACTATTATACTAATATTTTTCTAACTATATTTTATTTTAATTATTTAATAATTATTTTTCATTTCTATTTTGAAAAGCTACATACCAAATACATTTTCACTATTTTCATTTTTGAAAACAAGTTTTCATTCCTATTAACCAAGCATAGTTTCTAATTTTTTAAAAAACTAAAAATAAAAATTATTTTCTGAAAATAAAAATAAAAAACAAAAATAGAGAATATTTTTTTAAAACCAAACAGACCCTTAACGCTTCCAATTTGTGTTTCTCAATTTGGGTGATGTTTTATTATGTATAGTTTTAAGTGATTTATATGTTTATATTTTAATTCATTAAAATATTTGTTAATTATTTAAGGATGTGTATAGAACTATACTACTATTTAAGGTTAGGTTGGCATAGTTTGTTTTTTCTCCAAATTATTTTTTATTTTTTATTAAATTAATGGATTTGTATACAAATACTTCATCACACCACTTGTAATCATTTTTTGAATAAAATTTTATAGACATATTTTTTATATAAAATATATGCTTTTCTTTGGTAAAAAAAGGTATGATTACATTAAGGAATCATACACTATGGAACTACCACACCTCATTAAAAATCTCCTTACACCTAAATAAAGATTCTGCTCATGTTGTCTTATTTTGTATGAGTGTGGATTCCGACATTTACTTTGAGAATTTAATATCTCTATTTAACAAAAAATAAAAAATAAGATGAAATTGGAAATTAAGAGAAATTTTCACATATTTGACATTATTTCATACAAATAGTCAATAAATAAATATATGATAAAAATAAAGTTTTACATTAAACATTTTTACATAATATAGTGACACTATTTTGTTCTATTAATTAGTTGCAATTTTGTTTCACCAAGCATATGGTTTTACAATTATGAACTAGAGATGGGCACGGGCCGGGTCAGGTTTTTGGCCCACCCGAACCCGACCCGAAAATAAATATCCTAAACCCTCACCCGACCCTATTCGTTACCCGACCCAAAAATAAATATACTAAACACGACCCGACCTATATAAAAAATTAATTTTAGGGACTTAATTGTAAAAAAAGAATTTTAGGGGACTTAATCATAAAAATTATAATTTGAAGGACTAAATTGTAAATAAAAAATAATTTTAGGGACTTAATTATAAATATATATATATATATATATAAGGAGTATTGTTATAAATATCTCTAACAAATTTAGGGAAAATTACATAATTAATCCCTAGGTCGGGTCGGATATTTTCTACCCTAAACCCACACCCGACCCGAACCCAATTTTTTTTAAAAAAATCCGACCCTATCGGGTCGAGTTCGGTCGGAACCCATCGGATTCGAGTTCCGTGCCCATCCCTATTATGAACCACCCATTAGGTAACACATATCCAATCACATCTCCAACTATTTGTTTAATAATAAAATAGTTTCTGAGATTGGAAGGACTTTTTTTTATCATTTTCCAATTCATTTCTTTATAATAATAATAATAATTAATATTTTAGTATAATCACATATATTTAATTTATTAATTAACTAATTTAGATCGAATAATATAAGGATTCATTATAAGAACAATCATCTTACCATAGTTTTCTCAATTCACAATATCAAAAATTCAAAATTTTATTTTTAACCTTAACATCTTATACTGCTAGACTAAATGGTAGCTAGTAATAATAATTTACATTTAATTTATAACTACAATCAATTGAAATTTATAATATATTTAAGGTTTTAGCTTAGCATTTCATCATCCTAACTGTAATAATAAGTAATTAATTGTAACATTTTTGTATAATCACCGAAAATGTTTAATTCATTAGTTGATTAATCTAGATCAAGTACTGTAAAAGTCTATTATAAAGTATTTATTTTAACTCAATTTACTCCGTTCACAACGTCAAGATTTGAATTTCTGTTTTTGTTTAAAAAAATCTAGTGAAACTCAGTCCCGAAACATTACATGTGCCGTGACTTCTTACCTGTACTAATATATACTACCAATTGTTCCTTTCCAAAATGTAAATTTTAATAAATAAATAAAACATGAAAAAGCAATAACGAATAATGATTTTAATTTTATTCGATAAAATGAGAAATAATTAAAAAATATATATATAAAGAATAGTATTATAGTAATTATCCTTGAATATATAAAGGAGAAATGTAATATTATCTTAGGTCAAATTAGGTCGAAATTTAGCATTATCATTTGTGGTTAAAATATAGTGGACTGCTATGGAACTCAACAATATTTATTAAGGGGTTATTTAAAATGTTTAAATTTAGAGAGAACAACAATATAAATTATATATTTTAGGGGACTAAAGTACAAATTTAGTATTTTTTCTATCTTATTTTTTTCAATTTTTAAAATTATTAGGAGGCCGTAGCCCCGTCGGTTCATTAGAGGTACCACCCCTGACAATAGATTTAGTCTCTTTATTATAAAAAAGAAATATTTTAGTCTTTGTACATTTGAAAAGTTAATATTTTGATAAAAAACGATAAAATTATTGTTAGTTTGTTTAAATATTTTGGTTTAAACATTCTTTAAGCTTCTCTCAGTTTGAACTATTTCAAATTAATCTATCTCAAAATATTTTTTTTTATTTTTACATAAAATTTGTTGTCTTCACTTACAATAATATTACAATTATAACCTAAAACATAAAAAAATATTTAAACAAATTAATTGAAAAAGTGTACATTGCATTTTTTCTATAATTTTTAGATTTGGAGTATGAGGGTTTAATTGAAAAAAATTATAAAAAATCATAAAAATATTTAAAACTTAATTAAACCTTTCAAAATTATAAATATATTATAAAATCATATAGAAATTTTTGTTTATTTTATTTAAAAAATATTCAATCACAGTAAGACATGTATCATGCTCTGACGAAAAAGGTTAACAACATCATAGATTAATCTTATTTACTCACATTCAAAATGTACATTGGATAAATTATTCTCTTTTTTTTCAAGAGGGGCCAATTTGCTCAATTTCAAATTTGAAAGGGTCTTAAAGGGTGTTTAATTTAAAATATTTAAACCAATTAACTATAACTTTAAAATTTTATATCAAAATATTTTCTTTTCAAACATACAAGAACTAAAATGTCTTTTTTATAATATAGGGACTGAAATTAATTTTTAAGTATAGTTCAGAGATTAAAATATTCTTTTCTATAGAAAAGACTAAAGAGACTGAAACAAACTTTTTGATATAGTACATAACTTCTTATAGAGTTTAAGCTTAAATATACATTTGGTACCTAAACTATACACCTTTCAAGTTAGTACTTAAAAAATTTTACTCTCAAGTTGGTACATAAACTAGGCACATTCTCTTAAGTTGGTACCAAAATATATATATTTTTATCAATTTATTCCTAAGTCAAACCAATTCAATAAATTTAACCCTTCATATTTAAAATTTTCATCAATTTAGTCATTTTTATGATGCTATCAAACCAAGAGAGTCCATCGGATCAAAGCAACAGTTGGATGATTGCATTACACCATAAAGCAATAACAAATTCATGTTAACTGTCACTATACTATGAAAGTAATATAACATTTTTGGGAGAAAAATAAGCAATTTAAGAGAAGAACAAAGAGTAAATTGATAAATTTTTTAAATAAGGACCATTAAATTTATTGAGTTGTTTCGAATTATGACCAAACTAATAGAAAGTATATGTTTTGGTACCAGCTTGGGAGAAGATGCTTAGTTCAGGTACCAACTTAGGAGAAAAAAATTTTTAGGTACCAACTTGGGAGAATGTACCTAGTTCAGGTACCAACTTGGGAGAAAAAAAATTTTAGGTACCAACTTGAAAGAAAGTGTATAGTTAATGTGTCAAATGTGTATTTAAGCCTAGGCTTTAACATAAACCCTAAATAGAACAAATGACATTCAAATAAGCAATATTATGTAGTCTAAATTTTACACAACTTATATATCAAATAAAATAAAACATGAAAATTCAAAGGGAGTGAAAAGAAAAAATTAAAACATTCCCTTGACTGCATCATTCATCATCGATAGAAACCCAACAATCAAATCTCATTGTCTTTACCAACTAGATGTTTAAGTAGTGATGTAGGAGAAATGATCAACAAAATCAATCTTGCAGACTACTATGCTAATAGTTTTGAAAACATTGACAATCTGTCACAAAAGGGATAAAACCATACAAGACCACCAACCTTCACTATCAGGGGCACGCATCATGATGATCGCTACACGAGCTTCAAACTACCACAAAGATAGTCGATAACCGTGTCATAAAACAGATGAAATTATTCCATAAGGCGGGAAAAATAACGCCACAAAGGCATACGAAACAAAACGTAAGAAGATGTACAATAAGGAAGAATCTAAAATAAAAAAATTCTTATTAAGAACAAAAATAAAGAAAAATAAGAAAGATCAACAACAGCCGGCAACTAACACACAAAATTAATGCCGCCGCGAATAAAATTTTCATATTATTAACATTAATATTAAATATATTGGCCATGTTTGGTAAATAGCGGTTCGAGCCAGAATTAGAGGTTTGAGCTAATATTAGAGGTTTGACCAGTCGAATTCGCTAATTTGGATGCTTGGTAAATAGCAGATGGAGTGAAATCTCTGATTTTGAAAAAGCTACTAATAGTAGCTTTTTGATATTAGAGGTTTTGACATAAGAGTTATAAAGACCCTTTTACCCTTAATAATTATCAAAAATCTTCAAATAACCTAAATTTAACATTTTCTATTTTAATTCTTCACCCTCACGTATTTACATTGTGACATTTGTAAACTAATATTTTTTGTTTTATTTTTATTTTTATACTCACACATTTATATTTGTCTTTAAATTTAATAATCAATTAAATTGTATTAAAAATAATTATATAAATAATATATATATCCTTCAAATATGCTTAGTAATGTTATATTAAAAAATTATTTTTCATAATCTAATTAATATTAATAGATACAAAATATTGAAAACTAATAAACTATTCAAACAAGTATCGAATAGAATCACGTCCTTATATGTTATTTTGCTTGTCTAAATAATCAAACAACTATCAGTTAATTTTACCAAACACTTTTATACAATCAGTTAATATAATCCGCTAGTTAAATCAGCTAATGTATTCAGCTACCAGCTAATATAATCCGCTATCAGCTATCAATTATCCGCTAATTGCCAAACATGACCATTATCTTTTTATGGAGAAATTATATCATGGGTCATTCCCGCCACGTCATTCATGGGATCAACCAATCAAATGCATCCACTTCGTTAATTTTTCTATCATCTTTTTACCAAGTGAATCTTCACTAATATTTACTGTAAATTAAATTTAAAAACAGTTTTTACCAAGTAAAGATTCAATTGGTAAAAAGATAAGATGAAAAAATTAATGAAATAAATGCATTTGATTGGTTGATCTCATAAATGACATGGCGGGAATGACCCATAACATAATTTCTTCTTTTTATGTTATCCTTCCAAGTACGGATAATTAAGCTAAGATCTAGGATCATCGTTGTTGTTTATGAATACATATATAATTGTGAAGATATTTTCATGTAAGGTACTAATATTTTCATGGGGGACTAAATTTAGAAAATTAAATAAATAAAGATTGGACAATAATAAAATATTGCTGATGACAAGCAGCTCTTGCCTTCAGAATTTAATTAATAATATATGTATAGATGCATTCCCATGTTTCTCCTAGATAGACCCATGTGAGGTTGTTTATGACTTCCCACATGATACGGTATCATAGGACACCGACTTTTTTAAAATAATAATAATTTTTTTTTATATTTAGAAAATATAATATTAATAATTTATGTTAAATAATGTTTTATATATAAGTTTTTTTATAATTATACTATACTTTTTATATCATGGTATGCCATGGTTAATGTATTTATATTAGGTTAAACTACATCAGATACATCTAAATTAAGTATAGTCTTGATTATACAACTGAACTAAAATCGATATTATTTTAGCGCTTAATTTTAGTTTAGGCTTTAATTATACCATTGGGCTGTTAAAGTTCCTCCATGTCATCACATGCAGATTGTTAAGATATGTCCACATCATCAATTTTAATGGCTCAATGGTATAATTGAAGCATAAACTAAAGTTCAGTGCTAAAATATAATTGACTTTTAGTTCACTGTTATAATCAATTTAAAATTTAGTGATATCTAATGTTCAGTGCTAAAATAGTATTGACTTTTGCCCCTGAGTTCGACCCAAAAAATCAATTTCACTCTCGCCGAAAAATGCATCTTATGTGACCCCAGTCCGCAAAATTAATCAAATTGACTTTGACCAACGTTGACAGTTACAGTGCCGACGTAGCAGTTAACGGTGATGACATGGTGGTCCACGATGCTGACACGACAGTACATGTAGGATGATGACGTGGCAGAGAGGGCTGAATTGATTGTTTTAACTGAATTCAAAGGCATAATTGATTTTTTACTGAATTCAGTGGCATAACTGATTTTAATTGAAAGTTTGATAACTTACTTAATGTTTAAGCTAAAAAATAAAAAATATTAATATTTAAATATTCATAATATATTAAAAAATCAAACATTACAATGAATTAAAAATTAAGTAAAAACATTTAAATTAAAATATCAAATTTTGTAAATATAAAAAATCAAATTTAAAAATATTTATAAACCGTCGGAAAAGTCGTCGACTATTTTTCGTTATGCTAAGCGTACTAGTGTTCCTTAAACATATTTTCAATTGAAACATCCTTGTATTAGAGTAGTAATAAAACCAAAATTCTCTTTCATTTTTTTACATCAAACATCAAATATTAGTGAGCATCAATTTGATGTAGAAAAGCGAAAGAAAATTTGAGTTTTATTGTTACTCTAATAGATGGTTGATTCCACTGAATTTTTTTTAACGAATGGTAATACTCAGATTTACAAAGTCGAAGACTTTTTCGATGAAAGTGTTTAATTTTTTAATACTTTATAAACATTTTTATTAATTTTTTTATATTTAAATTTTATCATTTTATAATTTCTAATACGTTTTAAAATTTTATATAATTTTTATTTTCAATTTCTTTTTGAATATCTTATTTATTTTTATAAACTTTAAGGGATTTTTATAAAAGAAAATTGAAGAATATTTTGATTTTTTTTGCGAGAGTCCTCACTATGCTTACTTTTAAAATTATTAAGGACCCAAAGGATATTCACACCAATTTGTTAATCAATTTTTGATATATTCTATTTGTAAAAGTTCATCTCAAAAAATCAAATTATTTATTTAATTTTATTCAAAAACTAAATAAATTGATTAAATTAACTTGAAATTTAAAAAAATTATTTATTCAATTTTAATATTTTAAAATTTTAATAATTTCCTAAATTTTTATTTTTTAACTTAAATATTAAATAAGTTATCAAACTTTTAATTAAAATCAATTATGCCTCTAAACTCGGCAAAAAATCAATTATGCACTCGAATTCAATTAAAACAATCAATTCAGCCCCTCTGCCACGTCATCATCCCACATGTACCACCACGTCAGTATCGTAGACCGCTACGTCATCACTATTAACTGCCAGATCAGCACCGTAACAGTCAATATCGGTCAAAGGGTCAATTTGATCGATTTTGTAACACCTGTTTAAAAAAATGGAAATGATGAATGTTGATTGAAAAAGAAAGAAAATAGTGAAATTGTAGCCAAGGGGGCTTGAACCCGTAACCTTGGCTGCATTGGAAATGAGGGATAACCAATAGAGCTAAAGCCCATTTCTGATATGGGTTTCTTAAATTGAATTAAAAACCCTTTTCAGTTCGGTATATTAAAAATAATAAAAACCAAATCAAACTCTTCATTTTCCCAGTTGTTTCGAACAAATATCCCAAATCCCCCTAAAATCATCCTCTCACCTACCCGTCCGACCATCTTCCAATATGCCTCCATCGCCACGCCGTACAGTTCACCGTCGGTATCGGAAGCTTCCCCGACTTTTCCCGATCAAAACCCCTCAACTCCCTCACCGATCAGCCTTGCCGTTCGCAGGCAATTTGAGTAAATAGGTTCGACGAACCTAGGTTAAATGGCTCTTGTTTCTTGCTTATATTTTGGCCGCCATTGACCTTCGTTCGAAGTTCTACCGCCACAATTGCCTACCTCACGTCGAGACGATCTTAACTCTGCCGTTTGATCATCCAACCGACACTATTCAGGCCTTCGTCGGAGTTCGACCGATTTGGGTAAGTTAGGTAAGTTTTGGTTTATTTTTGGCTTGTTCGAAACGTTTTTGGGTTAATGGTGTATGGTAGAGGCTGGATCCAGCCAAAATGTATATTTTTGTGTATTTTTCGGTCGTATAAGGCCGCGCGTGGACCCCAGGCACCGTCCAGGCAATTTCGGTCGCCTTGGACCGTGATCAGAGTGAACTGGCTTTGAACTGGTTCCAAATTGAACTGTTCGACCTGACCAGTCTAACCCGAACCGTCCAGCCCGACCCGTTGTCCGAGTTAACCTGATCCGAGTCAACTCTCCGAGTCAACCCGATCAGAGTCAACTCATCTGAGTTAACTCAGTTGACTTTAACCTTTTGACTTTAACCTGGTGACTTTGACCCATTGACTTTGACTGCTAACGTCAGCGTTAACTTTGACTGCTGACGTCAGCGTTGGCTTTGGCCAAAAAGTTAATTTTTCAAAAACTCATATTTTACGCTTTTGACGTCCTAAGTCTGTTTATGAAGCCCGTTTTGCAAAATTCTAACTCGAAAGCCTCCAAAATTAACTTTAAATCTGATCATACATACGTATTTATATTATTCAATGTAAGAGCAAAGTTTTGGATCAAAGATTCTGACATGAAATATTATTTGTGTAAGGTACTCAAGATACGTTTAACCATTCATCTGCTCAGCCCGGCTCATCCATACCTACTCAACCGCGTGAGCCCATTGTGACCCGTATGGATTTGTAACATAGTAATTTATCCCGATATAAATATAATTTGTATAGTAACCCGAATACTTGTTGATATAGGTTCCAGTATTGCAGCAGAGCGTGGTCCCGGTGCCCAGTAGATTCAAACCTTGGCTTTTGAGGTGTGTTCCTTGTGTGCTAAATGACTATTTTACATACTGATTTACATGCCATATATATTTTATCAAACTATTCATGTGTACATGGTTTACGAGCTTGAACTTGCATAAACATAACATGTTTTCAGAAAATAAGCATGATCATGCTATATGTTTAAAGTATGCCCCAGTACCCGAGATGATAAGCATGCTCTATGGTTACTGTATATTATTGCCTACTGTGATACTGTTTAGATGGATTAGTTAGGGTTCTTGGGTTATAATATGAAGTGTTAAAGGTCCAGCCATGATCGGGCTGGTAATTTCGCCCGTATAAGGTTCCCATGCTTCATATGGGGTAATTCCGCTCGTGACCTAAGGTATTCCCTTATGATGGTACCCTCACCTAATGGCCAGGATTAACGCCTTAAGATTCTCAGCTACAGGTAGAGTGACTCCGCCCTTATTCGGTTCCCATGCTTCGGCTGGGTAATTTCGCCCCGTGACCTAAGGTATTCCCTTATGATGGTACCTTTTCCCAATGGGCTCGGGTTAATGCCTATATGTGATACTGTCCTGGGGGACTGTATCCTAGAGTTTGGTTGGAGGGTAGATAGGTTGCATGAAAACTATGGTTACACTTGTAACTTGTTTTATGAAACATTTCATGTTTTTTAATTATATTTATATACACTATTTTACTGACACTATTGGAGCACACTAAGCTTCCAAGCTCACACCCTAAATCTTTTCCCTTTCAGATTTTGGATAGGATTCTGGACCTGGCACTTGAAGGATCAACATTTGATATACATCGATTATTGTAATGTTTATATCTTTCGAATTGTTCTATTACGGTGACATGAGCCTATATTTTATACTCAATGATGTTGCCATATATAGCTTGTGATGTATTTTCATATTTTGGATATGGTTTATTTTGGTTAACTTAAATCGTTTATGTTTAAATATCTTATCTCTCGATTTTGATTTTTAGTTTATTAAATATTTCTATAAAAAGATTTTTGGTAACAAATGTGACCTCTTAGATTTGGATACGCATAAACCGGTCTAGGGGTTACATTTATTTGGTATAAAAGCTTTTGGTTTTACAAACCTTGGACTGTGAATGGATTTTAGACAACATTTTTGCAAAACGTTTTGCAAATATGTTTTTAAAGGCCATGTCACCAAGTTTTATATGTTTATCTGTGTGCGATTCTCCAGTACCAGTTTTGACCCTAATTGTTACTTTTTGTAGAGATTTTTTGATATGAGTACCCGTAGAGGTCGTCGACCTACCCGCGGTCGATGTCGAGCTACTAGGTTCATCGACCCGATGAGTGATCCTTCAGTTCCATTGGATCTCCCCGCCCTTAGTAGTTCTACTGCACCGATCGATCTACCACTTGCTACCACTATCGATATGACGACTCTGGTCAGAGGACCGACAATTTTTAGACCTGCACCTATGGTAAGAATTACTAATGAGACCCTGAGTAGACAGTTCCTCCAGTTGATTCAGGGTATCGTTAGAGCGTCGAGCATTGTACCAGAAATTCCTATCTCACAGACTCTGATTGCTAACAGAGTCAGGACATTTTCTGGATCCCTTAGTGGGGCATTAATGGAAGCAGAAAGTTGGCTTCATGATACCGAGAGGCATATGGACCAGTTGGGTTTGGAGCCAGCCAAGAAATATTATAGAGTTGTATCTATGTTTGATGGAAATGCCCACACTTGGTGGGAATCAGTCGTGGGCAGTGTGCCTTCTGAGCGGTTGACATGGGATTTCTTTAAGGAGTGGTTTATGAATCACTTTTTGGGTGAACGGTTCTTGAGAGAGATGCGCTAAGCCTTTAAAGACTTGGAAAAAGGTTTCATGACCGTGGCTAAGTATGAGTTGCAGTTTCTGAATCTGTTGAGATATGTCACTGTTTAGTATCTACCGAGAAAGACAGATGTAACAAGTCTTAGAGGGACTTTAGATTGGGATACGTGATCGTATTTCTGCACATCATGATGAGGTATTTGAGGACTTAGTGAATCATGCCAAGACTATAGAAGAGATTGAGATTTTAGCAGCCAAACAGAGTGGCAAAGATTGAGATAGAGACATAGATCAGGAACGAGACCAAGATCGATCTGGGAGATATTCTGGTCAGAATGAGTCTCGTGCACGCCCTGATAAGAGGGCTCGTACTACTGCTTATCAGAGAGGTGGATCGAGTTTCAGGCCTGCGGTACCTCAAGATTCAGCCTTTATTCGGGGTGGTTCATCAGGATTCTCTCATGTACCACTATGTGAGCACTGTGGTAAATTACATCGAGGAGAATGTAGAAAGCTATCGGGTGCTTGCTTCTGATGTGGGTCTACTACAAATTTCCAGAAATAGTGTTTACACCCACTTTCTACAGATAAAGTATCGACTCAAACCCCTTTTTATTTCCAGACTCTGGCCCATTCGCAGACATCTGTTCAGATACCTGCCTCAGGTTGTTATCAGGGTAGAGGTTTGAGATCTTTTGATAGTAGAGGCTGATCACATCAGCGTGGAAGACCATCCTTATTTGAGGCTAGACAGCCTGCTTTGGTATATGTCACCAGACATTGTGATGATCGAGACGAGCCTGATGTTATTGCAGTACATTTACCATATTTTTTGTTCCATATTTTGCATTGCTTGACAACAGCTTTACCCATTCCTATATATCAAAATTTACGTCCCGAGATCTTCAGATTTTAGTTGAGACCGCTGAGAAAACAGTTACTGTTATAAGTCTAGTGGGTTAGTCAATAATCGTGAATAAGATCTTCAGATGATGACCCCTTGAAGTTCAAGAGAAAACTTTTCCAGCCGACCTTATGGAGTTACCATTAGAGGAGTTCAACCTAATTTTTAGTATGGATTGGTTTACCGAACACCGGGTCAATCTGGATTTTGAGTCCAAGAGAGCAATTTTAAGACTTCTAATGACCAGACGGTTATTCTGGTTGGTAAGAGACGTGGCTATTTGTCGACTGTGGTATTTGCTTTGAATACTGACAGAATGATCAGGAAGGGTTACGAGACCTTTATTGCTTGTATTCTGAATACCAAGGGATCTCTGTCGAAGATTGAGGAAATACCTACAGTAAAAGAGTTTCCTGATGTGTTTTCTGAGGAGTTACCTAGTTTACCGCTGGATAAAGATGTGGAGTTTGAGATTGAGAGTTATCCGGGATCAGCAACAGTTTCTATGAACTCATATCGTATGGCTCCTAAGGAGCTTAAAGAGCTGAAGATTCAGTTGCAAGAGCTCATCGATCGAGGTTTCATTCGACCTAGCTCTTCACCTTGGGGAGCTCTCGTATTGTTTGTCAAGAAGAAAGATGGTTCACTTCGGTTATGTATTGATTACCAAAAATTGAACAAGTTAACTGTAACGAATAAATATTCCTTGCCCAGAATTGATGACTTGTTCGATCAGTGGGCCTTTGTTTTCTCAAAGATTGATCTTCGATTTGGGTATCATCAGCTAAAGATAAAGGGGTTTGATGTTGTGAAGACAACTATTCGCACCAGATACGGTCATTACGAGTTCCTAGTAATGCATTTTGGTTTGACCAATGCTCCTGCAGCCTTTATGGATATGATAAATCGTGTATTTCGGCCCTATTTGGATCAGCTCGTTGTGGTATTCATCGATGATATTCTGGTCTATTTCGGGCTGAGGCAGAATATACACTGCACTTGAGGATTGTTCTGTAGACTCTCAAAGAGCATTGGTTGTATGCTAAATTGAGCAAGTGTGAATTCTGGCTCAATGAAGTGACTTTTCTCGGTTATATGGTTTCGGCTCGAGGTATTCAGGTCGATCCGAGTAAGACTGAAGCCATCATGAGTTGAAGTAGCCTGAGAATGTATCTGAGATTCGCAGTTTCTTAGGCTTAGCTGGGTATTACAGACGCTTTGTCGAGGGTTTTTCTATTATTGCTGCCCCTCTGACGAAGCTGTTGAGGAAGAATGTACCCTTCATCTGGACTGATGCACAACATGAGAGTTTTGAGAAATTGAAGTCAACTTTTATCATGCTCCAATTTTGACCAAACCTGAGTTAGGGAAGGATTTTATAGTTTATAGTGATGTTTACGCTCCGGGCTTGGTTGTGTTCTAATGCAAGATGGGAAGGTAATCGCTTATGCGTCACGCCAGTTGATACCTCACGAGTGTAATTATCCCACGCATTATCTAGAGTTGGCCACTGTAGTCTTTGCCTTGAAGATTTGGAGACACTATCTCTATGGTGAGAAGTATTACATCTATATAGATCATAAGAGCCTGAAATATCTTCTTACTCAAAAGGAGCTTAATCTAAGACAACATCGTTGACTAGAGCTTCTTAAGGACTTGATTGTGAGATTGAGTACCACCCGGGGAAAGCTAACGTGGTTACTGATGCTTTGAGCCGCAAGGCTATTTCAGATCTGAGGTCTCTTTTTGCCAGAATGAGTATTTATGACGATAACAGTTTATTGGCTGAGTTGCAGGTTAAGCCGACTCTGACCGAGGAGATCAAGGCCAAAAAAATTTTGGACGGTTCCTTACTTCCTGTCATACAATAGGTTGAGCAGGGTTGTACATCTGTTTATGCTTTTGATCAGAATGGGATTCTGTGCTTCAAAGGTCGTTATTGTGTGCCTGATGACGCTGAGTTGAAGCAAGACATTCTCAGTGAGGCTCATAGTAGCCCTTATGCTATGCATCCCGATGGAGATAAGTTGTACCAAAATTTGAGGCAGAGGTACCGTTGGGTTGGCATGAAGAATGATATCTCAGATTATGTGGCTACATGTCTGACTTGTCAACATGTTAAGGCATAACATCAGCATCCTTCTAGTCTCTTGCAGCCTATCATGATTCCTGAGTGGAAATAGGAATGGATCACAATGGATTTTGTTACCGGATTGCATCTGACTCATTCTAAAAAGGATTCGGTCTGGGTAATTCTTGATCGACTTACCAAGTCTGCTCATTTTATTCATGTTCGAGTTACTTATTCACAGGAGAAGTTGGCTAGGTTGTATATTTTTGAGACTGTTAGGCTTTATGGTGTACCTTTATCCATTATTTCTGATCGAGATCCGAGGTTTACCTCCCGATTTTGGCAGGCTTTGTAGGAAGCCTTAGGTACACGTCTGAATTTTAGTACATCTTTTCATCCACAGATAGATGGTCAATCTGAGAGGGTGATCCAGATTCTTGAGGATATGTTGCGAGGTTGTGTGATTGACTTAGAAAGACTTTGGGCCCCGAGTTGGTTTAAGAGACTGAGGAGATCGTCAGATTGATCCGTGGCCGCCTGAAAGAGGTTTTTGATGGACAAAAGTCGTATGGTGATCGGAGGAGAAAAGATATCGAGTTTGAGGTTGGTGATAAGGTCTTTTTAAAAGTATCCACGTGGAAGAAAGTTCTGAGATTTGGGCGCAAAGGCAAGCTGAGTCCAAGATTCATCGGGCCTTACCGTATTTTGAAGAGAGTTGGACATGTTGCTTATCAGCTTGAGTTACCTCCTCAGCTTAGCCGTATCCATGATGTATTTCATGTATCTATGTTGAGACGATATCACCTGGATCCTAGTCATGTTATTCAAGTTCAAGACGTCGAGTTGAGACCACATTTATCGTATGAGGAGGAGCCTGTGCAGATTTTAGATTTTGATGACAAAATTTTGAGGAACAGGCGCATCCCGATGGTTAAGGCCTAGTGGAGTAACCGTAGTCCTGCAGAGGCCACTTGGGAGACCGAGAAATCTATGAGAGAGCATTTTCCGCACTTGTTCGATCCAGGTAAATTTCGAGGATGAAATTTCTTTTAAGGGGGAGAGTTGTAACACCTGTTTAAAAAAATAGAAATGATGAATACTGATTGAAAAAGAAAGAAAATAATGAAATTGCAGCCAAGGGGGTTTAAACTCGTGACCTTGGCTGCATTGGAAATGAGAGGTAACCAATTGAGCTAAAGCTCATTTCTGATATGGGTTTCTTAAATTGAATTAAAACCCTTTTCAGTTCAGTATATTAAAATAATAAAAACCAAATCAGACTCTTCATTTTCCCAATTGTTTCGAACAAATATCCCAAATTCCCCCAAAATTATCCTCTCACCTACTTGTTCGGCCACCTTTTAATCTCCTCTACCGTCGTGCCGTGTAGCTCACTGTCGGTATCAAAAGCTTCCCTGGCTCCTCCCAATCAAAACCCCTCAACTCCCTCACCGATCAGCCTTGTCGTTCATCGGCAATTTGAGTAAATAGGTTTGACAAACCTAGGTTAAGTGGCTCTTGTTTCTTGCTTCGATTTTGGCCGTCATTGACCTACGTTCGAAGTTCCACTTCCATGGTTGCCTTTCTCACGTCGAGACGGTCTCAACCCTACCGTCTGATTATCCAACCGACACCATTCGGGCCTTCGTCAGAGTTCGGCTGATTTGGCTAAGTTAGGTAAGTTTTGGTTTATTTTTGGCTTGTTCGAAACGTTTATGGGTTAATAGTGTATGGTAGAGGCTGGGTCCGGCCAAAATATACATTTTCATGCCTTTTCTGACCGTATAAGGCCGCGCGTGGACTCCACGTTCCGTCTAGGCGATTTTTGGCCGTCTTGGACAGTGGCTAGGGTGAACCGAGTCTGAACCAACCTTGAACCGATTTTGCTTTAAACTAGTTACGACCCAAACTGTCCAACCCGACTCGTTGTCCGAGTCAACCCAATCTGAGTTAACCCAGTCAGAGTCAACTCGATCGAGTCAACTCTGATGACTTTGACCCATTGACCGATGACGTTAGCGTTGACTTTGACTGTTGACGTCAGTGTTAACTTTGACCAAAAAGTCAAATTTTTTGAAAACTCATGTTTTACGTTTTTCGATATCATAAGTCTGTTTTTAAAGCCTGTTTCACAAAATTCTAACCCGAAAGCCTCCAAAATTGACTTTAAATCCGATCATGTATAAGTATTTAGATTCTTCAATTTAAGAGCAAAGTTTTGGATCAAGGATTCTAACATGAAATATTATTTGTGTAAGGTACTCAAGATACGTTTGACCGCTCATCTGCTTAGCCCGGCTCATCCCGAACTGCTCAGCTACGTGAGCCCATTGTAACCCGTATGGATTTGTAACATCGTAATTTATCCCCGTATAAATATAATTTCTATAGTAACCCGAATATTTGTCGATATAGGTTCTAGTACCACAGCAGAGCGTGGTTCCGGTGCCCTGTAGATTCAGACCTTGGCTTTTGAGGTATGTTCCTTGTATGCTACATGACTATTTTACATACTGATTTACATGCCATATATGTTTTATCAAACTATTCATGTGCACATAGTTTACGAGCTTGAACTTGCATAAACATAACATGTTTTCTGAAAATAAGCATGATAATGCTATATGTTTGAAGTATGCCCTAGTACCCGATATGATAAGCATGATCTATGGTTACTGTATATTATTACCTACTGTGATACTATTTAGACGGATTAGTTGGAGTGCTTGGGTTATGATATGAAGTGTTAAAAGGTTTAGCCCTGATCTGGCTGGTAATTCCGCCCGTATAAGGTTCCCATGCATCGGCTGGGGTAATTCCGCCCGTGACCTAAGGTATTCCCTTAGGATGGTACCCTCGCCTAATGGCCATGGTTAACGCCCGTATTCATATCTTCAACTACGGCTAGAGTGACTCCGCCCATATTCGGTTCCCTTGCTTCGGCTGGGGTAATTTCGCCTGTGACCTAAGGTATTCCCTTAGGATGGTACCCTTGCCCAATGGGCTCGGGTTAATGCTTGTGTGTGATACTGTCCTGGGGGATTGTATCCTAGAGTTTTGTTGGAGGGTAGATAGGTTGCATGAAAACTATGGTTGCACTTGTAACTTGTTTTATGAAATATTTCATGTTTTTTTTTTCTGAATTATATTTATATACACTATTTTACTGGCACTATTGGAGCACACTGAGCTTCCAAGCTCACACCCCAAATCTTTTCCCTTTCAGATTTTGGATAGGCTTCCAGACCTAACACTTGGAGGATCGGCACATTTGATATACATCGATTATTGTAATGTTTCTATCTTTCGGATTGTTCTATTACGGTGACATGAGCCTATATTTTGTTACTTCATATATTATACTCGATGACGTTGCCATATATGGCTTGTGATGTATTTTCATATTTTGGATATGGTTTATTTTGGTTAACTTAAATCGTTTATGTTTGAATCTCTTATCTCTCAATTTTGATTTTCAATTCATTAAATATTTCCATAAAAAGATTTTTGGTAACAAATGTGACCTCCTAGATTTGGATACGCATAGACCAGTCTAGGGGTTACAGATTTCACAGACTATGGGGCCACATTATATGCATTTTTTAACGAGGGGCAAAATTAATTTTTTGAGTTGAACTCAGAGACAAAAATACCCTTTTAACAAATTATATATTTATATTGATTTAAAATAAAATATTTTCACTGTAATTTTTAAAACTGAAAATTAAAGGATCCATCTTTTACTTAATACTTATCTTAAAGAACATGATGCATAATGAAGCGACAAACTCCACTTGCTTTGCTTTTTATTTTTAATAGTTTAAAAGTAACTATAAAGTAGTATTTATTTATATATATTTTAATTTTTTTAATAATATATAAACACTTTACAAAATACAAATAAAGCAATTAAATTTAAGTCTTCTAAAATTAATATTATCTGTTTTTTTACGTAACCATTTGTTGAGTTAACTCCAATTACTTTGCTTTATTATTAGTATTGTTATACCTCTCCGCTGGATAGTCGGAGCACAGAAGCACGTGGGTAATTAATAGGGGATTCACTAGTAGATATAACAAAGAAATTAATATGTTATTAATTGTGTTTAGTAACTAACAGATAGTTGATCATATTAACTAATAGTTGATAGTAAATTATATTAACTGATTTAATTAATTGATTGTATAAAAATATTTAACAAAATTAACTAATAGCGGATAATTATTTACTTATCTGAACAAACAAAATGACATATGAGGACATGATTATATCTAATATTTCCTTGAATAGTTTTTAGTTATCACTATATATATATATATATGAAAAAAATTAATTTTTTAATATAACATTACTAAGCATATTTGAAATTATATCATGTCATATTAGAAGAAAAAAAAATATGTTTGTAACATTTTTTCTTTGAGTGGCCCGTTTGTAAATAAAATGATATATTTGTAATAATTTTTTAATTGAGTGGCGTGTTTGTAACTTTTAAAAGAAAAATAACATATTCATTACCAAATATGTTTTTTTTAAAATATGTTGGTGTGATTATATGATAGTATCTGTTCAATTTTCTTAGCCTTTTAATAAAGCACACACACTATACATACATGATGCTCGAACACGGATCACTTGAATGAAACACACCATCCTTTACCAATGGAACCAGTCCAAAGATTCATTAAATACATATTTAAATGGCCTTGAATATATATTATCTTTTAAAAACGACATTGTAAATATTCCATCTAACAATTTCTCCCACAAATGAAAGGTAAAGTAGTTAGAATTTATTGCAACCAATAAATTTGATATTTATTACAAATGTTATCCATTGTAGAACTTTGACTGATCCAAAGCCAAACTAATTATAAATAAAAAAGGTGAATATTTGATATATGGTAAGTGTAAAATAATTAGGTAATATTTTGATACATAATATGTGTAAAAATGTTATATAATTTTTTTAAAATTTAAATTCTAAATTACTAAACTTTTAAATTTTAAGCTTTAATCCTAAATTCTAAACACTACAACTTAAATTTTAAACCATAACACCTAAATTTAACACGCTTATATATTAAAGTTTTTTCGAAAAAATTACACAAGTATTTTATTTTTAAGCTGAAATCTAAATCTTTAATCCTAAAACTCTTAACTCTAACCTTTGACCCCTAAATTCTAATTTGAACCATAAATTCTAAACCCTACAATCTAAAATAAAATCTTAAACCCTTAAATAACCCTACTTATAAAAACTTATTTTACTAATATATAAGATAATAATCCTAAAAAAACACTCCCATTTCTGTATAAAGTAATTGGAAATAGTATCCATCAGATCTTTCACCGGAAATTATTCGGATCTGGGATGATAGCCATATGAAATCGAATCCATTTCTACTTTTTTTGTAGATTCATTTTTTTAGAAATTAATTTTTATATAGTATTCTGACATTATTTGCACGGGATATGATCCAGTTACACAACGTAAAAGTTTTTAAGTTCTATATGTTTTTGGATCGTTGGATGAGTGAAACGGGTGGTTGAGATTAACAATAGAATATGTGAAGATTATCACTTAGCAAAAAAAAATATAAGGAGTTAATTTCAGCCACCAATTTCTCCCATACAACGATCCAAAAAACGTATAAAACCTAAAGATTTTTACACTGTGTAAGTGGATCCTAACCTTGTTTTCACTAATCTAAATATAAAATATGTATTTTAATATAATACAAAATAGGATAAAATATATAAATAGTCTCTTAATTATAAATTTTTTTTGAGTCACTAATTATGAAAAATTACAAAACGATCATCTAACTTTAAAAAGTAACAAATTAATCTGATATCGTTAAAAATTTAACGAATAATAACGTGACAGTCAACAAAATTGACATGATAACGGATTTAACCCACAATTTCAAAGTTACATAAATTTGTAGAGATATGACGAAATTATGATGAATTTGTAGAGATTTGAGAGAACAAAATGGTTGAGAAAAGAGAGAGAGAGAAAAAGGACCATTGGAACATAGAATCAAAGACGACCCATATTCAAATTTTAGAGATGATATTATTAAGAAAGAAAGTTATGAATCTCGAACATGAATCATAAAATGAACGTACACAGTACCAAGAAAAAACATCAATGAGGTTTTATTACATAGATTTTGATCAAACTTTTTTCAGGCACCACATTATTGTAAATGCTATTCATTATATTGTATTATTTTTGCAAATGAAATCCATGTTTCTAATTTTGAGCAAAAGAAAAAAAAACATAGGTTGGTCACTATTTAATATCTTATTTCATTCAAAATGCTTTATTTAATTCAAAGAATTTTGATGCCATTATCAGTTGTAGAACGACGATGATTGACGGTGACAGTGAAGGAAGACAACCATCACAACAGCAAAGGAGATGATGAAAATGGGTGAAGAAATAAACTAAATTGATGTAATTTTGAAATGTTAGTTTAAATTCTTAGAATTATAATCAAATTATAATAATATATAAAAATTAAGGGTTAAATTTCTTTTTATGTCAAATTTATTAATTATCGCGTCATGTGCCGTTAAATTTTTAATAATACCAGATTAATTTGTTATTTTTAAAAAATACTAATAATAATATTGTAACTTTTCATAATTAAAGACTCAACAAGAAAACGTCCTATAATTGAGAGACTATTTATATAATTTATTCTAAAAATAGATTATAAATCAAATAAAGTTAATTTTTCATTCTCTTTTGTTTGGCTTAAATAATTATGTTTTATAATTTATAAGCTGAAAATCAAATCAAATCAAATATTTAAATAATAATCCAACTGAATTTAGTAAAAATCGAATAAAACATTGTAATTAGAATATTTTCAAATTTTAACATTTTTTTTATCGAAACTCTTCGCAGTGCTCACATTGCAGTGTGAGCAAAATATGTAAAATTTAGTAAAGAGGTGAGATGAAATTTGAATCTTTAGACTCAATGCGTAATTTTTTTTTATAGCTATCGATATTTAAATTATCAATTAATTAATTTAGATTAAATCCTGCAAAAAAATATTATGAGAGTTATTTTCGTAATCTAATTATTTCATTCACAATAATAAAATTTAAATATATATATATATATATATGATAAAGCTTAATTCTAATCTTAATCCTAATCAGAAGGGAAGAGAAGGGGAAGACTCTAGAGAAAAGAAATAAGGTATTCCTGATGGGTCTAAAATTCACAACCTAAAAAAAATAAAAAATAAAAATAAATATTTTAACCAACCGACTAAATATATTTATTTATTTTAAATATCTAATATTATTTAAAAAATCTAACGTGTATGTTATTAACGTAACTTGTTGTTGGTAATAGTGTATCCAACAATATTATGATTGAAACAGACCAAAAGCGTGTAAGGGGACTATTGCCGTGTCGGTGAAATATTGTAAATTTGGAGTGGCACCTCAAATTCATAAATCTTTTCATTTATATGTTTAAATATATCTAAATTTATGTTATAAATAAAAAAATTATAAAGACTTTTTAATCTTATTTTATAAAAATATAAATAAAATAAAATAATTTAAAAATAAACAAATATATATTATTCATACAAAAAAATATTTTCCTTATAAAAAATATTTTATTTTTATTTATATTAGATCTTGAATATAATATCTTATCTAGACTTGATAAATTTGATCTGAATTCAATTTATCATGCCCAAAATGCGATATAGGTCCGAAGATAAAGATCTAAACTTGATCTAAAACTCAAAATAAGCTGAGTTAAACAGAAACCGACTCTAATTTTAACTGGATCAATATAAACCCAAATCAATTCACCTGAACATAATATGAGCCAAAAACAATTCAAATCAACAATAATCCAACCTAAAAATAAACTGAATTAAAATAATCCAAACAAAAAATAACGTAAATTAAATTTATCAAAATTTAATCTTAACTGAATATCGATTCGATTTTAACCCGATTGCGGCCCTACTCTTACACTCCTTTTCCCTAAAAAAAACAAATAAGGGTGAAAAGACGGATTTGCATGGTTTACAGCGCACGGTGCTCACTTTTGTCAAAGCGGCGCATCTTTGGGTCACGAGCTTTGCCCAACCTCACTGTCTCCGCACATGCAATGGGTTCTCAAAAGTATTTTCTTTTTGGATTTTGCTTTACTTTATTTACTTCACATAATAATATAATGGCAATTTTGTCTGAAAAGGGAATATTAATGGGATATTCACCCCTTTTAACAATATTTAGAAAAATACTCTTATTTGGTACACGTAAAAATGACTCGCGTTTTACAGAGTGCGAATTCAGTACTCGCGTTACGCACGATGCGTATTCCATCCGATGTGGCGTATCTTATAAGTGGCGTCTTTTAAATATCCAGTTTAAGGAACTCCCGCATGACAAGAAGCGATTTTCGCAAGATAATCAAATGATATGGTGTCAATTTATCAGTTGATTTGAATTAAATCGTATCTGGGGTAACGCGAGTTTTGTTCAATCCTATTGTTAAAACAAGCTTTGATAGGCATGTTGTAGGTGAAATTACGGGGTGTTGGGGGATATCATTTCATATTTTTGAACTTTCACGTTGTAGTACTGAAACATCTCTTGAAAATGGTGTAAAGATCGACCCGTATAAGGCATCTTAGGTTATGTATAAATCGCGTTTAAAATGCTATATAACCATATTTTTTACATGAAGCAAAAACAAACATGTGTCCGTAGGCATGTTTAAATGTATTTTGTGGTATGTTGGGAGATTATTTTGTTGCTGTTTAAATTTCACGTCGTAGTACTGAAACATATGTTTACAATGGTGCTAAAATTGACGTGTATATGGCATCATAAAGTGTGTAAAAATCGCGTTAAAAAGGCTATCTAGCCATGTTTTTTCCCATGAAGAACAAGCAAACATGGGTCCATAGGCATGTTTAAGTTGATTTTATGGTATGTTGGGGGGATATTTTTTGTTGTTGTTTGGGTTTAACGCCATAGTAGTGAAGCATATGTTTGCAATGGTGTAAAATTGGCATGTATGTGGCATCCTATAGGGTGTAGAAATCGCGTTAAAATGCTATATAGCCATGTGTTTTCCCATGAAGAACAAGCAAACATGGGGCGATAGCTATGTTTAAGTTGATTTTGTTGAAAATGATGGTAAAACAGAAAATGGCAGTAAAACAAAAAATCAAAAATAGTTAAAAGATCGTTAAAAATACTATGAAAACAAGAAAGCGTAGGTTGAAAGGTTGTTTATGATAATTATGAATAAAACAATACACTTAGAAGTACAATTAGTTTAATTGAGGGCGGGTCATATAAAGACGTTTTTTGATGTCGTGTCTAGGGTTTCTACAATTACTGCGCAGCTTAGGTTGTCCGGTCTGTTCTCGAGGAACCATATCCTCGGTACAGTGAATCCTAGTTGACTTTGGACGACCTTTTTTATTGTGTCGCAGGGATTCATCTGGCCGTATCTTAGGTTCATCGTCAACCACATCACGATCACGTTCATTTTTTATTAGAGGAAACTCGTTTCGGTATACCTTGAATACATTTTCAAGTCGGTATACAGGATCAACGAGTGTCATTGTGTAGAAATGAACGGATGCACATGCAGCAAAGACGTGCGCACACGGGTACTTGAATGTCTGGAAGACGCTACAATCGTATCTTCTTTCTTCTAGATTAACAACATAATTTTTCTGTGACATTCCTTCAAGCGGTAGGGAAAATTCAGTAACCGTAAAGCGATGTTCGTGACGAGAGAAGCATGTTTCACCCATCGCGTTTGTGTGCACACGGTATAATTGGAATTTTTACTGGAGCTCTAGATGGAATGTGTAACCACCTGCCATCCAATTTGTTGACTATTTTTTGAGGTTTGCAAAAAGTGTAGCGAGTCGATAATATGCCACCTTGACAACGGATGTGATAGGTAAATGACGCATTCCCTTCAGAGACGAATTGATCGCCTCAGCCAAATTTGTTGTCATGTGACCATATCGACGACCCCCATCATAACATCGCAGCTATTTCTCTCTCGAGATATCAACAAGATAGTTATATTTAGCTAAATTTCTATCTCTCAACTCTTGTAGGAGCTCCTGAACCTGATCTACTCGGTGTGCATTGCCTATTCAATATAAGATGGAATAGTTAATGAGAAATAATAGTAAAAGCCATATTAATTAATAATTTTAAGTGTGAAAGGCATACTCATGCGAAGAACCATTATACGCTCATCATTATTCTTATATCTTTGGTAGTAATTCGCAGCAATGTGTCATAGACAATACTGGTGATGAATATACAGAGGTTCCCAAGACTGGCCCAAATGTTGGATTGATCCCCATATCCCTACGAATCTGTCTGAAATAATACAGATCCCGTCTTCTCTTGACTGTAAAACCTAGCGTAAGGCATGCGTGTGCATGTTGGTGAGAAAAAATGTCCACGAAGGTATATCTTTCTTTTCAACGATTGCAAACGCTATAGGAATGCATTTTCTATTACCGTCTTGTGCAACTGCCAGTAGAAGAATCTGAGTGTATCTATTATACAAGAATGTTCCGTCAATTTGCAGCATCAGCTTGCAGTGGCGGAAAGCCTTAACACATTGCGAGAATATCCAGAAAAGGCAAAAAATTGGCACTCCCCAGCTACGACCCGATCATTGTAGTATCTTGGCTTTATCTCTAGTTACACAACTATTCTTGGGTTATATTTCTGCATCACCTTCAGCCACATTCTTAGCTCGCTGTATGATTCATCCCACTGCCCATACAGTTGTTGGATGGCACGATATCTCACAAACCATGCCTTATCGTATTTAACCATGTACGTGAATTAAGATTTAATCGAAGCTATACATACCGGCACATATACGTGTGGATTTACTTTCACGAGTGGGAGGATATGGTCAACAAGCACGTGCACATCCAAGTTAAGATGATATTGACTCAGGCTTGCCACGAAGCATGTATGAGGTCCGTTGTATCTTGTTATCTGCCACCGGTTGTTCATCCTCTTCAAGCGTGATACACATACCCTCCATTTACATCCATCGTGCTTGTGAGGGCATTCAGAGACGTATTTGTTCACTTCAGTTTTTCTCACTATGGACATAACTGAGTTGCGTATGTTGTAATGCTTGATCGCAACATCCGTCAATTTTTTAGTCCTGAAGACCATTCCATTTTTGAGTTCACCATTATTCCGTTTGTTGAACATCTCCAACTATGGGAATTCTAAAAATTCTGTAGCATAGAATCCTTCCGTATCTACTGTTGTAAAGTGAGATGGTGGATCGTAATACACTAAGCGGTTGCATGGTCTAGTAGAACTGCATGGGGCAGTAACTTCCACAGGTTCTTCCTCTGCATCATCCTTCGAAGTAGTACCTGCACCATCCTCCATATTCACGGGCTCGTTAAGGTCTATTGGTTCTTCAGGAAATAAACCCATTTCCACTTTAAAACGGTATGGTTCTGATTTATTGGCAACATGTACCGTGCTAGGTTCTGCGGCTATAACCTGATCAGAAGTCCACCGACGAGGCCTATGTCCAATATCTAGGTCTACATCAGCAGCGCATGAATATCTCCCCATCGATGAGAAATCATGTGTGTTTGCATTATTGGGGATATAAGTTGAGTGCCATTTGGAATAGAAATTATCGAACTGGTAAAACTCTTCATGGTAGGACGGCCCTATAGATGACGACTGCCTATACCCGAGATATAAGTTAAGTGTCTTCTGTCTAAGAAATCATCTACGTATGGGTAAAACTCTTCACGGTAGGACGACTCCGTAAATGATGACGCTCCTACACCCGCACTGTATGAATTGTACGTTGAGTGCTGTGTTGGTGGCATGTTCAGGTCTAAGTCGAACCTAGCCGCGCAAGAATACCTTGGCCTAGAGGTAGAAGACGATGGAGCCTGGTCATTGCCCCTACTTAGTAAGTTGAAGCCTTGTCGCAAACTTGATGTTGGACTATGAGCATTTGAGTCGAAGTCAAGATTTGCTCGAAGCCAATTTAGCACCGGAGTCTGACCTCTGATGTTTCGTTTAGAAAATGTTGCAAAGGCTCTATGGGCCATCCCATGTAATAGTCGTTATGGGTATCGAGCATCATTTGGATATTTTCGTCGTCCCGAACATCGAATATTATGAAATACAACGAATCTAATGATGAAGGTAGTCGATACCTCAGTAACTGTAATTCCCTCCTAGAAGCATGTGAAACTTTCCTCGTTAGCGCTCGCTTCAGCCTTTCATACGTTACTCCCCTCAAAATTTGTATCTTAATATTGTAGGGGGACTAGAATATGACACCAATTTTGGCATCAAAGATTATCTCACCAACGTAGTATACTAGAGCATCAACTCTTTTTGCCATTGTTGCAAATAACAAGTGGTATTTTTTATTCGCAGACGAAGTGCTTTGAACATGTGTCATAAAACATTTCATATACCATTTATAGGAGGTAACTTGACGGGATGTTCGAGGCGAATTCACGTTTAGATGAACGCGAGTTTGGTCAGATTTGCAGAAACACGCATTTCATAGAATGCGAATTTTGACACCTTTACAAGATTCTTACACGTACAAGAAAGATGTGTTACCATACTTAGGTTATGTATAAATTAAAACACTATCTAACCATATTTTTTTGCATGAAGAATAAACAAACATGTGTCCGTAGGCATGTCTAAATGTATTTTGTGGTATGTTGGGAGATTATTTTGTTGCTGTTTAACTTTCACGTCGTAGTACTGAAACATATGTTTACAATGGTTCTAAAATTAGCGCGTATATGACATCATAAAGGGTGTAGAAATAGCATTAAAAATACTATCTAGCCATGTTTTTTCCCCTTAAGAACAAGCAAACATGGGCCCCATATACTTTTTATCACATCATAAATAACATTCGAATCATCTGATTACATTGTCAAACCGTTAACAACCACAAAATATGTAATTAAGAAAACATATTAATCATGGAATTACATTGGAAAACTAGTATGTATGAGGTCAGACGTATCTTGTTATCTGCCACACGTTGTTCAGCCTCTTCTTTCGTGATACACGGATCCTCCAATTACAGCCGTGGTCTTTTTGGACTCATTCTGCAATATAGTTGTCCGCACTCGTTTCTTCACTATCAAAATAACCGATCGATGTCTGTTGTAGTTCTTAATTGCATCCTTTGCGTTTTTCTTAGTCGTGAATATTATCCCAACTTCTAGTTCACCGTCACTATCGATAACAACATTACACGACTATCTCCCAACAGATAGGAAATCATCTATATTTGTAGCAATTATAGAGCTTGAACGAACGAAATGAACTAAGAAAAAGAAAGGTGTGAGTTTTTTAGGATGCGGATGGGTCTATTTATAGGGTGTAAATCAACAGGTGTTTGGTCATTCATTTATTTTAGAAATTGTTTGTTCATTTAATTTTCAAGGTGTTCATTTATTTTAGAAACCATTTATATGGCCAGACATTCAACGGTTTGTTTATTTTTGAAGTTGTTCGCGCCAGTTTTGCTCTAAGCACGTAAAATGAACCCCTAAACATGCTAATAAAGAAGCTTATAAAAGAAAGAAACACACGTAGATTATTATAGTATGAACCACAGACATTCTACAAACATACAAGATACTCCAAAGTTATTGAAATAATACTACTGGAGCTGAATACTCCAAACTGGTATTTGAGGCTGATATCAGCTTACTTCCAGAGCTGAATAGTCCAGCAAGTTTAAATCCTTGGGGTACGCTTTACTCATAGTCTTCCTTGTTAACATTCCCCAATTCATCAACCAGAGCTTAGTAGAGAACCAATGCTCTTCTTCTGAAGGCTTTAGTAGTCCAACAAGTTTAAAACCTTGGGGTATGCATTTTACGAAGTTAGGTGTTAACATACCCTCAGCTAACTTCCTGAGCTGAGTAGAGAACCGGTCCACGTCTTCAAGATCAGAGGTCTATTGGAGCCTAGTATTATACCCCTAAACATGCTTTCATGAAGTGGGCAGATGACCAAGCTTCATGGATTTTGTGAGCCCAGTCAGACCTCTAATACGACCCACTGATCATATTCTACGACCATGGTTGGGCTTTGACTCTGGTTACAAGCGAGGGTCTTAACCTACCTTCCAATATTGAGGCGTAAAAATACGTAACTGGCAGCCTCGAAAATAGATCAAGACCCTTGCATGCCATTCTAAAAGACCTCGAAATCTTAGATATTGTAATTTGTTTTTGTCGTTCCTCGTGAACAAAAATGCCGAACAATCATCTCACCAGAACTGGTAACCCACCAACATCTACTCATCATATAGATACAACTACAAATACTGACAAACCACAATATCCGGGAAATTTCTTTATAAATATTTTTTCCAGATACGTGGTTTGTTGCCATTAGTAGTTACAATAAAATCAAAAACTTTAATTTTTTTGGTTCGACTGCGTTGCGCTGCGTATGGTTCACTGGTATGGTATTTATATCAAGAAACTCACGTTCATTAGGATGCGAGTTTAAGAATCACATTTTATAGGACGCAAGTTAGTCAGCTTTGCAGGATTCCTAACATGGCAGGGTAACTCGTGTTTTACAGGACACGAGTTTAGTCAGTTTCGCATGATTCCTGACATGGCAGGGTAATTTGCATTTTCCAGGATGCGAGTTTAGTTCCAATATACAAAATTTAAATTCTTCAAAACTTTCAGAATAACTATTTGTACCCGGTCCCATTTTTTATCAATTCAATTAATAAATATTTGTACTAAATCGTCGAAAAAATTAAATGTCAAATATTTAACATGCTAAAGTTAATGTGAAATATTCAAAACTCAAAAAATAATTTATAAAGTTAGAGAAATATTGATATATAAAGTACAACTAAGATTATTATATACTACTTAAAAAAGGAAAAAAAATAAAACTAATGATGACTATGTCCTCCGGTACCACACCCCGGTGGACGACGAGGTCACTCGAGATTGCGTCGACGATGAATGGGCTCAACTTGCCGTTCATCATCGTCACCATCATCATCCTCATTCCCGGTTCCATTCCAACAGTTCCACTCTTTCCACCTGGCCCACTTGTGAAGAACAGGGACTGCGACGATGTTTGCTGAACAAACCCAGGCCTAAAATTGGTTGCCAGCGGTTGAAAAAGATACAAAGGTACGAAAGCTGAAGGAACACTTGGTGTCCCACTCATCAAGGCCGAAAATGAATCGTAAGCATTGCCCACAACAGGCGTGAAAAAACCTTCTGTCAGACTCGGCGACGAATGAAATGATGAGTGCATCGAGTGGGTAAAAGCCTGGGGCCGGATCGGTTGGGCAGCCTACGGTGGTGCCAGTGCTGACGAGGCAAAAGCATTTCTCCTCCTCGATCATGAAGCAGCGTTAGAAGTCGTGCGTGCTCCTATTGTATCAAAAATTACGTAATCACGAATGAGCTACCGTCGCAGAAGATCCCTTTCCCTCCACTGAGCAATCCACTCTATGTGCCTCACCGACCAATCCACATACCACGCAATATAAAAATTTTTATTTTTCTTTATAAATATAAACTACGTTCAAATTGATAAAAATTAAACCAATTAAAATTAATTTACCTAGAGCTTCCCTTGTCGAGTGAGCCTATGTAATTTGTCAAAATTTGGAGGGTTCTCCGTGTAACGCCCCGATTTTGGGCCTAGCGATTTTAGGGCTAGTTAGATGGTCCAATAGACCGGGTTAGAGATTCGAGTCGGATTAGGGAGCAAATATTTTTTTGAAAGATAAGAATGTGGAAAAATGTTTAAAAATCATATTTTAATATATTAAAAATATTGGTGAAAGCAATTTTGGAAAATGAGCTTTGGAAGGGTTACATTTTTGCTAGTGACCAAAATGCAATTTTTGAAAAATATTTTTAAAGGTGTCTGTTTTGTAAACAGTCAAAACTTTGAATCTTTAAGGACCTATTTTACCATTTGGTCTAATCTGAGTTTTCTCTTAATTAGGATTATTTTTAGAAAGAGTTTTAATTAAAGGAATTAAAAAGGATTTAGTTAAAAGTGGCTATTTTTCCAAATCACAATTTGAAGTAACTTTCTTTCTCTCAAAATACTCTCAGCCAAACACTCTTTTTTCTTATTAGAGATTCAAGTAATGATCTTCCTTTCTTTACTCTTTGATTTGTTAAACGATTCTTCAAATTGTTTTCCAAAAATCTCATTGAAGCTCATTGTTTTTCAAGAGGAAAACATCCAATTAAGGGGAAACTCACTCATTGGAGATAAATTCGTTCTTCTCCTCTAATGAAAGGTTCTTTACTAAAATTCCCAAGTTCTTGACTCTTTACATATGTTTTCTAATAGGTTATAATTAATTAATTATGGATTTTAGCTTAATTGAGGTTTAATTGATGGAATCTTGTGATTTTCGAATTGGATCTATTTTTACAGTGTTGAGGATTGATTTCAATATTATTTTGGATGTATTACAATGTGGATAAGTTGTTTTTAATAATGGAATCCTGAAATTGGTTTAATCTCTAATTATTTAGGTTGTTAGTTAATGGTTTTTGGTTGTTTGTGGAGTGTAATCTTTGCTGGAAGTAAAAGGATATTGTAAAAGTTTTTTAGATATCAATTGATGAAGTTTGATGTATTGAAAAGTTATATTATGGCTGGGTTAAGATTGAGAAGTGTTTGAAGTTGATTTCGGTGAGTTTCAGATGAGTTTTGAGTGGGCATCTTGAGAGCTACGGGATTTTAGTTTGAAACGGAGAGTTGGATGCATTTTAATGCATGTTTCCTCTGGTTTTGTGTGGCCGAAATAGGGGATAATCAAGGCGTAGCATCTTGAGGTGGTTTGAGGCTTGTCGGACGCTTGTTTCGCGGTAGCAAGCAAGGCAAAGAGAAATCGGTGAGTGGAAACGGGTTTAAAAGTCTTTCAAATGTTTGAAAGTGGTTTTGGAAGTTTAGGTTAAGTTTGAAACACTTGCCTAAGCTTGGAAGTAAGTTTCCCTCATTTTCTCTTTAATATCAGATCGAATATGAGCATGCGTAAATCATGTTTTAGTCGTAAACATGGTTGGTTTTAATTACTGTAAATGCATGATTTTGAGTACATATGCAATAGTTTAAAAGTATATGAAATGCTAGTGAGCATTGGTTTTCATTCTGGTCGGGAATGGCGTATTGCCTTGGCAATATGGTTTGCATATGTAATGGTTTTATTTAATGCATTGTAAAACAGTGAGTAAATGGTTTTGGAAATGATATATTGGCTATGTGACAAGGTGAGAAAACATTTGGATATAGTTGGCATGCCATAGGATGAAGTGCACTATAATATGCTAAAAACTGATCGTGGGTAAGAGCCCTTGAGGTAAGCGGTTGGCTGCTCGAATTAAAGTGTCATCACTTGGGTTGAGCGGTCGGTTCCCCTTGTTGATGTTGATCTTGCGGTCGATAAGGGTGTCATATCATGCGGTCAACATGGTATGGGTCATGGTAGTGGTCGACTATTATGGGAGGTATGTTTATCCAAAATGTAAGGTTAACGGTTAGTTACCTACATATTAGCGATCAACTAATCAAGGATAGAGGTCGTCTATCCGGGGTCACTATAAGTGCAAATATATAGAAAATTCAAGTGTTGAACTTATTTTATAATGCTTTGGAATTTAAGCATGGTTTTGTATATAATGCTTTGGAATTTAAGCATGGTTTTGTATATAATGCTTTGGGGATTTAAACATGTGGAATGTATTGTTTGGCATATGGTCGATATGCATGTTTTGAATTGGAATCATTGAAACTTGCTTAGGTCGTAACATTGGCTTGAAAACAAGTGTTTGGTTTTCAAGGGTTTTAATGCATCATTATTTTAAGAGCATCCTCACTAAGCAAGTGTGCTTACGTTCCTTTTCCCTACCGATGTAGAGCATTAAAGCTTGGAGGTAGCAAAGACAAGGACCAAGTGATCCAAAGACAAGACTATTTGAGTATGAACTCGGTTTTAGTTTTTGATTAATAAGGCAATGCGTTTAATTGATGTTGTTATGCATATAGTGCATCTTTACCTATGGTTGATTTTATGTGGTTAGCTAGGTATGCATATAGATGGTTTTGCTTGGATGACATGCTTTGATGAGCTTAACAAGTTGAATATGGTATTAAAGTGTTGTTGGTATGGTGTTTGTGCTAGTAAATGTTTACTTGAGCATCTTGGTATGTTTGGTGGACCGATATTAGGAGGTATGCCTATAATTCACCGTGACAGTATGAATGCCACGTTTGGTCGATGATTCTGTGATGTTTTAGTAGGGTTCAATCCTTAATAATGTTGCTCAAGAGTTTGAAGCATGTTTAAGTGGGTTGGTTTTCATTAAAGTGTGTTTAGATAGCAAATTAGGACATTACAGGTCCAAGCGTATCGAAACAGGTGTCCCCGAATCGGTACGGCTAGGCCATTTCAAGTATAGTGTTTCTATACGTGGGATGGTGTTTCGATACGGGCAAGCCTTTTCAGGCATAGTGTTTCGGTACTCGAGCAAGTGTTCTGGTAAGGTCTTAAGCATTTTGGCTAGACGTTTCGATACACGAGCAAGTGTTTCGGTACGAGTTTTGGCTACTGGAAACTGAATTTTGAATTCATAAGGGCGTACCGAAACACATGTACGTATACCAGTACGGCTGCAATTAATTCTGTTATTTTGGAAATTTTGTAGGTTTTTGTTTCTTTCATTTTGGTCCTTGAGTTTTGGGAATGCAATTGTATGAGCTTGGATGATTATATTGACCTGAAATTTGTTATGTGAGCATGTAAATGGACTAATTGAGGATTGGTAATCTTAGTTTCATTTTTATTCCTATAATTTAAAGTATTTACATTTTATTCCTTAATTTTGAATATGATGCAATTGGTTGCCTTTTTGGATTTGTTCCTTTCAAAAATTCACCCCTACATGTATGTACATGTAAGGTTAATAAATTGCATCTAGACAAGAAAAAATAAAAAATGGACCAAATTTTTGTAACCTTTCTTTGAGTTGCTTCGACAAACCTAATGTAATTCTCTCGGTTCAGTCGGGCGTCTAGGCTGGGTCGAAAGGGTTACATTTGTTGGTATCAAAGCTAGGTTATGAAAGGTTGGGATATTTTTGCTTGATTGTATATTATGTGCGGTGATTGTGTATATGTATGGTGTTTGATAGACATCATGTTGGGGTACGCTTTGGGAACACATTGCCTATTATCGAGGTTTTGAAATGTTTTATAAGATGGTCTTGGATCCTTTGATTTATGTTAGCCTTACTTTAATGTGTTTTGATGCTTTTTTGAGCATGGCTCGACATGATACACGTTCAATGGCTGGTAATGTCAGAATTGGGAAGAATAACATTGAGGAAGAGAATCCCTCTAATGTTTTACCTCGTCCTCCGTTGGTTCTTCTTGTCGATGTTGGGGCTAGTGGTGTACCCAAGGCGCATCAAGTGCCAGTATTTGGTGATCTGTTGCCGTTAGTTTAGGCAGTAACAAGAGCTTTTCAAGCAGCGATGGCTAGAGTACATGCGCAGGAACCGACACCTACTGTGGCAGCTAACCTAGGGTTACCTTTGAAGCGTCTCCGCAGTTTAAGAGATGTTTAGTTCAGGGGTTTAAGCCCCGAGACAGCTGAAGGATGGCCAGAGAGTATTATTCTTATTCTGAATCAGATGGGCTGTAGTGATGAGTACAAGCTGGGTTGTACTGTGTCGTTCTTGAATGGTGATGCTTATCATTGGTGGGTGACCACAATTGTTAATGTACCAGAGGCGGATGTAGCTTGGGAGTTCTTTCGGTGAGGTTTCAAGAAGAAGTATCTTGGTCCTCAGTATCAGGATACGAGGAAACATGAGTTTATGGCCTTGGTACAGGGTGGCATGAACATGGCTGAATATGAGGTG
Source organism: Hibiscus mutabilis (assembly GCA_019671005.1). NCBI lineage: Eukaryota > Viridiplantae > Streptophyta > Magnoliopsida > Malvales > Malvaceae > Hibiscus > Hibiscus mutabilis. The sequence goes on from CM033752.1 coordinate 4,168,189, forward strand.
AAATTTGTCCGTTTGATTCAGTATGCCTCATAGTTGGTTCCAGATGATCTTGAGAGGTGCAATAGGTTTCACCATGGGTTGGTGAAGGATATCAAAACATACATGTTGGCTGCGGACTACACTGATTTTGATGTGCTTGTAAACCACGCTAAGGATATTGAACAATCCTTGAGGGTAGCAGGACAAGGTTTAGGCATGAGCTCGAACAAGCGTGGGGCTGATTTTGGTAATTCTGGGAAGCAGGGTAGGAGGTTTAGTGATAAGAGGTATAAGTTGGATCACAGGCCTGGTGGCGGTGGTGGCCATGGTAACCAAGGAGTTCGTATTATAGCTAAGTGTGAGTGTTGTGGTAGACGCCACGTGAGTGAGTGTTGGGGAAACACCTTGCGTTGTTGGATTTGTGGATCTCCTGGTCACATAAAGCGTGACTGTCCTCGTGTTGTGGGTGATGCACCAGTTTGGGCTGCTGTACCTGCTAGGGGCCGAGGCCATAGCAGAGGTAATTTTTAGAGGCGCGAGGATGGACAGGGAGATATGGCTCATGCTGTTCAATCGGAGAATGGTGGGCCAACGCGGATCTATGCTCATCGTGAGGGGCGCAACGACACTGATGTGATCGTAGGTACTTTCACCTTGCAATCTTTGTTGTTGTTTTCTTTGATTGATTCAGGGTCTACTCATTCGTATATCTTAAGTGAGCATGCATCATTGATGTATGTTCCGGTTGAAATCTTGGATGTTGGCATGTTAGTAACTAGTTCTTTTAGAGAGACGGTTACAACTAGAAGGTTGTATATGCGTTGTCCTTTGACAGTGCAAGGTCATGAGTTTGCTGCAGATTTTATGGTGTTGCCATTCCATGGTTTTGACGTTATCTTGGGTATGGATTGGTTGAGTGAGCACAAGGCGGTGGTGGATTGTGAATCCAAGAGGATTTCCTTGAAGTTGGCTGATGATTATGAAGTTGTGGTGGTTGGAGAGAATGTAAAATTCTTGGCCAATGTTGTGTCGGCTTCTCAAGAGGAGAGAATGATGTTTGATGGTTGCCAAGCTTATTTGGATATTGTTATGAATTTGAAAGCCAAGGGTGTTCCATTCGGGTTGCATGTGATTATCCAAAAGTCTTTCCTGAAGACTTGCTGGGTTTACCTCCGGATAGGGAGGTGGAATTTCATATTGAGATGTACGAAGGTACAACTCTGGTGTCTATCGCTCCTTATTGGATGGCATCAAATGAGTTAAAATAGTTGAAGACGCAACTCTAGGAGTTGTTAGATCATGGGTTCATTCGACCGAGTGTTTCTCCTTAGGGTGCTCCGGTTCTTTTTGTGAAAAAGAATTTATTTATAAATTGCTTAAAATATATAAAATTAAATTAAAATAAAATAAAATATTAAATTAATAAAAAATGAATACATAAAATAAATATAACAATATATAAAACGAGATGCGACTCCCCCTATATATTTTATACTTTCTCCTACAAAAAACTTGTAATGCCTACTCTATTTGTAATTCCATCTATTACTTGCCTATAAAAAAAATGAGTTAGTTCGGCCAATCCTCTTATACCTTTTGTTAAGGATATTGAATAAAATTATCATGTAACCACGATTATATGACCAATCATATATCAAATATATTATTTTATCTAAGAAAATTCTTTTAGGACCCTTTTTCGAAAATGAATTTATAAGTTCAAATTTAGTAAAGATGAATAAAAAGGCTTATATAAAAGGAATGCTGTAAATATTCTGAAACCAGCTATACTCACCAAAAAAAGTTGCATTTGTTAAAAATTAATACGAATCCTCAAAATCATTTGAATTTTTATGTAAAAGATTTATAGATGGAGTTAATAATTTGGATAATATATCCAAATGCATTCCTTCTTGATTCAAAGGAATTACTATAGCTCCGACAAATAAAGTAAATAAAACCAATATAAGCATTATGTGAATTGATTATAGCTAGTTGAATAAGTTGACGACAGAGATCAAGTATCCCTTGCCGCAGATTGATAACTTGTTCGATCAATTTAGCGGGGCAACGATGTTTTCGATGATTAATTTAAGGTCAAGGTATTACCAGTTGAAAGTTAAGGATGTGGATGTTTATAAGATGGCATTTTGTATGAGGTACGAGCATTACGAGTTTTTGGCAATGCCGTTTGGTTTGACAAATGCCCCGACGACTTTCATAGACATGATGAATAGGGTGTTCCATGAGTACCTTGATCGGTTTGTGGTGGTTTTCATCGATGATATACTCGTGTACTCTTGTACCGAGGAAGAGCAAGATCAGCATTTGCAGATTGTGTTGTAAGTCTTGAAGGATAATTAGTTATATGCCAAGTTGAGCAAGTGCGAGTTTTGGCTCAAGGAGGTGATGTTTCTTGGACATGTGGTATCCGCGGAGGGTATTCGTGTTGATCCAAAGAAAATTAAGGTTATTCTCAATTGGAAACAACCTAAGACCGTGTCGAAAGTGTGCAATTTTCTTGGGTTGGTAGGTTATCATTGTCGTTTTATTGAGGGGTTTTCTAGTATTGCGGCTCCGTTAACGAAGTTGCTGTAGAAGAATGTTCTTTTTGTGTGGACAGAGAAGCAGCAGCAGGGTTTTGAGAAGTTGAAGGAGGTTTTGACACATACTCTTGTGTTGGTTCAACCAAAATCTAGAAAGAAGTTTATGGTTTATAGTGATGCATCATATGTTGGCTTGGGTTGTGTGCTGATGCAAGATGAAAAGGTTGTGGCCTATGCGTCAAGGCAGTTGAAGGTTCATGAGTGCTATTATCCAACTCATGATTTGGAGCTTGCGGCCGTGGTGTTTGCCTTGAAGATTTGGCGACACTACTTTTATGGTGAGAAGTGTGTGGTTTTTACAGATCATAAGAGTTTAAAATATTTGATGTCTAAAAAGGATTTGAACCTTAGGCAACGAAGGTGGTTGGAGTTGCTTAAGGATTACGATTTGACAATTGAGTATCATCCTGGAAAGGCCAATGTTGTTGCAGGTGCGTTGAGTCGTAAGGTTGCGGTTGAGCTTAGGGCGATGTTTGCGAGGTTGAGTGTGATGTGAGAATGTGGGTTGTTGGATAAATTGCATGTTAAGCCTACGTTGTCACAAATGATTAAAGCTAAGCAACGGTTTGATGTTTTTTTGGTCCCTCATGTTAAGGACATAGCGAATGGTAATCTGACAGATTTTCATTTTGATGATGATGGTGTTTTGTGTTTTAAGGGCCGAATAGTGGTACCAGAAGTCCCGGAGCTCAGACATACTATTTTGGCGGAGGCACATTCTAGTCCTATTGCTACGCATCCTAGTAGTACCAAAATGTATCGTGATTTGAAGGAAATGTACTATTGGGTTGGTTTGAAAAATGATATGGTAGAGTTTGTATCCAAGTGTATGGTGTGTTAGCGGGTTAAAGCTGAACATCAATTTCCATCCGGGTTGTTGCAACCGTTGAGAATATCGGAGTGGAAGTGGGAGAGAATCGCCATGGACTTTATGACAATGTTGCCGTTGACACCAGCTAAAAAGGATTCTATTTGGGTGATTGTTAATCAGTTTACAAACTGTGCACATTTTCTGCCAGTGCATACGACGTACACCTTGGACAAGCTGACGAATTTGTATATAGCTGAGATTGTGCGTCTGTATGGGGTACCAAAGTCTATTGTTTCTGATAGTGATCCGAGGTTTACGGAGAGGTTCTGGCGATGTTTACATCAGGCTTTGAGTTCGAGGTTGAGTTTCAATACTGCGTATCATCCTCAGATGGATGGATAGTCTGAGCGTGTTATCCAGGTCTTGGAGGATATGTTGAGGTGTTGTATTATTGAGTTCCAAGGAACCTGGGAGAAGTATTTACCTTTTTTTGAATTTGCTTGTAACAACAGCTTTCAAACGAGTATCCAGATGGCACCGTATGAGGCTTTGTATGGCCGAAGATGTTGTACGCCATTGTGTTGGGCCGAGGTAGGGAAAAAACATGTTTCTTCCTGCATGTGTTGAAAGAAACAAATGAGAAGGTTAAGCTTGCACGTGATCGCTTGAAAGCAGCTGCGAATTGTAATCACTTATTTTTATCTGGTTTGTAATTATCATATTAATATATTAGTTTAATAATGAATACATAGCATGTATACATATTATATTATGTACGTATGATTAGTATATGTAATATATATGTGTGATTAATGTGTGAATTCATGCATACTATACGTATTAGCAATTATCATGGGGTGTGTGTCGCATGTATGTATGCATGTTACGTATGATTTAATTGTTTGTATGTGTGAATGTGTGTTGTAGTATGATAATATTGTATATGTATGTCCATATTAATGCTTGTATGTGTATGTGTATACGTATGGTTACCGGTATTATTATTATTATCATTATTATGGGCTAATTTAAAATAAAATCCAAAAAATTTTATTAATTAAAACCCAAAAGTTAATAGTTCAAGTCCATATACAAATTTTTAAAACCCAAGAAAATGTTTACATAGGCCCAACCGGCCAAGCCTCTTGATAACTAAAAACCCTAAAAATATATCTAGCCCTAATTACATTTTATCATTTGTGCGCAGCCAGCCCAGAGCCGTTGGATCAGAGCCATATCCAACGGCTTTGATCAAGCCAGGGTGACCTTCCGTCTACTGCGCGTGATACCACTCGCTGTCCAGCTGTCTTTCACGTTCGAGTGTGGTGCACGCACTGACCACCCATATCCCCAGACGCCACGTGTCATCAATCTAAGCCATTGATTTTCAAGCAATCTCAGTCGTTGGATCAAATCTGATATAGAAAAAAGAAAGGAAATGCCAGTGCCAAAATCAAATCAAAAGAAAAGGTTATTTTATGTATGGGTTTTCTACCGAAACGGAGATAAAAAACTAGCATATATATCAGATCTCAGTCATTTTTAAAAAAAAACTAGCATATATATCATATCTCAGTCATTTTTTTTGTACTCAGAGATTTCGAAATAAAAAAAACAGAAATTCCCAGAGGGTAATCCTTTTCTCCCTTTTTTCCTCTCATGCATGCATGTAAAAAACAAAAAAGAAAAGCAAAAAAATAAAAACAAGTTTACCAGAGTTCAAAAGTCGTTACTGGCCGGCAATAAGCCCTAAAAAGGGTGAGCCGTTTAATTTTTGTTTCGAAACATAAGAAGTCTTGGTTTTTTCTTTTTGGTTCAAAATCGAATGATAGGGTGTTTTTTTATTTTCTGTTTGGGGGTTGGTTTGCCAGAAAGTGGAGGTCAGGGATGGCTCGAGCCGGTCGTTGCAGTCGTGGCTCGCCTGAGACCGACCGTGTACGAAAGCTTTCCGGCTAGGCTTTAGTTTTAGGGGCTGATGTTTCTGGAAAACAGAGAGAAGAGAGAGTATTCTCTTTAGGGTTATAAAAAAATGGGGAAAATGAAATGGGGGCAGATTATTTGATTTTATAGACAACAAATAAATAGAAAATGGTGTAATTACCCACTAAGGACCTCCGTCCTCCTTGTTTTTTCGTTTCAGGCCTGCCCCTTGAGCTAATAGCAAGTCTGGTCCTCCCCTCTTTTTATCTTCTTTTAATTTGATCCCCAAATTGACTGAAATTGGTTTTTTAAATGGTGAAATTACCTACTAAGCCACTCTGCATTTTTGAATTTTGCACTTCGAGCTTGCCCCATGGTCTTATTACAAGTCCAGTCCCTATGAAGTTCTTCCGGTTTTTAATTAAGTCCTAGAATGCGTTTTTATTTTCTTAATTTATGTCATTTTGTTTTAGCTTTGTTTTATTTTTGTCCCTCTTTTGTTTTCTTTTTTTCTTTTTTATTCTTAAATATTTATGTTATTATGTATTTTTTAGCATGTATAATCTGCTCATTATGTTCATATATGTTTTTCTATCATGCTTATTTTTTTAGGTATGTTATGTTATGCTTTTATATTTTAATTTATTTGTTCATTTTGCATGCATGCATGTCTACCTTATATGTTATGTGTAGCTTAATTTGAATATTATGTTTATATGTTAGTTTCTATGTTTGTTTGTATGATATGTTACATGTCACTTTATAGCATGTTTAGTTTTTTTCTCATGTCCATTTTGTTCTTTATGTTTCTATATATATGTTAGCTTTGTCATGTTTATTTATGCATGTTTTCTTTTATGTGCATTATCATGCAGATATGATTAGCTTTGTTAGGTCACGATAAATAAGTGTTAGCTTTTTTATGTTTGACTTGTTTCCTACATGTTAGTATGGGAATTTGCTAATTTTGTTATGGCATATTTATATTGTGTATACATATATTGTGTTACTTATTAAGTTTTAGTTTTTATGTTCACATGTTGCTTTGTTAGTTTAATATCATACTATGCCATGTATATGTCATGCATGTATTATAGTTGTGTTCGTATTAGTGTGTTTTTATTTTAGTTTTGGAAGCATGTTTTTCTTGTTCATGTTTTGTTTTTTTTATTATGATGGGTTCTGTTTTTTTATTCATGTATTTTATTATTACTTTTGTTTAATATTGTAATATTCATGTTTTTTTTATATTTTAGTACCATGTCAATGTGAATGTATGTTTTTAAATTATTTCTCTAAGATTGCACAATGGAATATTAATTGTCAATGCGGTGCCCTTTTATTCAAGCGTAAACGTGGCCAGTATCAAGCGCAGTGATGGTGGTCTACCGGTTTATTCTCGAATAATGGGGCCCTTAAAATTTACTCGCACTTATAACCGAATTTTAATTCAATCGTCACATTAATCCAGAAAGTTTATTATTAATAAAGCGGTAATTATTAAAGTACCAATTTTTGGCGGTGTGGGGGTGCTCATCATTCCCTATTCGTAACCGACTCCCGAACCCAATATTTTTTATATCTCTGGTTTTGCGGTGTCCGGCCTACCTTAGTGACTGGTGGCGACTCCATTTTTAAATAAAATACTGTTTTTTCCAAAACCCAACGGAATAAATGTTTTAATACCCGAAAGACCTCAAACACCTTTAAAGCCCCGTTTTTTAGCGAAAACTCCCGTAGAATAGGGATATCGCTATAGATGGCGGCTCTGCTGGGGACAATTCTACTTTTTTGTTTTAAAAAAAAAACAAACAAAAGAGAGTCAAGCTTTTTAAATGATTACTGCTTTACTAATATCGGAAGTTCTGGATTAAAGTGACTATTAATTTAACATTCGGTTATAATTGCGCGCTTATTTTAATGCATTTAAAACTTGGCATATAAACCCGTCCTTTTAAGTGGGGGGAAAACGCTAGTGCTTTCGTGAGGATATTGTTCCTCCGTATGAGCCTAGCAAAGTACCTTCGGGGCTCGAGTACCTTATGCTTTCGTAAGGATATTGTTCCTTCGTAGGGGCATAAGCGAATGGGCCCCCCTAAATTGAACCCAGTTGAAAGGAGCCTATAATTGGTGATGATCGGGGGCCTTGCTACTCTTAGTAGGGGACAGTAAGGACAATTCAGGTACTTCCTAGCACCAAGGACAATTCAGGTACTTCCTAGCACCAACACTACATGTAGAGAACATATAAAAACCCACCCCTTTAGAGCCATGCGGATAAACTAGGTGTTTTTAGACGGGGTAAATAGGGTTGTTTTTGTGTAACACCCTTAACGTATATTCGATATTCGAATACACATTAAAGATGTTACTAACTGATTTTACACTGATTTTGAGACTTGTAATTTTTTTTATTAATATGCAAAACTAATTTGATTAAACAACCCTTTTCCCGATTTTCATTAAATTACAAATCTATCTAGAGTCACCTAGTTTCGACCCTGAATTAGTTTATAAAATACTTTAAGCAGTTATTAAAATAAAAATATAATTCAGGGTGAAAACTATGTGTGCTGTCTAGACTCTTTCTTGATTTTAAAATCGCTACGCGATAATCAACCAACTAAGTTTAAAATCATTTGAAGTATCTTTTCTAATATTCTTAATTCCTCAAACTAAGTCATGCTTCTAGATCATACAAAATAGCTACGTATTTTACATCTATACATGCCCCACTATACTAGGATATGGTGATACTGATAATACCGACTAACTTGATCCAATGATGTGCAGCTCCTCCTCTGCTATCTATTCCAAAGTACCTACGTGTGATACAAAACACACGTTAAATATAACTTAATGAGGCATAATCATAATAATGTAAAACAATGATTATAATAACACAGCTCTGCAGATTGGCAAGCGATTTCCAATTGCAGTTGATAACATTTTAAACATGTATAGAACTACCTTGCATGTATAATTTATTTAACCAATATAATATTCAAATCATAGGATTCCATCTATCTTATCAGTCTTGTGTACACTAAGCTTTTTAGCTTAACTAATTGCATACATTCATTTCAAGTATTATAGCCAAAGTATAAAATCAAGTTATCTGTATATGCAGAATTAACCATGTATCATGACTATCTTAAGAGTCATGTCATCATTGTTCTATGTTCATCAAGTGTTCATATGCATAAAAATTGCTTCAACATAAACATGCTTTCAATATGATTCATATCATCTATCAAATTTGTCATAAAATCATGATATCAATGGTTCATGATCAATAAGTAGTCATACTTTTATCACGTAATCATTTGCATATCATATTCTTTAACATAGCCATACTTTTATCATGCAATCATTTGCATATCATATCCTTTAACATAGTCATACTTTCATAATGCAATCATTTGTATGTCCTATCCTTTATTATAGCCATATTTTCATCATGCAATCATATGCATATCATTTCCTTTATTATAGCCATACTTTCGTTTTGCAATCATTTTCATATCATTTCCTTTATCATAGCCCAAAGTACAAAAATCATGTGAAGCTATGGTAAGCGAGTCATCATAACACTGTAGTGTCTACGACGCCTTAGCGTCTGCATCGCCGAAGCGACTGAAAAGAGTACGTACTCGAGGACGCTCTTTGCTCCTCATATTCAAGGACGCTCTTTGCTCTTTATACCTTTAACACCGTAGTGCCTACTTTACCTTCAGCACCGTAGTGCCTACTTTATCTCAGCACCGTAGTGCCTAAGACTCTATAGATATCTAACTATACCAAATATTCTTAAGTGAACCTATGGTATATGAGCCATCTCGACACCGTACTGTCTATAACACCATAGCATCTGATGGTGAGTACGTACTCGAGGATGACCTTTGCTCCTCATACTCACACTTTTTGTGCTATGTAACACCGTAGCGTTTGAACTCGACTCTGTAGAGTCTATCTCGACCCCGAAGAGTCTATCTCGCACCGTAGTGCTATGGCACAGCTGCTAAGACTCCTTTTGGATATCCAATTATACTAAAGACTCTCACACTAGTACTTGGGCAATTTATTTCCTTATAGATTAATCATCATTGTTCATATAATAGGGCAATTCACATCCCATATTTCATCTGCAATATCCAATTTATCAAAACTATCAACCATATTTCAATAATGGGTATTTCATACCCAAAATCTGAAATCCGATTTAACTTAGATAAATCATTATTCCATATCCATGTATCACATATGCCACTTAATACTTCATGCCATTTACATAACTTTGATCAACATACATTTTCATTAGTATCAAGGTCGGTTCATCGCAAACCGTCCTATTTATCAATATTACAAATATATATTTTATGCAATCACTCATATCACATTTAAAATAAATAAGTAAAAATGCACTCACCTGGGCCATTTATTAGCATGCTTCACTAAATTCTACTCGATCATTTCCTTCATAGTACCTCAAATCTTCTTTTGATTCGGATTTGACTTGGTTAACCACATGAATATAAACAAACATTTGTTAAATTCACTTTGAACAATATTTCAATCAAGCTATCTAATCATTTAACATAAAAATTTCCATAATTTTCTTTCTTTCCTTATACTGTCCAAAAATTCATTTTGGTCCTTAATGACCATTTTGAACTTCCAATAATTCTTCTGAGCTTGTTATCAAACATTTAGATATAAAATGTATCAAATTCTATTTCAGGACAGCTTGCGCTACCTTCAAAGATTTACTTATATCGGGCAGAATACATACTGGAATTTAAATCCCTTTATACCGAATAAACTAGATTCAATAACGGTTCTAACGGTATAAGTCACATAAATTAATAAAATCTAAAACAATTATGAAAATTCTTCAAACTCCCGTCACAGAGCTGCCCTGACCAAAAACTGCTCTGTAAATTTTCTGACCTTTATTCGATTAAAGATTCATATCTTTTAACTCGGAACTCGGAATCAGTTTCCGTTTGTTAGAAACGAAACTAGACAATCATATCTTTATGTTGGTATAAATTTCATCATATAACCATTTTTATAAAATTTATGGCAATTTATTAAACTCACTGCCACAATTCAAATCCAACGTAATTTCCATAATTAACTTCTATCTTTCTCTAACTTATCTTAATTATTTTTCTCCCTTGTATTTACCACATGTTCATTATGGTCCTTAGTGACCATTTTGAACATTAAACAATTGTTCAAGCTTAATTTGAACAATTTCACTACTACTTGCTCTTTTTGAAATAATATCCTTTTTATCCTTAACTTTATAAAAGTGACATTTTAGTCACATCACATTTGGACATTAAATTTATGTACAAATAAACCATTCACTTGTTTCTAACAGTCTTAGAAATTTTCCTTTAACTTTCAAACTTTTGTCAATTTATTCATTCACTAAATTTCTTATTTTCGAAAAAAGTCCCTCGACTTTCCTTTCTTATCGTTTCAACCCTTTTAACTTCATATCATGCTTAAATCATCAATTCCATCAATTATTCATTAATTCAAGATCAATCCCATACTTTTCCTAATTTGCCAAATTGGCCCCTTTACCTCCAAAATTTTTCATTTTTGGTCTCTAATCATCAATTCATGCTATTTCAATCATAAATCACCAATTCCAATGCTAAAATAAAATTTTCAATAATTTCCCCTAATTTCCAATTATTTTGATTTGGTCCCTAAACTTCTCTAGGCTCACTTTTCATCCAAACAACATTCTACCATGCTCAAATTAATTTTTCCAACATATATTCTTCATTTCCAAGAATTTACACTTAAAACCCCAAATTCTTCCTATATGGCAAATTGGGTGTCTAAACTTTTCAAGGACTTTATTTTAGTCCTAACGCCATAATTAAGCTTCTAAATTCATAATCTCTTCAAATCCACCATTAACATAATTTTCACAATATTTTCCCTAATTTACCAAACATGCCAAAATAGTCACTTAAGAAATTAGTTGAGAATTTTCCATTCTAATATCAAAATCAAACTTGTAGAATCATAAATCTTCCATATTCATCCTTAATTTCAAAACCCTAAGTAAATCCCCAAATTCTAGGATTAGGTTCTATGTCTTTAAACATGAAATTAATCGAAATTTAAGCTTGATTTCAACTCCACATCACTTGGTTTGCTTAAATCATACTTCAATTTCAACATAGAACATGAAACCCTAAATTCTCTCTCATCAACAACATGAACAATTCTTCATATCACCATGCAAAATTACTATAAAAAGAAAGAGCATAAAGCATAGATCAATTTTCTCAAAGCAACATACCTTGATTCTAACTTTAAAACCTTCAATTTTGCCTAAGAAAATTTTGTGAAATTTTCTTCTTTCTTCCTTGTTGCTTTCGAAAGGTAGGAGAAAAGATGAGCAAAATTTGTTCATCTTTTATTTTAATAATGCCACATGTATATAAATAAATAAATTTTAAATTCATTTAATTCTTAGCTCCAAATAACCCTCCAACTATATCCTTATTTTCAAAATTGCCATCTTATAAAATTAGAACCAAGTCTAGTTGAATTCCAACTAGAAACATTAAAATATTCATAAAAATAGTCATTTTTCCGAGGGTCCATGGAAACATCGATGTAGCCATCCTAGATCTATTTGAGCGCATGAAGCAGAAGGCGAATCCAGTACCAACAATCCTAACTGAAACTTTCATTTGTTTAAATGCAAGCTGGAAACATGAAGAGTGACGTTTCAGAGGGTGTGCACAGCTACTACGGGTTTGGATTCAGAGCCATTTTTGGAAGACACCAACAAGGGTTTTACCAGGAATATCATTTTGAGACTTTTCACCTTTACGGGAGTACTTAGCGAAGGAATAGCGAGAAGACTTGAACAAGAAGAAATGGACACGAATCTTTAAGAACATTCAAGATGAAGGCATAGTGTGGAGAGTTCCGTGGCTCGGCAAGGTTAGTTACTTCTTATACAACTGCGGTGATTTTACTGGCTGATGATGTTAGGGCTATATAGTAGGATTGCTTGTGCTCCGCTTTTGGTGTCTCGACAATTCAGATCGTGACAGTTCGTTCCCATCATCGCTGGTCTACGTCTGAGTGAGTTTCTTTTCAAGGGTGAGTTCAGGATGAAGGTTCAAACCATTATGAGAGCTTGGGATCATTGTTATCGGATCAGGGTAGAAGGAGATACCGAGCCTATGACCACCCCGAATTACGATCTTTGGAAGCGTCTAAGGGTTAATGACAAGATTCCAGAACCCGACCAAGGACCAACCATGTCACTTGAGGAGCATATGAGGATAGTACCATCTGAGGCCGACATTTTGCGAAATGAACTCAATGAGGTTAAGAAGAAGATGAAGGCTTTACAGACATAGCATATGGACGAGCTCTACAAGGTAAGTTTAGAGGTCGACGAACGAGATAAGACCATCAGGCAACTGAAGAAGCTGAATGCAGATATGGGTGAGAAGAATGCCCTTTATTAGAAAGATACTCTCCAGCTTCAAGCAAAGGTGCAGAATGCCGGCCGAAGCCAATTCCCAGCCATGGAGAAGGAAAAGATGAACGGCATGTGTTTAGTTGAAGAAGAACAAGAGAAAGGCAAGCAAGCAATCGAGAGGGAGATAGAAAGCGGCAAATTATCCTTCGAGAGTGAAAATCGGTCTTTTAGGGACACCATTAACCAAGAGAAAGAAAGAGCTAGGCAAGAGATCGATAAAGGCAAGCAAGCAATCATATACGAAAATGAGAACACTGTCGTTTGGAAGAAGAAGTCCATGAGAAGCAGGAACAGACTACTAGAAATGCAAAACTTGTACAACGAAACTGTTCAGAGCCTAAATCAGAGTCAAGATCAGAATGCCGAGTTAGAAGGGAGACTGGAAGAGTTGGAGCATTCCTTTCAGACCTATCGTCGGAGGAATGGCTTCATAGAACTACAAGAAAGGGAGCGTGGAATTGTTATGTTACGAGCCTGAATTGAGTTACTTGAGGTAACCGTTTAGGATTAAAGGGTAAGAATTAGGGTATTCAAAGAAGCTGCAGCAGGTGGAGATAATTATTGGCGGCGAAGACTTCATGATGCCTTCCAAATGATTCAAGACAGAGACCAGTATTACATGACCCTGATGGGGGGGATACGACAAGTTGCGGGACATGTGACAGATTTAGCTACAGAAGCCGAAGCCCTTCGACCTTTCATAACCTCGGACATGAAAGAAGCGCCTAGGTTTATCAAACTACTCAGGTCCATCGAGAAGTTAAGAGATAGAGCTATGGCTTATGTGTAGAACTCTACTTTAATATTTTGTAACCTGGACCCTTTAATTCCTATGAAAGTAGTTCAAAAGGGTGATTACCAGCGGAATCAGTACCTTTATTTGCATACATTCTTGCATTGCATCATGAAATTTGCATCATTATACATACATTCATATTTCTTTTCAAAAATATTAATAGTGTAAATATTGTGGTAGTTAAACTACAATATAAGCCGCAACCATTCTTCATCCGTACTTTACTCGGTTCCAAAGCAAATTAATGGAAGACATAATAGTCAATTTGGAAAAAGGGCAGAAAGATTTGAAAGCACATTTCGATGAAGCCAAACGGAGCCTCAGTGAGCAGATCGCTCAATCACAAGCTGCCATAGTATCCGACATAACTGCATTGCTGGCAAAAAGCCTTGGGAAAGAAAAGGTTACAAACGAAGTCGCCCAGGATCCAGAAGATATCACATCTCACAGCAAGGTTCAACCAACGATGCCAAGTCCGACAAAAAGAGTATATATTGACCATGCTGGGATATCTGCTAGTATTCAGGCAGGGGCATCTGAAAGCCAACCCATTGATGTAGAGGTATTCTACGAAGAAAATGTGCCAGATCTGAACTTGGTCGAGAAAATCAGAACGAAAGTGAAAAAGAAATGGGAGGAAAGATTCTGTCTCATTGAGGAAAAGTTTATAGCACTGCAAGCCCTGTAGGAGCCAGGGAATAAGGCTAGTAATTTGAGCCTAGTATCCGACCTTGTTTTACCACCGAAATTAAAGACTCCGGAGTTCGACAAATATGATGGAACTTTATGTCCTTCTGCGTATGTGACCATGTACTGCCGAAGGATGAAGGCCTTCATCAAGGATGAAAAGCTTTTAATCCATTGTTTCCAGGATAGTCTGACTGGAGCAGCAATCCGGTGGTACACCCAATTAAGTCGGGCAAATATCAAGACCTGGAAGGACCTTTCGAAAGCATTCATTGAGCAATACAAGCATGTGACAGACATGACTCCCAGCAGGATCATGCTGGAAAACATGGGACAGAAATCTAACGAGAGTCTGCGACAGTACGCCAGAGGTGGCGAGAGGTGGCCACTCAGATCCAGCCACCAATTCTCGAACATGAGATTATGCCCTTGTTCGTGAATACTCTGAAGGGAACACTATTTGATCGCCTCATCAATAATACGACTCAGAACTTTGCCGATTTGATCAGGACTAGGGAGTCTCTTGAATTGGCGATTAAGAGTGGCAGGATTGACAGTGGGGATAACTCATAAAAGTACAACAAGGAGAGAGAGAATGAGGTAAATAATACGAGTACTTACAATGGCCCAAAGAACTTTACAGTCTCTCAGCCGCAAGCATCAATAGGGAAGGCTCAAAACCAGAGAGAAGAGAGAGCTCCAAGAAAGGAAAATAGAAAACAACCTTTACCCCGTTGCCAGTTTCGTACTCGGAGCTTTATTCTCAGTTGCACAAAGCTGATTTGGTCCGCCCATACTATGTTACTCTGTTCAAACCTCCATTCCTGTCATGGTACGATCTAACGCACATTGCGATTATCATGGCAGTGCCCCTGGTCATCCCACAGAAAATTGCCTTACATTCAAGAAACTCGTACAGAGTCTGATCAATTCTGGGGTATTAAAGTTTGAGGAACCGAACGTGGCCGCTAATCTGTTAGCTAATCACGGGAACCACAAAGTGAACGCTATTGAGGAGTACTCTGCCAGAAAGGCTAAAGAGGATGTGTCAGCAGTTAAGCCTCCCTTATGGTGGGTTTTCCAACAATTATGCATGGCCCGCTTGATCGACATGGGCATGGTAGTGGTGCATAAAGGGTGTACAACTTATTGCGAGTTCCACCAGGATGGAGGACACGACATCCAGCAATGTGAAGAATTCAGGAGATTAATTCAACAACTGATGGACAGTAAAAAGATAAAGTTCTTTGAGGAGGTTGCAGAAAGAAAAGGGTTAGAAGTGTGTGCGTCAGATATCCCCAACCTCAAGTATGGGAGAGACAGGCATTTTGCCGTCTCCTCCAGATTAGAGGGAGCAAGTTCATCTCAAGGAGAAACTGTAAAGGTGGCCCCTAAAATTATCATCTCAGCACCGGCCCTGTTTCCATTCAAAGACATACAGCGGACCCCTTGGAATTATACTGCCAACGTGACTATACCAGACAAATCGAAGCCCGATGAAGAGGAAGAACAAATGGTAGAAAAGAGCCAACATAGAAAGATGAACAGACGAAGAATGATGAAATCATCAACGAAGTAGGCCACTTTATGAGGAGCGGTAGGTGCTACTCTTCGAAAGCTCTGAAATCTGCTGAAGCTACCAAAGATAAGGGAGAAGGTACATTAACTAGTCCTGCGCAGATATTTGGCGAGGAGCCCCATCCAAAGATCAATGAGCCGGTAACTGAGGCTCAGGCACATGAATTTCTAAAGTTCCTGAGGCACAATGAGTACAATGTAGTGAAGCAGCTGCGAAAGCAACCAGCAAGGATTACGATGTTGGAGCTGCTTTTGAGTTCTGAAAAGCATCGTGATGCATTATTAAAGGTGCTGAACCAAACATTTGTACCCGGTGACATTTCTGTGTCTAAGCTGGACAGAATAGTGGGGCATATCACCCCATACAACCACATCACATTCAGCGATGACGAGATCCTAGAAGGAGGTATGAGGTCCACCAAAGCTCTCAACATCACTACTCACTGCAAAGGGTATGTGTTGCCAGGAGTACTGATTGATAATGGGTCAGCATTAAACGTACTACCGATGGTGACTCTCCAAAAGCTGCCAGTAGATGATTCCCACATGAAACCCTGTCATGACACCGTGAGAGCTTTTGACGGTACTCAAAGAGGAGTTCTTGGAAAGATCGAAGTACCTTTATTGAATACGTAATTGATTTCATGGTAATGGATATAAAGCCGAGCTATAGTTTCTTATTGGGAAGACCATGGATTCACTCTGCAGAGGTTGTTCCCTCATCACTCCATCAAAAATTAAAATTCGTAAGCGAAGGCAAGTTGGTCATTGTAGAGGATGAGCAAGAGATCATCGTCTCGGTAACATTGGATGCCCCCTACATCCAGAACAACAAAGATGTTGTCGAATGTTCTTTTTGAGCGTTGGAACTTGTAAATGCTACATTTGTGGCGGAAGATAATTGGATCCCCTCCCCAGGTTATCTAATTATACCAAGATGATCGTTTCTGAAACTTTGGGCCGAGGAGCCACAACAAGAAGAGGGCTAGGAAGGAAATTGCAAGGAAACCTACAAACCAGAAGCGTCATTACCAAGAAAGATCATTTTGGGCTTGGCTACAAACCAAGTGTTCAGCAGATGAGAGAGGAATATAGAAGGAAAGAAGAACAAATTAGGGCTAGACTTAAGGGAGAAGACATTCCATGGAGACCGATGTCTTTCCCTCATGTAAATGATGTTTTTGTCTTTGGAGGAATTGATCGTATAGGACAGAAAGTTGAGGAAGCAATTCTAGAAAATGACACACTTAATCAGAATGAGATGTTCTATAAATCGCTTGAAGGGAGATCCATCAACATGATAGCTGAAGATAACAATGGCAGCAGTTTGTTGACCAGCATCTACCCTTGCCGTCCCGGGGAAACTCTCAATAACTAGAGCTACATTGATCTACCTGTAGTCTATAGGGCCAGATTAGAGTAATGCTCCGACTTAACACTTTGTTGTTTCCCATAGACAATGAGGATCTTTTGTATAGGGCATCTATGTTAACTTTTTGTTTGCAATGAAAGAATGTCTTCCTCATTTTCTCAAATGGCAAACATCTCATTTATTTCATTCATTCATTTCTTATCCATATTCATTCACTTCATTTAAAATAATTCCATTCCAAATATATTCGTTCTCATTTCATGCAGGGTCCCCATAATTAACTATATGAATAATTCTGAATCCAATCCCAAGCTAGATTTCGAATGCCCTGAGATCTCGATAGAAATTGAAAAGGAGGACGATGAGGCAAAATGCGAAGTCCCTGAAGAGCTGGTAAGGATGATGGCCAATGAAGAAAGGCAAATCATGCCCCAATAAGAAGAAACAGAAGTTGTGAACTTGGGAACCGATGTGGAGAGAAAAAAAGTAAAAATCGGGACTACATTTTCTTCAGAAACCAGGCGCGAACTGATAGCCCTGCTCAAAGAGTTCAAGGACGTCTTTGCTTGGACTTATCAAGATATGCTGGGGTTGAATACAGACATAGTAATGCACAAGTTGCCAACAAGGCCAGAATGCAAATCGGTCCAGCAAAAGCTCAGAAGAATGAGGACTGACATGTTGTTAAAGATCAGAGAAGAGGTAAAAAAACAGTTTGATGTTGGCTTTCTGGAAGTTGCCAAATATCCTGAATGGGTTGCAAATATCGTACCGGTGCCGAAGAAGGACGAAAAGGTCTGCATGTGTGTAGATTAGAGGGATCTCAATCGAGCAAGCCCCAAGGACAATTTTTCTTTGCCACATATTGACACGTTGGTTGATAGTACCGCGGGACACTCATGGTTCTCATTCATGGATGGTTTCTCAGGGTACAACCAAATAAACATGGACCAGAAGACATGGAGAAGACCATATTTGTAACCATGTGGGGCACATTTTGTTACAAGGTGATGCCCTTCAGACTTAAGAACGCGGGGGAAACCTATCAAAGAGGGATGGTGACTCTTTTCCACGATATGATGCACAAAGAGATAGAGGTATACGTGGATGATATGATCGCTAAATCCTAAACCGAGGAAGAGCACCTTCAAAACCTGAGAAAGCTATTCCAAAGACTACGAAAGTACCAGCTGAAGCTTAACCCGGCTAAATGCACTTTCGCAGTCACACCTGAAAAACTCGTATGGTTTGTAGTAAGTAGGAAGGGAATTGAAATCGATCTGAAAAAAATGAAGGCTATCTAAGACCTCCCACCGCCTCATACTCATAAAGAAGTTCGAGGTTTCCTGGGAAGGTTAAACTACATCTCTCGTTTCATCTCTTAATTGACAGATAAGTGCGACCCTGTCTTCAGATTACTCAAGAAGAATAACCCAGGGGTCTAGGATGAAAAATGTCAAGAAGCTCTAGAAAAGATTAAAAAGTACTTGACGAATGCTCCAATTTTAGTCGCACTGGTACCAGACATGTCTTTAATCCTTTACCTGATAGTTTTTGAGAACTCGATGGGTTGTGTGTTGGGGCAACATGATGAGTCTGGGAAGAAGGAAAGAGCCATCTACTACCTAAGCAAGAAGTTCACTGATTGCGAAGCACGGTACCCGCCAATTCAGAAGCTATGTTGTGCTTTGGTCTGGACTACCAAAAGGCTTAGGCAGTACATGTTATACCATACCACCTGGTTAATATCCAAATTGGACCCCTTAAAATTCCTAATGGAAGCACCAGCATTAACGGGGAAGATGGCGCGCTGGCAGATGCTATTATCCGAGTTTGACATTGTGTATGTGAGCCAGAAAGTTATGAAAGGAAGTGATATAGCAGATTTCTTAGCTAGCCGTGCTTCAGATGATTATAAATCATTGAACTTCAATTTCCCGGATGAGGACTTGATGTGCATTACAACCAGGGGAGACATTGTTTCAGATGACGGCTCGTAGAAGCTTTACTTTGATAGAACCTCCAATGCCATTGGCCATGGGATAGGAGCTATGCTAATTTCTCTAGAGGATGTCTACTATCCTTTCACCAGCAGACTGGAATTCTTCTGCACCAACAACATAGTTGAATACGAAGCCTGTGTCATGGGACTGAATACAGCCATTGAAAGAAAGATCAAAGAACTTTGAGTATTTAGAGATTCGTCCCCAGTGATCTATCATTTACGAGGAGAATGGGAAACTAGAGACCCGAAGCTAGTCAAATACTATGAGCTGATCCAAGAGATCATTAAAGAATTTGAAAAGTTCAGTTTCACCTACCTTCCTAGAGAAGACAACCAGATGGCAGATGCTTTGGCAACCTTGGCCTCCATGTTCAAGGCAAATACGAAAGCAAAAATGAAGCCAATTGAGATGTAGACTTTTGAGAGGCCAGCTCACTGCGATAATGCGCAAGAAGAAATAGATGGCAACCTTTGGTGTTACGACATCTTGCAATATATCAAGTTTCAAAAGTTTCCTGAAGGGGCAAACGAAAATGACCGAAAAATGCTCAGAAAGATGGAAACATGATATGTTTTGGACGAAAAGGTTATGTACAAAAGAAGCTATGACCAGACGTTGTTGAGATGTGTAGATGCCCGGGAAGCGAAAGAAATTTTGTTAGAAGTGCACGATGGTTTGTGTGGAACACACGCCAATGGTCTGTCAATAGCTTAAAAAATCATGAGATATGGCTATTTCTGGTCGACTATGGAGGGAGACTTTATTGATTACGCCAAGAAATGTCATAAGTGCCAAATATATGCCGATAAGATCCATGCTCCTCATTTACCTTTACACACTATAAACTCACCGTGGCCGTTCGCAGCATCGGGCATGGATGTCATTGGACAGATTCATCTGAAGGATTCCAACGGGCACCATTTTATTTTGGTTGCCATTGATTACTTCACTAAGTGGGTGGAGGCAGCATCTTATGCCAACATCACAAGGAAGACGGTGTGCAGGTTCTTGAAGAAAGAGATCATTTGACGATAAGGGTTGCCGAAAAGGATCATCACCGACAATGCTTCCAATCTAAATAACAAATTGATGACTGAAGTATGCAACCAGTTCAAAATAACACACCATAATTCCACGACCTACCGTCCTAAGATGAATGGGGCAGTAGAAGCGGCAAACAAAAATATAAAAAAAAATTATTTCAAAGACAACCGACACCTACAAAGATTGGCATGAGAAGCTGCCACTTGCTTTGTTCGCCTACCAGACATCTGTTCGCACATCAACAGAGGCAACACCCTATTCTCTAGTGTACGACACAGGGGCGGTACTACCCATTGAGGTTGAGATTTCGTCGCTCTGAGTTTTGAATGAAGTGAAGTTGGAGAAATTAGAGTCGGTGCAAGCCAGGTTCGACCAGTTAAATCTTATCGAAGAAAAGATGCTGAAAGCCATCTGCTATGGTCAAATGTACCAAAAACGAATGATGCAGGCATATGATAAGAAAGTACGCCCAAGAGAATTTTGAGATGGAGATCTGGTGCTTAAGAATATCCTCTCGATTTAGAAAGATTTTTTAGGAAAGTGGATGCCCAACTGGGAAGGACCATATGTTGTCAAGAGGGCATTTTCAGGAGGAGCGTTGATTTTAACTGAAATTGATGGAGAAGAATTGAAAAATCTCGTAAATTCTGATTCAGTTAAGAAGTATTATGTATGAAAAGATGAAAAAAGAGAAAGAAAAAAAAGAAAAAAAGAGAAATAATAAAAGAAATGAGGCGAAAACTTGAAAAGACGTTTCATTAAAAAATGAGAGCTCAAGGCGAAAACCCAAAAAAGGGCGTCTTGAAGCAAAGGATGGATCTGAGTTGAAAACCCGTTAAGGGCGGCTCAGATAAATTTTGAGAATGGGCCTCCGGCAAGTAGAATTACCCCCACGGGTACCAGAATGATGAGCTCTGGGTGAAGATTCTATTTCGGTTGACAGGATCACACACTATTTATGTAGTGGATATTTGGGGTTTTGCATTTCATGTTTTTCTTTCCCTTTTCCTCGTGTTTTCCATGACTTTTATAAAACTGTTCCGAGTCCTTAATGGTAATAAAATCATATTTTTGTGCTTTCCCTTTCTTGTCTTCTCATTTGTTTTCATAAGCATCGTGCAAACAGGTTAACATAGACTTACGATAAACAAAATATTTCTGAGTATTACTATGATCTAACCCTGAGAATGCGGGTGATTAGGAAACATATTTAACTTTGATCTCAAGCTTTCTACATAATGCATGTCGAGACACGACGAAGGGAAGACTTCGAGCATTAGAATAAGATAACCATCTTCATGCACCATTCACATTTGCCTGAGAAAGTATTCAAGATGACAATAGAGATCTCCCAGGTGAAAACCCATAAGGGCGCCAAAAAACTCTCTAAAGCGAAAACCCGAAAGGACTTTAGAACCTTAAAGCCAGAAACTCAGAAAAGAAAGGCTGAAATGGTTGAACCTAGCAGTAAGATGGAGTACCGTCACCAGAAGAAGAAAATGATGAGAAAGCGAGCAGAGGGTCGAGATTGACTGACTGCGGAAGCAGACGCATCGAGATATTGACACTCATGCATCATATATAGTTAGGCATCCCTAGGATTAGGAGCATACTAACTCATTTATCATAACCTTTGGTCCATTTTAAACATGTACTTACAGATTACCAATGACTTTTGATCTGCCACTTAGCATTGAAGAGGTGGATTCACTTGAAGAAAGATTGCGGCAGCCTTAGTAGCGTGAGTCCAAAAAGATTGGTAGCCAGTTTGCCGTGAATCCCTCATTTGAAGATAAAAGATCTATATAGGAAGGGCCTACATTTTCGAACCCTCGCAGTGAAAGGTTCTATGTAGGAAGAACCCGAACTCTGAGATTTCAGAAGCTAAAAGTTCTATATAAGAAGGATTCACGGCTCCAGGGTTTGAAGGCTAGCAGTTCTATATAAGAAGAACTCCCAGTCGGAAGAATCCATTCCATGACGTAGGTGGTTTTATATAGGAAAAACACGTCGCGTTGAAGGCGAAGAGTTCTATATAGGAAGGAATTAAAACTTTACCGTCTCAGAGTGAAAAGTTCTATATAGGAGGGACTCATAACTCGAGAATTTAGAGTGAAAGGTTCTATATAGGAAGAACCCTAACCCCAAGACTTCAAGTTGAAAAGTTCTATATAGGAAGAACTTTTAGTCCGAAGGATCCACCTAAGAAAGTGAAAGGTTCTATATAGGAAGAGCCTGTAGCTCCAAGATCGGAAGGTAAAGAAGATCTATATAGGAAGAACTTACGAACTGTAGCGATCCTTTTTTCGAGTGTTTTTGCTAAAAAACGAGGTTTTAAGGTGTTTGAGGTCTTTTGGGTATTTTAAAAATGTCTTCGATTGGGGTTTTTAGAAAAGAACCGTATTATTTTAAAAATGGAGTCACCACCGGCCACTAAGGTAGGTGGGGCACCATAAAACCAGAGATTTTAAAAATGTCAGGTTTGGGAGTCGGTTACGGATGGGGAAGGATTAGCACCCCCACACCGCCTAAAATTGGTACTTTAATCATTACCGCTTTAATATTAAACTTTCTGGATTAAAGTGACGATTAAATTAAAATTTGGTGATAAGCGCGAGTAGATTTTAAAGGCCCTGTTATTCGAGAGTAAACCGAAAGACCACCATCACTACGCTTGATACTGGCCACGTTTACGCTCGAATAAAAGGGTGTCGCATTGACAATTTATTCGAATATATATAAAACATAAAAAATAGTAATGTGAAATATAAAAAAAAACCAATGCAATTCATATATACAAAAAAATACATAATGCTACGTATATGTTAATGGTACTATATACTATCATATATTATTTACAAAACATTAATATATATATAATATAGGAAATAAATACACGGTAATTAAAAGGAAAACAATGATTTAGGATAGGTTAAAATACCACATTTAGTTATGTACAAAAATAAGCATTTAATGACTAAAAAGGAATAAAGCAAAACTTGAATAGCTAAAAAAGAATAAGAAAGATTTACGGATTTTTTTAGGAAATAATATTATTATAATAACTACAAATCTTAAACGGTATTAAACTATATATATAAAAAACTATGCTATATATATAAGAATATAAAAGCAGTAAATGCACACACCATATCTATATAATATATACAAGCTACATCTATAATATAATACCCTATATATATACACGTAAACTACATATAGAGTATATAATGATACATATAACATGCTAAATACCAAGGAATATTAATATATATATATGTATATACATAGAAACAATCATACAAGAACAAATAAAAGAAATATTACAATAAAACCACATATTAATCATATCAAAAACAAAGATATACATACATACCGTACATGTAGAAACAAATAAGAGAATAAAACAAATACGAATCATGATAAAAAAAAACACATATTTAGAGATGAGAAGATAAAAAATATTAAACAGCCACCAAAAATTAATCTAAACACATTCTAACAAGATATAGAAACATATGAACATAAAAAATATAAAAATGTAAGAACTAAAAATAAATAAAAGATTACTAATAAAACATCGCTTCTATTAGATCATAAAAAAGGATTATATCACAAACATACACCAAAAATAAATACCCAAACCTAAATATGGTAGTGAGTTTTCTCATTTTCTTTCCAATTTGTGGTATCTTCCCCAAAACCAAAAAATATGAGAGTCCCTCCCCTTTTTTTCAATCTGTCGTGAAATCTTGTTCTCAATATGCCTTCCCTCTTAGTTGTGGTGTGTTTATTATTGTGGATAAAGGGGGAAGGGGGTTGAAATATGATGGAAGGGTGAAAGGTGAAGTGGCGTGTAGTGTGGGTGAAGCAAGGTAGGGGTATGGGGCAAAGCAGGGGGGCTGTTTGTTGCAGGGTATGGGGCAGCATGCCCCCTTTTTTGCTATTTTAATAATAATTTTTTTAAAAAAAATTGGTTTAACTAGGATAAGTTATTCGAACATAATTTGGGGCCTGGACGAAAAATAGGTATTACTCGAACCTGAAGATTTAGCTAAGGAAAAGTAGAGAGTTCCAGAAGAACACGGGATTCCGAAGCTACAAACAGGGAAGTTGGATAAAAATGAGTGCTTATGATCTTTGCTTTGTTCCTATTCCACAAGAACAAGCAAAGAGGTGCAACTGTAATCACTCATCTTTATCTGGTTTGTAATTATCATATTAATATATTAGTTTAATAATTAATACATAGCATGTATACATATTATATTATGTACGTGTGATTAGTATATGTAATATATATGTGTGATTAATGTGTGAATGCATGCATACTATACATATTAGCAATTATCATGGGGTATGTGTCGCATGTATGTATACTTGTTACGTACGATTTAATTGTTTGTATGTATGAATGTGTTAATATTGTATATGTATGTCCATATTAATGCTTGCATGTGTATGTGTATACGTATGGTTACCGGTATTTTTATTATTATTATTATTATGGGATAATTTAAAATAAAATCCAAAAAAAAATATTAATTAAAACCCAAAAGTTAATAGTCCAAGTCCATATACAAATTTTTAAAACCCAAGAAAATATTTACATAAGCCCAACCAGCCAAGCCTCTTGATAACTAAAAACCCTAAAAATATATCTAACCCTAATTACATTTATCATTTGTGCGCAGCCAGCCCAGAGCCGTTAGATCAGATCCAGATCTAACGGCTATGATCAAGCCAGGGTGACCTTTCATTTGCTGTGCATGATACCACTCCCTGTCCAGCTTTTTTCCACGTGCGCGTGTGGTGCACGCACTGACCACCCATATCCCCAAGCGCCACATGTCATCGATCCAAGCTGTTTATTTTCAAGCAATCTCGTCCGTTGGATCAAATATGATCCAACAGCCAAGAGCGGATCTGGCAGAATGAGTCCCTCCACCACGTCGCCGTACAACCACCCTCACCAGCCTCTCACCAACCGGACGTGCACAAGATATAGAAAAAAGAAAGGAAATGTCAGTACCAAAATCAAATCAAAAGAAAAGGGTATTTTATGTATGGGTTTTCTACTGAAACAGAGATAAAAAAACTAGCATATATATCAGATCTCAGTCATTTTTTTAGTACTCAGAGATTTCAAAATAAAAAAGCAGAAATTCCCAGAGGGTAATCCTTTTCTCCCTTCTTTCCTCTCATGCATGCATGTAAAAAATAAAAAAGAAAAGCAAAAAAAAAACAAGTTTACCTGAGTTCAAAAGCCGTCGCTGGCTGACGATAAGCCCTAAAAAGGGTGAGTCGTTTAATTTTTTTGTTTCGAAACATAAGAGGTCTTGGTTTTTTTTTTCTTTTTGGTTCAAAATCGAAGGATAGGGTTTTTTTATTTTTTGTTTGGGGGTTGGTTTGCCGAAAAGTGGAGGTCAATGATGGCTCGAGCCGGCCGTTGCGGTCGTGGCTCGCTTGAGACCGGCCATGTACGGCAGCTTTCCGGCTAGGCTTTGGTTTTAGGGGATGAAGTTTCTGGGAAACAGAGAGAAAAGAGAGCATTCTCTTTAGGGTTATAAAAAATGGGGAAAATGAAATGGGGGGCTGATTATTTGATTTTATAGACATAAAATAAATAGAAAATGGTGTAATTACTCACTAAGGACCTTCGTCCTCCTTGTTTTTTCGTTTCAGGCCTTCCCCTTGATCTAATAACAAGTATGGTCCTCCCCTCTTTTATCTTCTTTTAATTTGATCCCCAAATTGATTGAAATCAATATTTTAAATGGTGAAATCACCCACTAAACCACTCCGCGTTTTTGAATGTTACACTTTGAGCTTGCCCCTTGGTCTTATTACAAGTCCAGTCCCTATGAGTTTCTTCCGGTTTTCAATTAAGTCCTAGAATGCATTTTTATTTTCTTAATTTATGTCATTCTGTTTTGGTTTTATTTTATTTCTGTCCTTCTTTTATTTTATTTTTTTCTTTTTTTTATTCTTAAATATTTATGTTATTATGTGTCTTTTTTAGCATGTATAATCTGCTCATTATGTTCATATATGTTTTTCTATCATGCTTATTTATGTTTTTTTGTTTTTTAGGTATGTTTTGTTATGCTTTTATATTTTAATTTATTTGTTCATGTTTGCATGCATGTCTACCTTATATGTTATGTGTAGCTTAATTTGAATATTAGGTTTATATGTTAGTTTTTATGTTTGTTTGTATGATATGTTACATGTCACTTTATAGCATGTTTAGTTTTTTTCTCATGTCCATTTTGTTCTTTATGTTTCTATATATGTGTTATATTTGTCATGTTTATTTATGCATGTTTTCTTTTATGTGCATTATCATGCAGATATGATTAGCTTTGTTAGGTCACGATAAATAAGTGTTAGCTTTTTTTTATGTTTCCTTGTTTCCTAAGTTACATGTTAGTATGGAAATTTGCTAATTTTGTTATGGCATATTTATATTGTGTATACATATATTGTGTTACTTATTAAGTTTTAGTTTTTATGTTCACATGTTGCTTTGTTAGTTTAATATCATACTATGCCATGTATATGTCATGCATGTATTATAGTTGTGGTTCGTATTAGTGTGTTTAAGCATGTTAGAATTAATTATTTTAGTTTTGGAAGCATGTTTTTCTTGTTCATGTTTTGTTTTTTTTATTATGATGGGTTTTGTTTTTTATTCATGTATTTTATTATTACTTTTGTTTAATATTGCAATATTCATGTTTTTTTTTTATTTTTTAGTACCATGTCATTGTGAATGTATGTTTTTAAATTATTTCTCTAAGATTGCACAATGGAATATTAATTGTCAATGCGGTGCCCTTTTATTCAAGCGTAAACGTGGCCAGTATCAAGCGCAGTGATGGTGGTCTATCAGTTTATTCTCGAATAACGGGGCCCTTAAAATTTACTCGCACTTATAACCTAATTTTAATTCAACCGTCACATTAATCCAAAAAGTTTAATATTAATAAAGCGGTAATTATTAAAGTACCAATTTTGGGCGATCTGGGGGTGCTCATCATTCCTCATCCGTAACTGACTCCTGAACCCAACAGTTTTTTTTATATCTCTGGTTTTACGGTGTCCGACCTACCTTAGTGTCCAGCCGACCTTAGTGGCCGGTGGCGACTTTATTTTTAAATAAAATACAATTTTTTCCAAAACCCCACATAATAAACGTTTTAATACCCGAAAGACCCCAAACACCTTTAAAACCCTATTTTTAGCAAAAACTCCCGTATAATAGGGATATCGCTACACGGATCGGCAAAAATCTTACACGAATTTGAAGCGTAGGGAGATTGAATATGCAGTAGGCGATCGTGTGTTCTTGAAGGTGTCACCGTGGAAGAAGGTGATGCGGTTCAGACGTAATGGTAAGCTTAGTATGAGGTTTATTGGACCATATGAGATCGTGGAACGGGCTGGTCCTGTGGCTTATCGGTTGAGGTTGCCTTCCGAGCTTGAGAAAATACATGATGTGTTTCATGTATCCATGTTACGGAGGTATCGGTCGGATCCTTCGCACGTTATACCGGTGGAGCATATTGAGTTAAGACTGGATTTATCCTTCAATGAGGAGCCAGTGGAAATCCTTGATTCCAGCAACAAGGTTTTTCGTGGAAAAACGATAGAACTAGTTGAAGTCTTGTGGTGACATCGAGGTGTCGAGGAAGCTACTCGGGTAAGTAAGGTGGATATGTTGAAGCAATTATGCATCTTTTTCCTCCAAGTAAATTTCAAGGATGAAATTTCATAAGAGGGGGAGATTTGTAATGCCCCAATTTTGGGCCTAGCGATTTTAGGGCTAGTTAGATGGTCCAATGGACCGTGTTAGAGATTCGAGTTGAATTCGGGAGTGAATATTTTTTTGAAAGATAAAAATATGGAAAATATTTAAAAATAATATTTGAGTATATTAAAAATATTGGTGAAAGAAATTTTGGAAAATGAGCATTGGAAGGGTGACATTTTGGCTAGTGACCAAAATGCAATTTTTGAAAACTATTTTTAAAGGTAACTGTTTTGTAAAGTGTCAAAACTTTGAATATTTAAGGAGCTATTTTACCATTTGGTCTAATCTGATTTTTCTCTTAATTAGGATTATTTTTAAAAAGAGTTTTAATTAAAGGAATTAAAAAGGATTTAGTTAAAAGGTGGTTATTTTTCCAAATCACAATTTGACGTAACTTTCTTTCTTTCATATTTCTCTCAAAATACTCTCAGCCAAACACTCTTTTTCTTATCAAAGATTCAAGGTAATGATCTTGTTTTCTTTACTCTTTGATTTGTTAATGGATTCCTCAAACTGTTTTCCAAAAATCTCATTGAATCTCATTGTTTTTCAAGAGGAAAACATCCAATTAAGGGGAAACTCACTTATTGGAGGTAAGTTTCGTTCTTCTCCTCTAATGAAGGTTCTTTACTGAAATTCTCAAGTTCTTGACTCTTTACATAGGTTTTCTAATATGTTTTAATTAATTAATTATGGATTTTAGCTTAATTGATGGAATCTTGTGATTTTCGAATTGGATCTGTTTTCCAGTGTTGAGGATTGATTTCAATCTTATTTTGGATGTATTACAATATGGATAAGTTGTTTTTAATAATGGAATCCCGAAATTGGTTGAATCTCTAATTGTTTAGGTTGTTAGTTAATGGTTTTTGGTTGTTTGTGGAGTGTAATCTTTGCTGGAAGTAAAAGGATGTTGTAGAAGTGTTTTCAGATATCAATTGATGAAGTTTGATGTATTGAAACGTTATAGTATGGCTGGGTTAAGATTGAGAAGTGTTTGAGGTTGATTTCGGTGAGTTCCGGATGAGTTTTGAGTGGGCATCTTGAGAGCTACGGGATTTTGGTTTGAAACAGAGAGTTGGATGCATTTTAATGCATGTTTCCTCTGGTTTTGTGTGGCCAAAGCATGGGATAATCAAGACGTAGCATCTTGAGGTGGTTTGACGCTTTTCGAGCGCTTGTTTCGTGGTAGCAAGCAATGCGAAGTGAAATCGGTGAGTGGAAACGGGTTTAAAATTCTTTCAAAGGTTTGAAAGTGGTTTTGGAAGTTTAGGTTAAGTTTGAAACACTTACCTAAGCTTGGAAGTAAGTTTCCGTCCTTTGCTCTTTAATATCAGATCAGATATGAGCATGCGTAACTCATGTTTTAGTCGTAAACATGGTTTGTTTTACTTACTGTAAATGCATGATTTTGAGTACATATGCAATGGTTTAAAAGTATATGAAATGGTAGTGAGCATTGGTTTTCATTTCGGTTAGGAATGGTGTATTACCTTGGCAATGTGGTTGCATATGTAATGGTTTTATTTAATGCATTGTAAAACAGTGAGTAAATGGTTTTGGAAATGATATATTGGCTATGCGACAAGGTGAGAAAACATTCGGATATAGTTGGCATGCCATAGGATGAAGTGCACTATAATATGTTAAAAACTGATCGTGGGTAAGAGTCTTTGAAGTAAGCTGTCAGCTACTCGGATTAAAGTGTTGTCACTTAGGTTGAGTGGTCGGTTCCCCTTGTTGATGTTGATCTTGCGGTCGGCAAGGGTGTTATATCATGCGGTTGGCATGATATGGGTCATGGTAGTGGTCGACTATCATGGGAGATTCGTGTATCCGAAATGTAAGGTTAACGGTCGGTTATCTAAAGATTAGCGGTCGGCTAATTAAGGATAGAGGTCGTCTATCCGGGGTCACTATAAATTCCAATATATGGAAAATTCAAGTGTTGAACTTAGTTTATAATGCTTTGGAATTTAAGCATGGTTTTGTATATAATGCTTTGAAATTTAATCATGGTTTTGTATATAATGTTTTGGGGATTTAAGCATGTGGAATATATTGTTTGGCATATGGTCGATATGCATATTTTGAATTGGAATCATTGGAACTTGCTTAGGTCGTAAGCATGGTTTGAAAACAAGTGTTTGGTTTTCAAGGGTTTAATGCATCATTGTTTTAAGAGCATCCTCACTAAGCAAGTGTGTTTACGCTCTCTTTTCCCTAATGATGCAGAGCATTAAAGCTTGGAGGCAGCAAAGACACCAAGTGATCCAAAGACAAGACTATTTGAGTATGAACTCAGTTTTAGTTTCCGGTTAATAAGGCAATATGTTCGCCATGGATTTTGGGATTTGTAATTCAGATTTCCTAATTTTGAGCATGTGTAATGCTGTGATTTTGGAGTTTGATTGATGTTGTTATGCATATAGTGCATCGTTACCTATGGTTGATTTATGTGGTTACCTAGGTATGCATATAGATAGCTTTGCTTGGATGGCATGCTTTGATGAGCTTAACAAGTTGAATATGGTATTAAAGTGTTGGTATGGTGTTTGTGCTGGTAAATGTTTACTTGAGCATCTTGGTATGTTTGGTGGAGCGATATTAGGAGGCATACCTATAATTCATCGTGACAGTAAGAATGCCATGTTTGGTCAATGATTCTGTGATGTTTTAGTAGGGTTCAATCCTTAATAATGTTGCTCAAGTGTTTGAAGCATGTTTAAGTGGGTTGGTTTTCATTAAAGTGTGTTTAAATAGCAAATTGGGACATTACAGGTCTAGGCGTATCGAAACAGGTGTCCCCGTACCGGTACGGCTAGGCCATTTTAGGCATAGCGTTTTGATACGTGGGAGGGTGTTTCGATACATGCAAGCCTTTCCAGGCATAGCGTTTCGGTACTCGAACAAGTGTTCCGGTACGGTCTTAAGCATTTTGGCTAAGCGTTTTGATATGCGAGCAAGTTTTTCTGTACGAGTTTTGGCTACTAGAAACTAAGTTTTGAATTCATAAGGGCGTACCGAAACACCTATACGCGTACGATACGACTGTAGTTAATTCTGTTATTTTGGAAATTTTGTAGGTTTTTGTTTCTTTCATTTTGGTCCTTGAGTTTTGGGAATGCTATTGTATGAGCTTGGATGATTATATTGAACTGAAATTTGTTATGTGAGCATGTAAATGGACTAATTGAGAATTGGTAATCTTAATTTCAATTTTAGTCCTATAATTTAAAGTATTTACGTTTTACTCCTCAATTTTGAATATGATGCAATTGGTTGCATTTTCAAATTTGTTTCTTTCGAAATTCACCTATGTACACGCAAGGTTAATAAATTGCATCTAGACAAGATAAAAAAATGGACCGACTTTTCGTAACCTTTCTTCAGGTTACTTCGATAAACCTAATATAGTTCTCTCGGTTCAGTCGGGGTCTAGGCCGGGTAGAGGGGGTTACACTCCGGGATTCTTTGGACACAACCAAACTTCCGTAAGACGCGATCAATTGGATGCCTCTCAACTTTAGCGTAGAAGATGAGTGGTACCTTCATCGTCTAAGCAATCTTCGTCCATTCTGAAAATTTTGACAGGCATTCGTGGATACTCGGATCCGTGTACGGTGTCCTCAAAAACTGTACAATATACAATTATAACTGAAATTAATAAATTTTATTTTAAATAAATACATTAAATTCAATATTAAATTCATACTACAAATATTTGCCTGATTCCCGGATTCAGTCTCAATATCATGTTTAATAGCCTTCAGTCATTTGGCCAGACCAATATGACTTAAATTACCGCTCCACCTACATAGCAACAAACATAACTTTAATATTAAAAATGGCTATTAAAAAATATTTACTTATAAAAAAAATATATTTACTTTTTTTGCTTACCTCCGGCATAGTGGAAAAATATATGGACTCTGCACGCTCAATTCAGGGCGTAAAACGACATTATGAACCACGCCCAAGACTGCAGCAACAGAAGACAACCTCCAATGTCGTGCTTCTCTGGATTGGTGGTCTTGCACATATCCCTAAAAAGAAATGCCAGTACGGCCGATCCCCAGCTCAATCTACCGGCATCATCAAAATCCCGCAAATGCCTCAACCACAACATGTGTACTTTATTGCGATATTTGTCGGGCACCAATATCCTGCCGATTATTTGAAGAATATGAGCACGAGTATATGCCTACAATAGGAAAAAATATATTAACATATGGAAATTTAATTATTTCATTAATATCCAAAAAAATAATATTCTTTACCATCTTCACTTATTCGTTCGCGTCAGCCGGTAAATGGCTATAATTTTCCCGCAGCCACCTCAAAAACACATAGTCACCAACCATCATGCCTGGCGCAGCCCCTAGCAACTCAAAACACAGGCCACGCCAATCATCAATGCTATGACCGGTAATAGCCTCTCCGTCAACCGGCAAACTGAGTATATGCGACACATCCTCTAAGGTTATAGTCGCCTCACCACACGAAAGGTGGAATGTGTGTGGCTCCAGCCTCCACCTCTCTACAAGCGCGTTGATCAAATCAACATCCAATTTCGCACCTCTAATGATTTTCGATACATGCAGAAATTCGACCCTCGAGATATAATTTTGTAGATGATGGCCAGGTTTTTTCGTCATCCGATTGTAAAAATCCTCCAAACGACGTTCCATCCTATCATAAAAAAATTAAACAACCACAAATTAATTTCACTTTCAAACTACCATTTAATTTTTTAAATAAAATGTAACAAAATAATAACTAAAATTAGTAATTTAAAATAAATAAATAAATAAAACTTACATTTCTCCTCCAATAATCAAAAACGTGTTTATCATCCAACCTTATCAGCCCCGCCATTACTTTAAACTCGAGATATTAACCCAGATATTTTCACGAAAAATTTACTAGAGAAGTATTTGAGAGAGAATGTTTGTTCGTGTGAATAAAAGGGGTGGGGTGGGGTAGGGTCAATTTATAGTAGAACTCGTACGGTTCAAATACGAGTAATTAAGGAAACTCACGTCCAATAGAACGCAGATTCAGTAATTACCGCAGAAAACGCATTTCGTGCAGCGCGAGTCCCATGTATTTTCAACGCGGCTATTTTTCAACCGTTCAGATTTTACTGCGATAAATATCCGCTGTTTCGTCTGATTATCTCGCGGAACTCGCGTACTGTCATGCGTGAGTTCTATTAACTGAATATTTAAAAGAAACAACGGATATGAGACGCCACATCAAATGGAATACGCATTTTACGTAACGTGAGTACTGAATTCGCACTCTGTAGAATGCGAGTCGTTCCTACGTGTACCGAATGGGGGTATTTTTCCAAATGTTGTTCAAAGGGGGTGAATATTCAATTAATATTCCCAAAGGGAATATTCAGACAAAATTGCCATAATATAATTATAATATTTTTATATTTAATAAAAATAATAAATAGTAAATAATATTTATAATCATCCTAAAATACTTATAAAAATAATAAAAAAATGATAATGACAAAATTACAAAGGATTAAATTTTAAAATTAAAAAAAAACATGAAACTAAATCTTCAATTTAATATAATACAATGAGTAGTAACAAATTATTAACTGCTTATTCATCTAAAAAATTATTAATTGGTTTAGTGGATGAGACTTAGGTAGTGACATAACCATGTATAGTGAAGAGTACGCAAGTATCCACCTTGGAATTTGTTTTCATTATGTTAATTATCTATTTTATTGATTGTGTGCACCTAAAATATGAATTTTCTTCTATCAGTTATCGACGAGTCTGTAAATGACCTATTTTGCATACCCTTTTTACTTGCCTTTTGCTTGTTTTCAAGCTCATATACTTGCATTTAGGATAGATTGCATATAGTTTGCATGTAGATAGGGAGTTACACCAAATATGCTTAAATGTTATATATTTTGGTGCGTTTTATAGGAAATGTATTTTTTTATGGTGCATGTGCGGGATGCTGAAAGATGCTGGAGGAATGCTGGAGTTGATTAGTAGCAGATCTCATGGCTAGAGCTGACGTGGCGTAAAGAGCTGGAGATGAATTTGCTTTTACCCATATGGATTTTTTCCCTGATACGGAACCTTAAATATATCGGGAAATCAATGGCCTTCTTTAATGAAGCTATGCACACTTTAGGGCTAAAAACCTAGTTTCACCTCCTATGTAAAGGAGACTTAGACGCCAATTTAAGGGAGCGTAATTCTAGACAATAGTCATAGTCTAAAGCTTTCAGAGAACAATCATGGTGGAAGCTAGATAATTCTCCTCATGAAAGACGCCATCGAGAGAGACCGACAGAGTAAGAGACCTGTAGCAATAGTTGGATAGCATGGAGGAAGATAGTCGAGTATGCTCAACTCTTTTCTATCCCTTGCTTGATAAACTGCCGTACTTTAATATTTTATTATGGATGTTTTAGGCTCGGACATGAGCTAAATAATTTAGTTGGGATTATTGCTTCCCAGGATTTATGTTTTGATTATTCTATTTTAATGCTGTAGTTGTTTTCCCTTCATCTATTATGTTCATCGTTCTTCATGCATAGTTATTATAAGAGCTATCGAGAGGGGACTTTTAACTATTGATCCGTGGCTTAATATCGAGAGAGTTAGGTTATACAAACGTGAACAATGGAGTTAAGCTGTTAACTTAGTTCTAATTTGGCTTAGACATAAGTTTAGGGTTTCAACGACTAAAAGGGAGTTCCTAAACAAATAATAGAGTTGTTAGGGTTAACGCAAACATGTATCACCTTAGCTTCAATATTTTTAACTTCTAGGCATCGAAAGAGTCAGAAGTTTATTAGAAAATCATGTTGAGTAGATAAAGGTTTTAATGTTTTACGCAAACATGTATTACCAGTTTCTATAGCATTGAAATAGGTAATCAGACATATATCCTTAACAATAATCCCAGCTTCTATAATCATCTGTTATTTGTTGTAGATCTGTTCGTCTTTAATTTTAACTATTTTTACTTTAATCGTTTTGATAACTCGACACCATCCAATACTTGCAAACACATTCTTAAGTTCGATAACTTCGTAGTTATTGATCCAATCCTCGTGGGTTCGACACTCTACATTAGCCAAAAAAAGAATATGGTGAACGAGAACCTAGCAAACGAATATGAGAACGAGCGAAATAGCGGTGTACAACTAGTAGATGGACAGAGAGTTGTTGATGCGGCCCAAAATGTTAGACAAATGCATCAGGAAGATCCACCACCTGCCAGACCTAGAAGGACCATCAAAATACATATTGAGCTCGTTATCAACAACCTCAACCCATCCATTGTTGTACCAAATATAGGGATAGCTCACTTTGAGCTAAAGCCCGTTATGTTCAACATGCTCAACACCATTGAACAATTTGGAGGATCAGCAAGAGAATATGCTTGAGAGCATATTCAAGCTTTCTTAAAAGTTTGTGATTGTTTTAACAACCAGGGATTCCTGATGAAGCATTGAGACTCAAGTTATTTCCCTACTCTTTAAGGGATCGGGCCAGAGTATGGTTGAAGACTTGTTCCTTATGATCTATTACATCATGGGATAACTTGTGTAGCAATTTTTTGCACAGATATGATCTATCGAACGTGCATAATCAGAAGTAGGGCGACATCATCTTATTCTCTCAATATGATGATGAATCAATGTACGAATATTGGGACAGATACAAGGACATGCTACGCAAGTGCTTGATCCATGAATTTTATGATTGCCTATAGATTATGACGTTCTATAATGGCATCAATTCACCTGCAAGGATGATGATTGACTCGTAAACTAATGGAACTCTTCTTGACAAAGAACCTGACGAGGCTTTTGACATACTTAAATAGATAGCCAATAACGACTACTAGTTTCTAAGGTGGAAATTGAAGCCAGGATCTAAACCTTCTGGAACACTCTAGTTGGATGATTCCCATAGTGTAGCAGCTCAGCTCTCCACTATCACTAACCTGCTCAAAAACATGCAAGCAACATTCACTGTCCGAGAAGCTAAGGTAGTGCAATACACTTATGAGCACTATGATGGAAAAAATCAGTCGAGTGAATGCCCCCAACAATAAGAATTTGGATGCTACGTAGGGAAGACCAACCGTAACAACAATCTCTACTCCAACACCTATAACCTAGGGTGACGACAACATCCAAATTTTGGTTGGAGAGGTAATACAAGAAATTCAGGACTACAAAAGAATGCCACAGCCGAACCTTCTAGATTCCAACAAAAGACTCAGAGACAAAACCATGGAGCTTCTAACTCTAATTCTAACTCCCTTAATAATACTTATCAAAATTTTATAGAAACTGCCCGAGTTATTTTGTAGGATCAAACAACACACTTAAAGAACCATAGTGATATACTCATAATGCAGGATGTCATATTGAAAAACCAACAATCGATCATACAAAACAACAATGCTTCATTGCGGTACTTGGAAATACAAGTTGGGCAAATTGCTCAAGTTTTGAAGATGCAACCAAATGGAGGACAACCTAGTGATACTAAAATCACTAAAGCCTTTAATACAGAGTAGTGCAATGCCATCAACTACATAGTGGCACGCAATTGAAGACAGAAGCCAAGTTTGGGAGAGGTTTCATAGTTAAACCCACTTCAAGCAAGCTATCCACTGATGCTCTTGCACGTAAGAAAAATAACTCTTTTGTCTAATATAGCGAGTGACCTTGCTACTGAAGGCAAGGAAGACAAAACTAAGGATGCTTCTGCATCCAGTAAGCCATACGATGAGCCCGAACACCACCTCTATTCCCACAATGATTAAAGGCTCAGAAACAAGATGCCCAGTACCAGAAGTTTTGGATATTCTCAAATAGTTACATATCAATGTCCTACTCCTGAAGGCCATTGATCAGATGCCCATTTAAGCAAAGTTGCTAAAAGAGATCGTTAAAAAAATGATGATGGGTGAAGTTGAAACTGTTGCTATTGTGGGCGAGTGTGTGGTTGTGCTCAATGACTTACCATTCAAGATGGATCCTGATAGTTTTACCATTCATGCTTCATAGGCCATAATTATTATGGCCGTGCTTTATGTGATCTCAGTGCAAGTGTTAATTTAATGCAAAAATTTATTTTTGCATAACTAGGGATGGAAAGAGCTAAACTTACATCGGTGATCCTTCATTTGTCTGCTAGCTTAACCTCTGACCAATAAGCTAAACTGTTACATATCTTATTTCAACATAAGAAAGCTATTGGTTAGACTATTGCCGACTTGAAGGGTATAAGTCCTACTTCGTGTATGCATAAGATTTGTTTACAGATGATCACAACAGCTCAATAGAACCATAGTGGAGACTCAAACAAATTTTGAAGATTGTGGATGTGAAGAAGATCACCCAATGGCACGATTGACTCATCTACTTTATCACAAATGGTTTATGTTATCACTACCCATCGCCACTCCTAGATCAATGCTTAGGCAAGCTCACCAAGGTGTTGAAATGGTTATATATCTACAAAGAAGCGCCAGTCCACCGTGATAAATATGTGATCACGTTATTGGATGATTAACACGTCCAATTTCTATCCTTTTTATTTTTTTGCATTTACTTTTTTGTAATTTAAATTTTTTATTCTTTACTTTTATTTTTGTTTCTGTTTAACATTAGGTTACATTTAATGATTTGTTTATTTAGGCAGTTATCACACAGGGTTATTTGTTGGGGCCATAATTATTTGAAAAAAATAAGGATTTTAGGATATTCCTCATAACAAGTGGAGAGAATATTTGTTTCTAAAATACTACCTTTCCCTTTAATCATTATCCTAATTTTCTCTTTCCATGTCGTCACACGTATTTCCATCAATCCCACACAATTAAACCTCTCTTTCCCTCTTTAATCGAGCCCTTTAGAACCCTTCATATTTCCTTCAACTCTCATATAAACCAGAGAAAAATTGCATTCTACTTCTTCTTGCATTCTTGACATTTAAACAAACCCTGAAATACTTTTTTCTCCTATATTCTTCTCTCTATCAACCATGGCTAAAACCAGAGTCACCGGCCGTGCCAGTGCAAGTGCTTCACCAGTCACCCTAAAATTAACAGGAACAACTCCATCCCAGAAACCCTCTTATTTAACTTCTCGACGTGCCACGCTGACAAGTAAAGAAGTTTATCTTTAAAAGATCTTTTATAATCCAGAGATGGAAAAGAGATACAAGAACTTCCAGAACTGGCAATTCATGCCAGAAGAAGGTTTGGAGTTTATCAAAGCACACAAAGCCCAGTTTAATGACAATATTCGCTTCATCATTGAAAGCCATAACTGGGAAGAGTTCGCACGGTAGCCTGGGTGGATCAATGTTTTATGGGTTCACACGTTTTATACCCATATCATCAGCACTGATGACATAACTACACTCGTTCGTGGAAAATGGTAAACTTCTCCACTGAAACAATCAATAATCTATTTGACCTGAACAATACAGAGGACGAACATGCAGACTTTGCAACGATGGCTACCAACGATGAGGTATTTCGCGACCTGTACATTTCAAAAACTGGTTGGACATGGAAATCGACCACCCACAAGATTGTGAAACAAGTCGACCTAAAATCAGACCCTAAATATTGTATCTATTTCACGAACATGTGGATGCAACCCACAGGACACCACTCTACGATCTCTGCCGATAGGATGCTTCTTTTACACTCTGTCATGACTGGCCGGTAGATCGACATTGGAAAAATGACATACAAGTCTATTATGGGAAGGACAACATCCTTAGGTACCTATAGCCTTTTACTTTTCCCCAGCATAATAACTGCATTGTGTGAACAAGCAAAGGTTCAATATAAATCTCTAAACCTTAAATCAAAACCTAAATTTTCAAACTCTAAAATTGAAAGACTTCTGTATACTAAAATTTACACAAACTTATGTATCAAAGTAATCTCCATAAATGATAGTGAAAAGTTATGTGATATGTTTTATAGAGTGTTGAACCATTAATTTTAGAGATAAGATGCCATACCTTGGTAAAATATAACCATGTTTAAAGAAGAAAATTTTCTATACATAAAAGACTATATAATTCTTTTTATTTTAGGGGTTAAAGATTTAATTTATAATGTTTAGGAATTAGAGTTTAGTTTTTGGTGTTAGAGTTTAGAGTTTTAGGGTTAGATATTCAGATTTTATTTTTTGAGAAAGTAAATATGTATGTTTGTATAGTTTTTTTCACAATATATGTATAAAAAATACTCTTTTAAATTTGGAAAATACTTTGATAGACTTTGGTTTACACAAGCCTTTCAATTTTAAGGTTTAGAGATTTAGGTTGAGGTTTAGGATTTAGGAGTTTATGTTGTAGGGTGTAGGATTTAAGGTTTAGGGTTGGAATTTAGAGTTTAGGGTTTAAGATTTAAGGTTTAGGTTTTAGGGTGTTAGGGTTAGGGATTTATGTTTTAGATTTTACAATTTAAATTTAAAGAGTTGTGTAATTTTTTTACACAGCTTGTGTATCAAAATATAACCCTTTAAATATTCTATATTTATATTGATTTTGATATAGTAATATAGCAAGATAAGATACTATATCTCTTAAATAAGGTTAAAAGTCTAAATTTTAACATTGTGAATGGAAGACGATTAAGAATATGTATCTTGATGTTTTAACCTAGCCGCCCTCTCTCAAATCTCTGCCGCCTACAACTTTGCTTTTCTTATTTTGGTTAGTGCTCGACAACCAATCTCAGTATTAGTTGTCGACCATCGGGTCTATTATTTTTCTTGTTTTTTCATATTTTAATAAGAATCTCTGTCTTTGTGGCACTCGTTTCCTCTTTCCTTGTGACACGTTTTTCTTTGATTTTCTTGTGGTTCGTTTCATCTATCCATGTGGCATGATTTCAGCATACCTTAGTGGCCGGTTAGTGTTCGTACATAGATCTTCACGGTGCTAATCTCTGATTATGGTTATGTCGGTGGTCTTAGAAAGATAGATCCCCACTGGGTTGATGGTTGGTTGCCAATGTAATCAGACCTGGGTAGCGGAGCAATTTGCTTGATAGCTTGATTCGCTCACCACTCCTTTTTCACCCTGTAAAGTGTCTCGTTTGGATAGAGACAAGTAGATTCATGAAGGTTTTTGGATTTTGGTATGCTAATCATGATGGAAGTGTCTGTTTTTCTTTGCACCATTGTAAGAAACTTTTCGTGGACTTGTCCTTTTTTCTGCTTGATGCATTGTATTGTATTATCTTTCATGGTGATTAATAAAATCCAGATGCTATTGTTTAAAAAAATAATATGAACGGAACAAATTGTATTGAGAGATCAATTTTATAATAGATTTCTACAATACAATATTTGAATTAGTTGAACAATAAATTGAAAGGGTTATTTTTACAAAAATGGTTCAATTTGGTAACGCTTGTCGCTTGATTATTAAGCGAACTTCATGCAATTACGGGCCGGAATTTATGGGATATATTGACAAAAATGTCAAAACGACAATTTATGGAAAAATCACATTTCAAAAAATAATAATATTTTATAAATAGTAAGTAAAATGATCATGCTTTTTTGTTAACGTACCACAATTTTACTTCCACTACAATAATAATAATAATAATAATAATAATAATAATAATAATAATAATAATAATAATAATAATAATTCTTTTTTAAAAAATAAAAATATAGTTAATTGTGTAATTATAGTTAATTGAATATTATTTGAATTGATATAGCGATTATTACAACATTGAGAAGACTATAGATTTGAACGCTCTTAGGTGTAATTGTCTTGATTTAGGGGTTGGGGTTATGGATAATTTAGGCTTCAAAATTTGTATTAAAATTACATAGTTACATTAATTTTGACTCTGTCAATTCAATAGAGTTATCCATTGAACCTAACAAGTGGTCTTAATGGTAAAAGTAAATAATATTCATCTTGGGAGACTCGGATTCAAATTGATGTGTCTGTAAGGTGTGTGCATTGTCAAATGGTTAAAAATATATATGAACAGATATTACATTATAATTACTTTTAGACTATTAAAAAATAAAATTATCAATTCAAAGTGTAATTATAAATAATTATACTAAAAATTCAATTGCTTGATAACTTTTCGAACACATACTAACTAAAGTAAGAGAAGTGGGGACGGATGATTTCCTTTGATTAAGGATCTAACCAAATCATAGGGCTATTTGATCCATAATCGTGGTGATTTGTCAAAATAGATTTCATAAGATTCTAATTGGAATTTCCTATTATAAGGCACATGTGTGGATAAATAATTGTTTGGTAAATAGCGGTTTGAGCCAAAATTAAAGGTTTGAGTTAATATTAAAGGTTTGACTGGTCAAATCCGCTAATTTGGATTTTGGTGAATAACGGATTGAAATAGCGGATTGGAGTGAAACCTCTAATTTTGAAAAGCTGCTAATAGGAGTTTTTGAAATTAGAGGTTTTGACATAATAGTTATAAAAACTCTTTCACCCTTAACAATTATTAAAAATTTCCAAATAACCTAAATTTAACATTTTCTATTTAATTTTTCACCTCACGTATTTATATTGTGACATTTGTAAATTAATACTTTTGTTTTTTTATTCTCAAACATTTATATTTGTATTTAAATTTAAAAATTAATTAAATTGTATTAAAATAATTATATAAATACTAAATTAATATATAGATCCTTCAAATATACTTAGTAATGTTATAATTAAAAATTATTTTTCATAATCTAATTAATACTAATAGGTACAAAATATTGATAACTAATAAACTATTCAAATAAGTATCGAATATAATCATGTCCTTATATGTCCTTTTGTTTGTTTAAATAATCAAACAACTATCAGCTATTAGTTAATTTTACCAAATATTTTTATACTATCAGCTATTAGCTAATGTAATCTGCTATTTGCCAAACAGGGTTAATGTTTCTAACATGGTTTGTCATAATTGAGATCAACTGATTAAATCAGAAATTAAATATTTTCATCAATTTAATTTTTTTATCATGTTGAATAAGAAAACAAATGAATAATTACTAGTCGATCCCTTCAAAAATGTTTTTCACTCTCATTGCACTCGGTTCTTGTCACCTGATTGTTCTCCTTAGGGATGAATTGAGAGGGATTGGAGGAGCGATTGTCCCCTAAATATTTTAAATTCCTATATGATATAGAGTTTTTTTTTTAAAAAATTCTATTGGATTTTTTTTTATATTTATTAATTTTTATTCATTTATTATTTGAATAAGTAATTCTATCCATTAAATTAATCAAACCAACTTAATCAAAAACCGATAATTTGACCTATTTGACTATCCACTTTTACCCCCAATATTTTCTGTAGTATTTTTAAAGTTGTAATTGAAATATAATAATATTATATGAAACCTATAATAATATATTATTATATTCATCATTTTCTATGTGATAAACAAAAATATATATTATACAATAAACATTTAAAGAACTGATGCATTGAAGAGCAAAGGCTTGAGTTAGTTAAGTAGTTGATTGAGGGACCCACTGTGACGGCAAACTCAATAAAACTGTCTCAATAAAATAAATATTTTTCATGATCATTGTATCATACTGATTTATCAATTAATTCGCATCAGAATATTATTGTACACGCTTATGATGAGTCATTCATTTTAATCTAGTTTGTTTCGTTTACAATACTATTTTAAATATTCAAACAATTAACATTGGTTATGGGACCTAAGTTCGTTGGTGGATTTAAAAATATTTTTAAAGATAGACACACATATATTATATGTGGCTTTAGAATTATCAGAATAAGCACAAACAATAAAAAATATAACTGATACTTGTCGAATAATGATGCACTTTAGAGCAAATATACTCGTCAAATCAAGTAATAAAGTGATAGAGTAGAGTGTCGAACCCACGAGGATTGGATCAATAACTATGAAGTTATCGAACTTAAGAATGTGTTTACAAGTACTGGATGATGTTGAGTTATCAAAACGATTAAAGTAAAAATAGCTAGAAATAAAGACGAACATATGTTGCGGTAAATAACAAATGATTATGGAAGCTGGGATTATTGTTAAAGATATATGCTTGATTACCTATTTCAATGCTATAGAAACTGGTAATACATGTCTGCGTAAACCATTAAAATATTTATCTACTCAACATGATTTTCTAATGAACTTCTGACTCTCTAGATGCCTAGAAGTTAATGATATTGAAGCTAAGGTGATACATGTCTGCGTTAGCCCTAACAACTATATTATTTGTTTAAGAACTCCCTTTGAGTCATTGAAACCCTAAACTTATGTCTAAGCCGGATTAGAACTAAGTTAACAACTTAGCTCCACTGTTCACATTTGTATAACCCAACTCTCTCAATATTAAGCCACAGACCAATAGTTAAAAGGCCTCTCTCGATAGCTCTTACAATAACTACGCATGAAGAACAATGAACAGAATAGATAAAGGAAAAACAACTATAGCATTAAAATAGAATAATAGAAACATAAAATCTTAGAAAGCAATAATCACAACTAAAGTATTTAGCTCATGTCTGAGCCTAAAATATCCATAATAAAAATTTAAAGTACGACAGTTTATCAAGCATGGGATAGAAAAGAGCCGATGGTCCTCAACGATCTTCCTCCGTGTTATCCAACTGTTGTTTTAGGTCTCCCACTCCGTCAGCCTCTCTCGATGGCTTCTTTAGTGAGAAGAATTCTCTAGCTTCCACCCTGGTGGTTCTACGAAAGCTTTAGACTAGGTATGTTGTCTAAAATTACGCTCCCTTGAATTAGCGTCCAAGTC
This sequence comes from Hibiscus mutabilis, assembly GCA_019671005.1. Taxonomy (NCBI): domain Eukaryota; kingdom Viridiplantae; phylum Streptophyta; class Magnoliopsida; order Malvales; family Malvaceae; genus Hibiscus; species Hibiscus mutabilis. The sequence goes on from CM033752.1 coordinate 4,212,195, forward strand.
TCCTTTATATAGAGGGTGAAACTAGGGTTTTGAGCCCTAAAGTGCGCGCGGCTTCATTAAAGAAGGTCATTGATTTCACGCTATATTTAATGTTCTATATCAAGGAGAAAGTCCACATGGGTAAAAGCATATTTATCTCCAACTCTTTATGACTCGTCAGCTCCAGCCATAAGATTTGCTACTAATCTGCTCCAGCATCCTTCCAGCATATTTCAGCATCTTGCACATGCACCACAAAACACAGGTAGTGTAACTCCTTATCTACATGCAAACTATATACAATCTATCTTAAATGTAACTATATGGGCTTGAAAACACGCAAAAGACAAGTAAAAAGGGTATACAAAATAAGTCATTTAGGCACTCGTCAAATACCCCCAAACTTAAACTATTGCTTTCCTTCAAACAATGCAAAATGAAAAGCAAGAAAAATAAAAACAAAAAATAAAAACAGTAAACAACCCATAGATACCAAGGTTCCACTAAGCTATGATTATAAGATTCTAAGTCATGCTGCAATAGTAATTTATTCCTCAACTATATTAATGAGATGCAATGCATTAGAACTTACATTTTTTTTCTAAGGATTAATTTCGCTGTAGGTTCACTGTGTGTGGTTGTCACATGCAGTCATTACTTAATGACCTTAGAAAATTTTAAGGATTTCTCTCTATTATTTCCTCAACAATTTTTTTCAGCACATTGTTTTACTCTTTTTTTCTTTTAGGTTCAAAAACTGTATCCTTGGGGCTTTAGCTCATCACACTTACCCTTCAGACTTGAATATTGGAGTGTAACAAATAGCCCATCCTCGAGCCCTACGAGCAGTGTCATCCCATGAAGACTTTCATATACTCTTTGGCAATACAATTATTACTACCAGGGAAAGTTAAATGGAGCAAACACAACTCACCTAGTGTACTAAGATAGCAAGATGCATAGAAGAGTGTCCCTCAACAGTTTTGTTTATATTATCAAGCTTTAATTATTTCTTATTATTTACTTGATTTTCAAGGAGTTTTTAAGCCTTTATTTTGCTACAATGAGCATTTAGTTCATTCACATTAATTCATGCTTTGGCATCAGAGAGTCGACCTAAAATTTCCCTAAGGCTTCTTAAGCTTTTAGAGTGCATGCAACATGTGATTTAAGGGCTATAACAGATTTAACACTAAGTTCAAAACATGAAAGCTCTCAACACATTGCAAAGCATCAACATAGATTAATTATAGGAAATCGTGATCAACACAGTAGTAATTTCAGAATCAATGGAATCATAGCAAAGGGAACCTATCAAAACATATTAGGCTATTTATAGGCTCTAATTTTTTTAAAATTTTTAAATTTCATCTAAATTTAATCTAATATATACATAGGGTAGTACTCCCCCAAACTTGAGAAGAGCATTGTCCCCAATACAAAAAGAAAACAGAAACAAAAGAGACTAAAATAGAAAAAACATGCAATATGCAAAAATGCTATATGAAAAATTAAACTAAAAATTAAAATTAAAAGAAAAAAACTAACCCAGGGAGTTGCTAGGGAGGTGGTACATAGCGCCGCACCTAGCTCTTTGTTCGTCGTCCAATGCGTAGCGCGGAGGGAACAGATGTAAGTGGCACCTGATTGATCATAGGGGATACGAGGGTATCTTGTGTTAGAGGAGCGGTGGTGGATGTTGAGGAGTGATATGGGGTAGGTAATGGGGGTTTGGGCCCTAAATGTGCTTGCAGTTCCTCAATGAGCTCTAAGACTCGTCCAGAAGTGATTTTCGTTCTGGTCCTAAGAGTGGTAGCATTTGAAGTTAGAGAGGGTAATGTCTTAACGGGGAAGGAGTGACAGTTTTAGGGTGCATGGGGGGCCTTGACCTTGTCCTTAGCTCTCGTCTGTATAGCAGCTCGGCGAGGCACATGTGTGGCAATGGTTTCCTTCATCTTTCTCTTCCTTGTTCTGGCAACAACAGCTGGAGGGTTGGAAGGGATTTTATCTTCTTCATTATCTGGTTCTTTTTCTTATTGCTCTTTCTCTTTCTTTTCTTCTTATTTCTCTTCCTCATCTTCTTTGTACAACTAATTAGCAGGGGGCTCGATAAACTATTGCTTAAGAAATATAGGGAAAACATCTATAGCTCTCGGAGATAATCTATTTGGCACGACTCTTGTGGCCAGATTATTTTCTCTAGCATATTCAAAGAATGGCTTGAAGAATTTAGTCATGACTCTGAGCAGGGTTGTACGCAAGGTACTTGTAGTCGTGGCACTGAGTGGTGTATCACCAGCCATAAGTCCTTTAAGTGGTGATATCTCTTTTTTGAGCTTCCCTATTTGATTAAAGTTTATGGTTAGAATTTAGAGTTTATGTGTTAGGGTGTTAGGGCTAGGGATTTAGGTTTTAGATTTTATAGCTTAAATATGAAGGGTTGTGTAATTTTTTTATTAAATAGTGAGGTATTACATTCTCATGTCCGGATTCGAGCCCATACAAGATGGGGCAAGATGAGCATCCTTAGCCACTAGGCCAATTAGTGAATCTCTAGTGTATCAAAATATAACCCGTCATTTATTACTTATAGTGTTATTATAAATATTTATTTAATTAAATTTAACCAATATTTTAATTATTTTAAGTGGCAATACCATTAAAAAAAAGCAAGTGGATAGATACAATTTAACCCTTAGTGGATAGGTCCATTATGATAATTCCCCATCCCAAAATCTTAAATTTTCTCCTATATATAGCCCGTACCATTTCAAGCTTCTTCATCCAAGCCCCTCTTTCTTTTTCCATTCTTCTCATTTCCTCTTTGTTTTCCCACTTAAGGAGGGGGTCTGGTCTGGTTTTATAGCCCAAAAAGCTCCATGGCTAAGCTTGTTGTTGCTTTCCTCTTGGTTCTCATTGCCATCTCCATGCTTCAAACTATGGTGGGTATCTTTCCTTTTTCCACATTACATTGAAAAATCCAAAGAAAAAGTTGCAGAAAATAGTGAAAACCTGCAGTTTACAGCAATCTTATCTTAGGTTTTTTCATCTTAATTGTAGGTAATGGCATCACATGGACACGGAGGTCACCATTATGATCAGGTAAATGCTGAAGCTTTGAAAATGTCTATTCGTTTTCTATAGTTTTTAGACAAAGAATTGGTCTAGAGGGATGAGGCTCTAGATCCTTAAATCCTTTAAGCAAGATTAAGGGTTCGAGTACGTAAGTGAGAAAAAACTAGATCTGGAAGGTCACCCTATGTTGAGCCTTTGCAAAACTTAATCTGGAGTAGTCAGTCATTAGTCAGATATAGACTGCTAAACAAAAAAATTAAAGTTCTTTTTTATCACATTCTGATCTGTTTGTTTCCCTGGAAAACCCTCCCACTTTCCAAGTAGTTTCCATTTTGTTTTCTCGTGTAAAAGATCTGATTGGAGGAATATGAAATGACCAGAATGTCCATCGGAGTGCACAAGGAGATGTAGCCAGACCCAATACCATAAACCATGCATGTTCTTCTGTCAGAAATGCTGCAGGACTTGCCTGTGTGTGCCTCCGGGGTATTATGGGAACAAACAAGTCTGCCCTTGCTACAACAACTGGAAGACCAAGGAAGGAGGCCCCAAGTGCCCTTAAATTATTACTCGGAGGACCCCCCTCCCCTCCCCTTTTGTCTTATTTATAATTTCCAAATTTTAAAGTTGCTTAATCCATCATTTAAGCATGAAATTATGGCACTGTAATGCTAACTTTATATTGATGTTGTTGGTTTTTACTGGTGTTTCTATGTACTTTTTTGAAAACATGTGTCTCTAGATCTTGTACCAATCTGTCACTCCATTAAATGTGGGTGGCTAATCTTTGCCCTATTTATTAATGAAGATGGTATTATTTAATTAGAAACTGTCCCATTTTTGGAATTGGCAAATCTTATATCTTTATTTTGAAGTAACATTGAATTTGGGTTTCTAGTGAAATTTCAGTGCAAAAAAAGGCAACCACCCGGATATCACAAAACTATTAGCTTGATTCTATTTCGATTATTTGGCATAAAAATTTTAATTCGATCACTAAATTTTCAGCTTGGTTTCAATTAAACAATTGACCGTTAAGAGAATTTGTATAATAGCACATTGGATGGTTATTAAATTATTTCTAAATAAAATTAGGACTAAAATGATAAAATGTGTAAGTAATGAGAACAAAATGTGCTATTATACAAATTTGTTTAACTGACACATCAACAATTCTGTTAATGGTTAACACTTTGTGGCTTGATTGAAACCAAATCGAAAGTTCATTGATCTAATTGACAATTTTTTATTTAGTGATCAAAATAGTATTGATCCAATATTTTAGTGGTCTCTAGGTAGTTTACCCGAAAAAACAAATACAGCAACACAAACTGGTATTCACTGAGAATAAAAAAATGAAACAATCAGTTTAAAATCTGTAAAATCATATTTTTTTATTAATTTTAGACTTTATATAACAGAAAAATTGGATTTTTTTATTAGGTATTGGTTGGTTTTCATTCATATATTTTGTGAATATATATTATTTTTAATTTATGTTTTCAAATTATTCAAAATAATTATATTACTCAATTCATAATTAAAAAGATTGAATCAATTTGACTTTTGATTCAATTATGGTATCCCATTGCTTTATTTTTTTTTCATTTGATATCGTTTTCTTGGGACGAATACTGAGGAAATTTTGCTTGGATAATGGTATTTAGGAAAAGAATTCATGAAGTTGGGTAGATGGAAACTTATTTTACTAATTAGCGACGCTATTACAGTGAAAGGAGAAGTCGTCGGAAAGATTGAACGATTTTAACGTTTCAATTAAAGAAGTTCTCTTAAAGTCGTTATCTCTTTATGGTGATTTTCTTATTTACTGTAACAATGTCACTACTTGGTAAAAAAATTTATTGTTCGCCCCCTCTAAATTTAAACATTAAATGATCCATGCCGGCTCTTATTAAATGGTTGTATTATTTTTTAATCCATCACAGATAATAATAATATTATTTATACTTAACTCTATTATTAAACGGAAAGAATTACATTCTTGAAAAATTATTATATAACCTTGGCCTACAATGTCATTTATGATCTCGTCCACTAAAAATCGGTCAATTAATTTTATTTTTTTAATTTTTTGAAAGATGAATATTCACTTTTTTATGCCATAGAAGTTGATTATGAAATAATTAGTGATGACGAGGTGAGCCGAGTCTATAAAATGATTTCTCCACATTCTTGGCTTTTTATAAATATATTTAATTTATTTTTAAAATAATTTTTATAAAAAAATTATAATTTTATTTTTTGATTTTTTTATTTTATTCGCTTCCATCGTTCCTTAAACTTATATATAAAATTTCTGACTTCGTATATGTGTCTATTTCAAACACGATTCTAATTTTTGAGTTTTAAGGTGCGAATTCGATCTTGAAAAGGAAAGAAAAGGAAAGAAAAAGAACATGTAAACACATGCAAACTGACCCCATAATGGTGGAGGGGGGGGGGGGTAACCGGTGGGGCAGGCGTTCAAAGGATTGGTGGGCCACTTCACATTTTTCAATAGATTAGAAGCAAAAGTGTTTTTTGAATTAATTAAAAACTACTATCAATAACTCGATCACTCAAATAATATCAAAAATCTAAATTTTAGTATCATAAATTAAATAAATTAAATAAAAAAAATTGCCTTCATAATATACATTTATATTATTTTAAATTAATTAATAAATTAAATATCAGTATACTTTGACAAAGTTTTGACTGAAAACATGTCTGAAAACCCTAGCCCTATGTCTGCCGCCAATACTGGACTGACCTGTCTGAAAATCTGGGAGGACGTCCACCGGATGATGTAAGTATATCGTCAGCACCGGTGACTCTTGAAAGGCCTGGATCTCCACTGGAAGAGGATAGTCAACGGGTTATCAAAAAAGGTCGAAGCTTTGACAATCCCATTGAACCTGATGCTGATCCAGCACGTTTGGAGACTGCAACCCTTGATACCGCCATGGGTGAGGCTAATGAGGGTGGTGATAATGCTGCTCAGAAAAGTGATGGGGGAATTAAATCTGTACAGATGGCTACCGGATCGTCTACGGATACATCAGAGAAGCCTAATGATAATACCCCCTCGGGATCTCTCAATACCAAGCCCTCCTTTCGGGATATGTTTGTAGGAGATTCAACTGTGAAAGAAAAATTCTGTTCTCTTACTGAATTGGATGTAGAGGTGAAAGCGGAGGATGTTCTCATCGGAGGTAACGATGCATTACCAGAGATTAGGTTTTTCGATAGAGTACACGTTGCAATTGATGAGAAACTTGCAAATTCTGTTATTATCCGTTTGTTGGGGAAATCCATAGGATATAGGGCTCTTCTAAATTGAATCCAAATGCTTTGGAATCCTAAAGGTGAGATGAGCTTGATTGATCTAGACAACGAGTACTTCCTTGTACGCTTTGCGAATGAAAATGACTTTGTTAAAGTTCTTACCGGAGGACCATGGGTCAGCAGCCTTGAAGCAGGAGTTTCTCCACATCTGCTGGTCATCCCTCCAAGATCATGGCATGGGTAAGGCTTCCAAAACTCCCATACCGTTATTATACGAAAAGCCTCTTCCGTCACAATGCAGGGGTGATCGGGCAAGTTGTACATATAGACTATAACACTACGGAGGGGAAAAAGAGGTCGTTTCGTACGTCTAGCTGTCATAGTTGATCTTGATAAGCCATTGAAATTCGGGATTATAATTGATGGACAGCGACAAGTCATAGAATATGAAGGTCTGCCAACAATTTGCTATACATGTGGGAAGTTTGGGCATGCTAAGGAATTGTGTGGGCAAAATCTAGATTCAGGTGTTTTGAATGCATCAGAGAACCTATCTGATAGGAAGTCTGATGAACTTTACGGGCCGTGGATTCAAGTTGCCAATCGTCGACGGAAAGCTAGTGTGGTTTGTAAGGAGGCCATGGGTGAGCTAGGTAATTCTAGTAACTTCAACAAATCAGGTTCCAGATTTGCAGCTCTTGTGTTTGAGCCGGAAGTGCCATGGGGCCAAGATGCTACAACTATGGTTGAGCCATTTACCACGAGTAGCAAAGGAAGAAAGGTCTCAGCTCTTGATAAAGCAAAGTCAAATGAACCTGAATATGCTGAATCAAGTAAACAAGGAGCAATTCCAGTGCAAGCAAAGGCTATTGGGGAGGGGAAGGCGCAGAATACAAGGGTTAATCCGAGAGTTGCAGAAAATATTTCTCAGGAGACGGGGAGGAATTCTCTGAGAGCTGCGGAAAACGTTGTTGGTACAGTGGCCTCGAATAATAAAGTAGTTCAAGTAGTATCTTCTTTACATAAGGATAAACATACGGTGGTTCAAGTTGGTGAGCACATTGAAAGACCAGTTCTTCGTGAAAGGAATGGTAGGGTTCTTCCAAATTTCCTTCGAGGCTTAAGTGGAAAGGGGGTGTCTAAAAATGTGACAGGGGTCAAAGGTTTGCAAAAAACAAAGCCTGAAACCCAAGAAACGTGATGATCGGGGAGCGTCTTCTCCTGCCCTTGTGAATTGTCTAACGACTTTGGTATCGGAGTTAGAACAAGCTAAAGCAGTTGATTCCCAGTTAAAGGGGGGATGCACCAGCACCGACTGTTGGTGCACAGGACCACGTACAGTAAAGAGAAAACAATGCTTTTGAGCAAAGAGGAACCACGGACATGCAGGTTTAAGTCTGCTATCCTTTTTCTCTAAATTGTTAATTATGGTTAAGTTAATATTTTGGAACATTTAGGGGGCCCTTGACCTCGGCTTTAACCGTTATTTCAAGCTTTTTGTGAGGAATCAGATGCCTGATATTTTTGCCTTGATGGAGCCAAGAATAAGTGGTGCTTCGGCAGATGATTTCATTCGAAAATCTAGTTTTGGATACTCTTACAGGGTTAAGGTAACAGGGCTTTCGGGTGGTATATGGGTCCTTTGGAGAGAATTGGTTAAATTGGATATTATCGTTGTTAGCAAACAATTTATTCATGGTTTTTGTTCACCTTCTAATGGAAAACGTAGTTTCTTTGTGACTTTCACTTATGCTAGTCTGAATATTGGCCGAAGGTGAACTTTATGGAACCAGTTAAAAGCCTTGGAACCTGAGTTGGGTTGTCCATGGGTGGTGGGGGGCGATCTTAATGTTATTGGTAGCCCTTTGAAGAGGCATGGCGGTTCAAACAGGCGCGTAAGGGTGTGCAAGCGATTTTGTGAATTTTTTTTTTTATTTCAGTTTGATTTATATGGGTTTCTATGGTCCGAAATTCACTTGGAAGCGAGGTTCACTATCACAGAGGCTTGATCGTTGTCTTTGCAATATAGTGTGGTACAATTATTTTGCTCTCTCGGAAGTGGTCCACCTTCAGCAGTTGGGTTCCAATCACAGACCACTTCTTCTTGACACTGGTTTTCATAACTCGCCAAGACACTCTCGGCCCTTTCGCTATGTGGCTATATGGAATGAACACCCCGACTTTAAAAATTTATTGGACAATGCCTGGTTCAATGAAAGGCCTATACATGAGAATATCCTGAACTTTCAAGGAAAGAGTCGAGAGTGGAACCTTAGAGTTTTTGGTCATATTGGGCGTCGGAAGTCTCTTCTCCTAGCTCGGATCCGTGGTATTGAAAAGGCATTGGAACAATCTGATAATCCTTTTCTTGTGGAATTAGATGTGACTCTGAAGAAAGAATTGGACTTAGTTCTCACTCAAGATGAGAGTTTTTGGCACCAAAAGTCCAGATCTATTTGGATTGAAAAGGGAGACAAAACACTAGTTATTTTCACACCTCAACTATGACTCGAAGGAGACGAAATCAGATTAGACGTCTAAAATTGCCGAATAGAAATTGGTGTGCTGATCCAATTGAGTTAAAAGAGCATGCGACCACCTTCTTTCGACAACTTTTTGCAAGTGAGTCGAGGTGCACCAACATAGTGGATATGGCGTGTCCTTTCTACCATTTCAGTAAGTCCGAGCTTAGGCCTCTTCTTGCCGAGGTGTCTATGGAAGAAGTGCGTGGGATATTTTTTGACATGGCACCTTTAATAGCACCAGGTGTCGATGGCCTTCATGTTACTTTCTACCAGAACAACTGGGAGAAGGTGGGTGCATCAGTCTTCCATTTGTTAAGGATTTTTTTTTATTCAAGGTCTTTGGAAGAATGGGTGAATCAAACTTTCTTAGTGTTGATACCGAAAGTTGAGAATCCTGAACTTATAAGCCAATTTTGGCCTATAAGTTTATGTACCGTTCTATACAAGATAGTTACAAAGCTTTTGGTGAATCATTTAAAGCCATTCTTGCCCAAATGGATTGATTGTACCCAAACAAGTTTTGTTCCAAGAGGACAAATTACAGATAATATTATTTTGGCGCAAGAAGTTATGCACTTGATGTCTATTAAAACTGGCTGAAAAGCGTGGATGGCAATAAAGGTTGATCTAGAAAAGGCCTACGACAGATTGGAATGGGACTATATTGAGGAAACGTTAGTTGCGATAGACTTACCGGATAAGTTTATTTTGCTAATAATGACCTGTGTACGCACAACCTCTACCTCTGTAGTATGGAATGGTGAGGCGACTAGCTGGTTCAATCCAACAAGAGGCATTCGTCAAGGGGACCCCCTTTCCCCATATCTATTCGTGCTATGTATGGAGAGACTATCACATCGCATCAATGAGAATGTTGCTGGTGGTACTTAGAAGCAGATCAAGCTTGCTAGAAATGGTCCAAGTTTGTCGCACCTTTTTTTCGCAGATGATCTATTCCTTTTTGCGGAGGCGAGTTTAGACCAATTGGCGGTTATTGGGGGAATTATGGAAGAATTTTGTGGAACGTCGGGTCATCCTATAAGTGTGGCCAAAACCCAATTTTTTTTCTCCAAGAATTACCCGCTGAATTTCCGTGCTACAATAGCCCACTCTTTCAGTTTTGAGATGGTGGATGACTTAGGTAAATACCTTGGGGTTCCGCTTCTTCACAAACGGGTAACCAAGGCTACCTTTGCTTTTCTCCTTGAACGAATGTCTAATCGGCTTTCTAGTTGGGCAGCTAAAATGCTGTCATTCACATGGAGAGTTGCCCTTGCTAAGTCGGTGCTCTAATCGATACCGATGTACGTCATGTAGTCTATTTGGTTTCGAAAGGGGTGTGCGGGGACATGAAAAAATAATCAAAAAATTTGTATGGGGTGCCCTTGCTAAGATGCTGTCATTCAAATGGAGAGTTGCCCTTGCTAAGTCGGTGCTCTAATCGATACCGATGTACGTCATGTAGTCTATTTGGCTTCGAAAGGGGTGTGCGGGGACATGAAAAAATAATCAAAAAATTTGTATGGGGTGCAAATAATGATGGAAAAGGGTTGCCTCTTGTTAAGTGGGGCACGATAAAGCTGGCTATGAATAATGGTGGATTGGATTGCAAAAGTTTGTATCAACAAAACAAGGCATTTCTCTTAAAGATTGGATACCAATTAATTACGGACGCAGACAAGCTGTGGGTAAGAGTATTGAAATCGAAGTATGGTTGGGATGATACCCTGCCCCTTGCTTTGAAAGGTAATAAAGTATCTCGTCTATGGATCGGTCTTTGCGATATATGGGAGGAGATGAAGGAATGTATTTGTTGGCATGTCCGCGATGGTCGAACCACGGATTTCTGGTACGATCATTGGTTTGATTCCGATGAGAGGTTGGTATTCTCTTGCCTTTCGAATGTTTCCCCACTGCCCTCTACAGTTTGTAGTATGTTGGATAAGAATGGTGACTGGGATTTGATGCGATTAGCCACAATGGAACCTACGGTAATATTGCACAAAATTGCAGTGACTAAGCCACCAAATGACCAATTTGGAATCGATCTTCCTGGATGGCGCTGGGAACAAGACCGTTGTTTCACTACTAAATCGGCTTATCAATCTCTCGACCATGAGGTTGGGGACACGTTGAATTTTCAATGGAAAATTATTTGGACTCTCCTATTGCGTCAACGCACCAAGATGTTCATTTGGCTAACCGCGCATCAATGTTTGCTCACAAACGCAGAGCGTGTTTACAGACATATTGTTGTTTCAGATATGTGTGGTATTTGTAACAATGGCTCATAGGATTTAGATCTTGCCATGCGGCACTGCACCATGGCAGCACAGGTTTGGTGTGATGTGATTAAACCGGAAAGACTTGGGGATTTTTTCTTGATCCCTTTCAGTCCATGGCTTGAACTCAATCTCCGAGGAGGTTCTGATTTTGCTTGTGTGTCGACAAATTGGGAGGTACGGTTTGCAGTTTCTTGCTAGTTGTTATGGAAGAATCGATGCAGTTGCATTTTAGATCCTAATTATATACAAAAGGAACGCATTAGAGCTTGTGGCGATCGTCTGTCATTTGAGTTTGTTGAAACTTTTGCTCGAAATACAAATGCGGTAAGGGGAAATGTTCCAGTGGTAACTTTTTGGGAACGACCACCTGATGGATGGGTTAAAATTAATTCCGATAGAGCGGTGCGTACATCCGATAATATGGCTACAGCAGGGGGTGTACTGCGTGATCGTCGAGGTACTTGGTTGCTTGGTTTCACCCGAAGCTTAGGTTGCTGCTCGGTCCTCACTGCCGAGTTATGGGCGGCTCATGATGCTCTCTTTCATACTTGGAGACTGGGATATCGACAAATAGAGTTGGAAACAGATAACCAGGAGGTAGCTAGAATCTTAAACTCCCAATCTAATGCTCTCACTGGATGTATATTGGTTGACGCTAACCACGAGCTTTTGAGACGACAATGGACAACTAGGGTGCGACACATTCGCAGAGAGTTAAATCTTGTTGCTTATAAACTTGCATCAATCAGCCGAGGCTCTCCAATGGGAGGGGAGACGTTTGAAGCAGCCCCGATGGAGCTTAATGCTCTAGTGATGAGTAAGGCATCTACTGCCTAGGGCTTATGGCCTCTTACCTCTGTATTAACAAAAAAAAAAAAATATCAGTACTTGAAAAAGAATAGATATATACGAACACGAGGCCATCATTTATGTGTTGCCTCTTTGAGCAATGCATTTGGTTGTGTTTTATTTCATTGTCTTTTGGCCGCCAATAAGAAGGCATTGTGGTGGGGCAACTTGGCTTTGATATTTTTTGGTTTAACTACTTATATCTAATTTATTGACTAATTAATCAGGATCGAGTGACCCTTCAAACGCAATTTAATCCATTCACAATGCTAGAATTCGAACCATTGACCTTGTTTAAAAGATTTAGTACCTCATCCACTAGACCAACTAGTTAGTAATTGGATTAGATATTTAATTGATCTTATAAATTTGGGTAATTGTATTGTACATTGTTAGTAAAACATCACTAGTGGACGTGGCACTAAGTTTTCTTAATTAAGATTAGAGATTCAGTCAACAAACTTTAGAGTAGGTGGTTAAAGCTCTCAAGTTGACACCCCCCTTCTCTTAGGTTGTAGGTTCATAATCCAGTAGGAGCAAAATTCTCCTTCCCCTCCCCTAGGTAGAAATTGTTCAAAAAAGATTAGAGATTCAAATCTTGATATTATAAATGAAAAAAAAATTAAATTATAAGAGTCTTCTCATAATAAATTTCTATAATATTCGATATAAATTAACGAGTCAATACATTAGACATCAATAATTATAAAAATATCAGTTGTGCTAGAGATGCAAAACTCTACATTATTTAGATATAAACATATCATGTTAAAATTAAGGACAAAAACATTTGTATAAGTACATATTTAGTCATTCATATTTACGCAAGGAATCAATTTAGTCACAAAGATTTCATACTAATCCGTTCTGGACGGGTGGATCTTTTTAGAGAGTGCATGTGCGTGGTAAAGGAGAGTAATTATGAATTTATGATATTTATGTATCATGTTTATATTTTGGATAAACTACATAAATGGTCTCCCCGATTATGCTCTAATTTTTTTGAGTCCTCCGACTATCAAAAGTTATAATCTGGTTCTCTGTCTTAAAAAAGTAACAAATTCGTCTGACACCGTTAAAAATTTAATGGCTGATGATGTGGCAGTTAATATAAATTGATATAATTACATAATTAGCCGTCAAGTTCTACACTTATTTTAATTTGACCCTAATTCTAAAAAATTAACCCACGTAATTTTATTAATCTATCAATTTAGTCCATTTCACCTCAAATTCCATTTTTCCTTTTCAGAAATGATTTTTTGGCCATGGGTTTAGGAGTAGCAGTTAATCCGTTTCTAAACAGATTTATTTGACATTCCCAACTGACAGTAGTTTCAAAGAAGAAGATGTTTCAAATTACTTCAGGTAAAGTCACTTATTTTTTTTAAGATTGTTGCTGTTTGAGTTTTAGTACTTATTGTTCTGGGTTTAAAGATTGTTGCTTGCTCCTCTATATTTTTCCAGCATATATGAACCTGTACAAGATGTAAGGATCCCTTACCAGCAAAAAACTGATGTTTGGTTTTGTTACATTTGTGTATCCAGAGATAGTGAAGCTGATTTTAGCTAAAGGAAACCCGCATTTCGTTTGCTATTCTCGTGTGCTCGTTAAGCCTTACAAGGAGAAAGGGAAAGTCCAGGAGAAGTAAAGGCTATTTTCAATCCTCTTTATTTGCATTATGTTGCCTACTTTGATATGTAAGTGAATGTAATTTATCTAATTTATAGGAAGCAACTACAACAACAATTGGAACGAGGGGAGTATTCGGCCTGCTCGAGTCCATCTGCAGTTGATTCGAGGGAGCCATTCGATATCCATTTCGGTTAGTAAAACAAGGCCTTTTGTTCTTTCATCTTGAATTTTGCTGCATTGTTGGTGAATTTCGAATTCGAAACTTATTTAGAATCGAAAATATTTTACAATACTCAAGAGATGCTGCTGAGAAGGAAATTGAAGGAGCATGCTGATTTGCAGCAAGCCATTGAGCTTCAAGGAAGAAGTCTAATGACCTTGCAGTTGCTGGGCTTAAAGAACTAGCACCAATCTCAATTTCATCACGGTTTGTCCACCAGATCCCTTGTTCGTTCCCCGACGGTACCCCGTACTCCCAACAACCATGCACTTATTTTTCTAGCTGATGGCATCGATCCAGAAGTCCCCAAAGGTCAACTCCGAGGTTGGTTCGATCACCATATAAACAAAGTTACCTTATTATTCAATTTATCAGTTTGGTTTACCCTTTTTTGTTGCAGAGAACGGCGGTTGCTCGATCCCTACTGTTTCGAAGTTGGTGCTGCTATAAAAGGCGATAAGTGGATGAAGGAAATTAATAGAGGAAAATGGAAACTTTTAGCAAGTGATATAAATACAAAGAAAGAAAAAGTAGAAAGATTTTTGAAAAGGGGAGATACGAGCGGGGACAAATGGTCCAGAAAACAGAGTACTTAGCTTAGTGGTGGTAGCCTTTTCAATCCATGTAATTGGTTTGAATTGAAGAATTTAAGGAGAGGATAAATAGAAAAGAAGAAGGACTAAATTGATAGATTATTAAAATTATGTGGGTTAATTTTTTAGAATTAGGGTCAAATTAAAATAAGTGTAGAACTTGAGGGCTAATTATATAATGATATCAATTTATATTAACTAACACGTCATTAGCCGTTAAATTTTTAACGGCGTTGGACCAATTTGTTACTCTTTTTAAGTCGGGGGACTAGTTCATAACTTATGATAGTCGGGAGACGCAAAAACGATTTAGAGCATAGCCGGGGGACCATTTTTGTAGTTTACCCTTATATTTCTATGTATATATGCTAAATATACATAAGTAAACAATCTTTATAGTCACTTAATTATAGGGATAATTTTAATTTGACCATCAAGTTATGAATTTGTTCAATCAAGTCACCTAACTATTTAAGTGATATCAATTAAACCACTAACCGTTAAAATTTAACGGAAATGTTGATGTGACAGTTGATTATATTTGTATAATTGCATATTTAGTCATTCATATTTACACAATCAATCAATTTAGTAATAATTCAAAAAATTAATAAATTTAACGGAATTTAACCCGAACTATAGGCGAAAAATGTGTCGTAATAGTTAACAAAATTTTATATAATTACAAATTTTATCTTTGTTACTTAAATATTTCATCAATTTGTTCATTATTGTAAAATCGGACTGCTGCAACGTGGTGTCGTGGTTGCGCAACCCACTCTATGCACATGCCCCTTTAAAAACATGGTAGTTTCTTGTCTGCGGTTGCCTTCAAATTTGAACTGGAGTGTCCAAACTTTTGAGTGATCCCTCAATCTAGAAGCGGATCGGTTAGCAAAATCGGGAATCAAACGGACTGCAAATTTTGTATTCAAGGCACTGTGATCCTGCCGATGGGCACTTTGGCGTGTTGTATGGTAGAGGTGACAAACAGGTCATTCGGTTCGGTTTTGGTTTGGGTCATTTCGGTTTAGTTCATTTAGGGTCGGACTACATTCGGTTTAAATTCGTTTCGGTTCAATTCGGGTCTAGCTTGGTTTTAGTTCGGGTCTATGGCGATTTCGGTTCGAGTATTGGGTCGAGACTTCGGGTGAGTTGATTTTCGGTTCGGTTGGTTTCGGGTCGGTTATTTTAGGTCGGTTGATTTTGGGTCGGGTCAATATCGGGTTATTAGGAGATCAATTAGTTTTAGTCGTGTTTTCAGGCCGAGTTAAGTTTTTCCACCCTATATATGACTTTATATAGCCTATATATTTGACTTTTTGGTGTGTTGTGCGATAATTCACATCTCATCTTTATTTATTTATTTTAATATTTTTTATTTCGGGTTGCCTTCGGTTCGGATTGCTTTTGGTTCGGTTCCATTCGGTTCGGTTGAAAATTGGTTCAGGTCCATTTTTGGTTCAACTGAAATTCGGTTTGGTTCCGGTTCGATTCTGTTTATTTTGGGTTTTGGATCAAATTCAGGTCATCGTGTTTGAGTCGATTTCGAGTCTCAGTTCAAATAAATCAATTCGGTTATTGGGTCTCGGGTAAAGTTTGCCAGGTCTATTGAATGGTATGTGTTTGTCTTGGTGGGGTCAAAGAGGCTTTGTTGTCATATAGGGGAGTTAAAGTGTTAGAGGGCTGTTTGCTTTGGTTATTGCCCTTCAATTTTGTGTCATAATATTTGGTGTTTTTTTGTTGGGCATCGATTGGGACACTTTTTTTCCTCTTATTAAGTTTAGGGAGGTTTTTTTAACGAGATTCCAATCTTTACTGCTTAGTGTTTGTGTAACGAGATTCCAATCGATTGTGTCATAATATTAGCGTTACACTTAAGTCTAGGAGTTCACATTCGGGTCACAGAGGCGACCCACTATATATATATATAATCCAAATAAAATACTTTTCTTTAGAACATATAAAATCATAAATATACTTTGCTTAAATCACCATTACCGAAAAATCATTTATACATTAAAAAGAAATTCAAAAAATATATTACAGACTTAAATACAAAATAAGACGACATACATGCCCCTATTTATACAGATACCGTACTTCGCAAGCAAAGCCGAGGGAACTCCAATCAGTGATGTCGATTGCCAAAACATGATCAAATTCTTTTTAACCTGCGATGGTAAAAACAACGCGAGCTTGAAACAACTCAGTAATACAGAACTACCAGATGATGCTATATGCGGTAAGCATGTATAAGGTTAATCAGAACTAATTTAGAGAGCCCGAATCATCAAGTTTCGGATATGAAATGAAATTCATATTATTGTTATTCTTGGAGGTAACAAAATCATTTCTGATTAATCACCCAACTATCAGACAATATGTTTATAACTTAGATAATCATAGAAGAATATAGATTACGAGAATTTGGACAGAAAATTTAGTGTGTAACAACAATTGCTGATCAAGAATGATAAATGGAATATTTCAGACAACATAAGAGTGTTGACAGGGCAAGAGATAGATAGGGAAATTTAGTATCAACATAACTACCCTCCAACCAAACTCTAATATGCAGTTCCCCAGAACTGCATCCATAAGGTCTTACCCTAGGCCCATAGGGCATAGGAGCCAACCTAAAGGGTTGCCTTAGGTCCATAAAGAATTACCCGAGCCGAAGCATCGAAACCTACCCAAAGGGGTTACTTTGGGTCCATAAGGAATTACCCGAGCCGAAGCATCGGAACCTACCCAAGGGGTTACCTTGGGTCCATAAGGAATTACCCGAGCCGAAGCATTGGAACCTACCCAAGGGGTTACCTTGGGTCCATAAGGAATTACCCGAGCTGAAGCATTAGAACCTAACCAATGGGTTACCTTGGGTCCACAAGGAATTACCCGAGCCGAATCATCGGAACCTACCACTTAGAGATATGATTTCAGAGTCAAGAATTATATTCAAAGTAATTTGATAATTATCATCTTCATCCATGTATTCATGACTTATAACTCAGATCATTCGGAATTTCTAGTATATCTGATTATGCGGGAATTCAGATTTATCAGGAGAGTTCCAGTCAATTTTGCTCATAAAAGCATTTTGGTTATTTAATATTCATGGGTGATTTAGTAGTTCTACCCTAATAGGTTTAAGTCGGTGGTTTGTGATGCTAAAGATTGCTAACGATTTATCCGACTTCCAAGACCAATCCACTAAACACATCTCATCATTGCGTTACCTTCCAAGCATTCAAATCGGTATATCTTACATGCATTCAAAACTTAATTCTAGATTGCGTCGTAAATATGAACATACCACGTCACATATTATTCTAGAATGAGCCTCGAATGGATGAACGCATATTTATGCAACAAATTTTCCATTATTAAACAATATTAAGAAATAAATGACATACATAAACCAAGCTTCAAACCCATAAGGGTATTACAGTCATTTGTATTCTATCAGAACTTCAGGACTTTAAAGCTTATACTTATCTCGAGACAGAAGGGTATTCCAATTACTAAAATGTAGTCTTTCACATTCTTTCAGTCCTTTAAACCATTTAATCATTTTACTTTCCAAGTTATGTTCGCCACTTGGTTAATTTAGTAGTTTTGGTGTACAAGGGTATCTTAGTCATTTTAGCCATTTCATACGCATCGATATATATATATATATATTCAATATTTTTAGCCATCTCGGTAATTATGACTTTTTCAAACCATCTATTTATTTCAGAACTCGAGGGCATATCTATCATTTTAGATAATTTAGAAAATTCGGTGCTTGAAAAATATTTCAGCCAACTCCATCGCTTAGATCAATTCAGAAATCCAAGGCACTTCCAGTAATTTATATCATCAAAGCTTTATCCAGAATTAGAGATAGATTCAAGCCATTTTTTTCCACATATTAGATTCTGATACCAGAATCGTTCCCAATAGTTCAATCATTTTAGATAACGAAGTCGATTTATCAGATAGAGAGTAGATTTCCTATCACTTTCTAAATTGGGGGTATATTTGTCATTCAAACAATTCTAGGGTAATTTGTCATTTCGTAACCAATTCTTTCAAACATTAGCTCATAAACACGAATAATCAAAATTTTAGATTTATTGATTAATGATTATTTACTGATCTCGAAAGTCCTCTTGATTACCAAACTTCTTATTTGAATATTTGACTTTGTTTGGATTACCCGTCTTATTAATCATAATAGATTTATCTTAAGTAGAGCTAACAATACGCGTGATCATCGTCATGCATGCATTAACCGAATACCGACACATTTCATAAAGCATACAAGGGTAGTAATCGGTGTTATGTCAGTCGACCCTTGATACTCTATTTGAACACTCTCGAACCCAAATTCGACGTCCTTCAACCATCTCGAATCCAAAGATGTGCGAATAACAAAATCTAGTTAGAAACGTCATGACTCCGATGAGCCTTTCTCAGCGACCGCTCGAAGAATAGGTGGGTGGATTTTGCTCCCTTTTATGTTGGAAAGCTGATAACGACGACAGCTTGACAAATGGACAAGAAAGGTGGCCGGAATCGAAGATAAACAAAGGGAGATTTGACCTAGCTTCGTCAAACCTTCCCGGTGATCTCTACGGCAAACAACGCGACGCTGAGGCGAGTGGCTTATCAGGTTTTGATTGCAAGAAGGCGAGGATGCCGACGATGGTGGCGGTGCAAGCTACGGTCCGGTAGTGGCCGAGATTGGGCCGGCAAACGGTGGAGGTTAGGTAAGAGGGCTTTTGTATTTAAAATCCCCAAATTCATATCTGAGGCATTCATTCCGGTAAGGGGGTTTGAAGTAGCTTATTTATTTTTTTGGTACTCCTCTACGAGTACCGATACTAAAATTAGGTTTGAAAGAAATGGGTCACCGAGCTATACTGATACGCTCACCCCCGTATCGATACTCATTATCAGTACGTGAACCACCCCGTATCGATTCTTACCCATACCGGTACTCCCACCTTTGCGTACCGGTACGCGAAAGCCTTCCTCAAGCAATAGAACAGTAGTACCGATATGCTTCCTAGCGTACCGGTATACAAAAATGTTACTGGAATTCCCATTAAGTAAGGGGTACCGATACGCGTCCAGCAATACTGATATGCCTCTCACAAGCCACCTTTTTTATTACTCAGGCATACTGATACGAGTCCAGCAGTACTGGTATGCAAGCCCAAAATTTCAAAGTTTGGGTTCGGATTTCACCCAAAAATCCCACTTAACCTATATGGTTAAGCCCCAAATTATTCCTACAAGTTATGATGAAGTTATTAGGTAATTTACTACCAATTTTAGGCCTTAATAACCTCAATTTCACAAGTTACCATTATAGATCAACCAAGGTATATCAAAGCCAAAAACACCAAAATTATGCATCAAAGCCTATTTTTATGGTTTCCAAGAAACTATAGGAGTTAGTGTACTAGCCTCGAACTAAGATGATGAAAGAAAAAACTCCATACCAACCTTCAAGATTTCTTCTTCTCTAGAGCCTTGGATGACTCTCTTACCTCCTTAACTACAAACAGAGAGTAACAAAACATGTCACTACACCATTGGAGAAAATAGAGATTTAAACATACCAATTTAACTCAAGGATTGAACTCCCGACACTCAATCTCGTTCATCCCTGAAAACCTTTAATAGAAACGCTTTCCTCACCGAACCAAGCCATTCTTACCTTGAAATGTAGATCTTAAGAGGCTGAACAAACTTCCCTTCTACACCCAAACGGGATTTCAAAAGAAAAGGGCGAAAGATGATACCTTTCTCTTGGCTTGTGGAAGAAGGAGAAATGAAGAAGATGAGAGAAAAGGGTAGGAACAAATGAGGTCAGCTCTTACGATTGAGCATAAAAATTAATCCCCCTTTCCCCTCTTTTTCGTCCCAAGAATGAATTTACACTCCTATCCTTTCAACATCCAACTATTCAATCCCAACCACAAGCCCAACACACTAGGCTAGCCCAAAAGGCTCCTATAAGCCCAATTAACACGGCCTAAATACGAGGCCCATGCCTCGGTTAAACCCAACCCTCAAACTTTAAAACTTGGGTCATTACAACTCTTCTCTTCTTAAAGAAACTTTCGTTCTTAAAATTTACCTGATGGAAATAGATGCGGGTAGAGTCTTCTCATGTCGTCCTCGACTTCCCACGTTTCCTCCTCGACACCGTGGTTCCCCCGCAACATTTTCACCAAGGGTACACACTTGTTGCGAAGCTCCTTGACTCTCGTGTCAAGTACTATAACCGACTATTCCTCATACATTAGATCAAAATTGACCTTAATCTCTTCGAGCAAAACAATATACTAATGATTAGAACAGTAACTCCTTAATATGGACACATGAAAAACATCATGGATACGTGCCAACTCTAGAGGCAAGGCTAACCGGTAAGCCACTGGTCCAACTCTCTCAAAAACCTCATATGGTCCGATGTACCTTGGGCTTAATTTTCCCTTACGTCTAAACCGGATGATTCCTTATCATAGAGATACCTTGAAAAACACTTTTTCACCAACATCATACTCAATGTGCTTGCGCTTCTGATCTGCATAGGCCTTCTGACGATCAAAGGCCGCTTACAACCTTTCCTTGATGATCTGAACCTTTTCTTCGGTTTGTCTAACCAAATCAGATCCCATAATCCCCCTCTCATTAAGCTCGGTCTAACATAAATGTGTCCTACACCTACGCCCATACAAGGCCTCAAAAGGAGCCATCTTTATGCTCGACTGGTAACTGTTATTGTAAGCAAATTCTACAAGTAGCAACTGATCCTCTCAACTCTTTAAAAAGTCCACAATGCAACATCGGAGCATATCCTCAAGAACTTGGATAACTGACCATCAGTCTTAGGGTGAAAAGTTGTACTTAAATGCAACTTGGTGTCCAAAGCATTATGGATCTTTTACCATAACCTAGCTGTGAAACATGGGTCCCTACTTGAAATGATTGATGATGGCACTCCATTCAACCTTACTATCTCCTTGATATACAACTGAACCAACTTTTCTAAGGTGAAATCTATACGTACAGATAAAAAATAAGCAGACTTTGTCAAACAATCCATTATCACCCAAATAGCATCATGTTTCCTTTGAGTCATCGGCAAGTCGGTGACGAAATCTATGGTAACCCGATCCCACTTCTATTGTAGAATCTGAATTGGCAGAAGCAAACCTGATGAAACCTGATGTTTCACATTCACTTGTTGGCGAGCTAAGCATCTTGTCACAAATTTAGAGACATCCCTTTTCATACACGGCCACCAATAAAAAGGTCGAATTTCTTAGTACATTTGTTGCTCCCGGATGTACAGCAAAGGGACTACAGTGCACCTTCCTCAAGATGCAGTCCCTCAAATCTCCCAATGCCGAAACATACAATTGTCCTTTGAAGTACAAGTAGCCTTCACTTTGTACCTCGAATTCTGAGGCTTCACATCTTTAAACTGCCTCAATTTGTGCTACCAAGTCTTCATCCAAAATCGGAGTCCTCTTTATTTATTGTACCAATGTAGGCTCAATACGTAACTTGGCTAAAAGACCACTATTCTCGGTCATCCTCAATCGGGCAAGCATGGCCCTCAAGTCTGACATAGATTTTTGGCTCAAGGTATCAGCTACAACATTTGCTCTACCGGGGTGATACTCTATAATACAATCATAGTCCTTCAATAACTCAATCCACCGACGTTGCCTCAAATTCAATTCCTTTTGAGTAACCAGGTATTTCAAACTCTTATGATCGGTGTAGATGTAGCACTTTTCTCTGTACAAGTAGTGTCTCCAAATTTTTAGTACAAAATTACTACATCAAGCTCTAAATACGAACTAATAATACCAACAATATTAAGTGTGGACTGCGTCCATATAGCATCAGGATTCTACACTAGGAGTAAGGCTCGCGTCTACAAAGCATCAGGATCTTATACTCATGGGGATAAGGCCCGCGTCCAAAAAGCATCGGTATCCTCATACAATGCTCGAAATCTCTTATCAAGTATCTTCAAATGAGGTCCGCGTCCACATAGCATCAGGATCTTACATTCGGGAGTCTTCAAGGTGTTGCAACACACTTCTATAGGTATCCAAATCCCAATAACAGGGGATGACTCAACTATCTAGGCAACCCATCAGTACACAGCACGGGCCCAGCCACCGCACAACATTAACCAATCCACCTAGGATCCCTATGGGTTACTACTTCACACAATTCACCCAATATTTATTGAATTATTAGCCTTTTATTTCACATATGGGGTTTAAATCTTCGTTTCTCAATCTTAATATTCATTTTATATCTTAAGAGACCCCATGGGCCCTTTGCCTCAAATTATAGAACCCTCGAATGCAAACTCAAATTCCTTGGGTAAATTGCCCAGCGAGTACCGATACTCTTATATGGGTATCGATACGCCTCTCTAGGTATATGTACTACTCTACGAGTACTGATACTCAAATTAGGTTTGAAAGAATTGGATTTTCAAGCCGTACTGATACGCTCACCCTCGTATCGGTATATAAACCTCTTCGTACCGATCCTTACCCGTACTGGTAATCCTACTTTCGCATACTGGTACGCGAAACCCTTCCTCAAGCAATAGAACAGTAGTACCGATATGCCCTCTAGCGTGCCGATACACAAAAACATTATTGGAATTCCCATTAAGCAAAGGGTATCGATACGCGTCCAGCAGTATCGGTACGCCTCTTACAAGCTGCCCTCTTTATTACTCAGGTGTACCGATACGCATCCAGCAATACCGATACGCATCCAACAATACCGATACGCATCCAACAATACCGGTAATTAAGCCCCAAATTATTCCTACAAGTTATGATGAAGTTATTATGTGAGTTACTACCAATTTTAGGCCTTAATAACATTAATTTCACAAGTTACCATTAAAGATCAACCAAGGTATATCAAAGCCATAAACACCAAAATCATGCATCAAAGCCTATTTTTATGATTTCCAGGAAACTATAGGAGTTAGTAGTGTACTAACCTCGAACTAAGATGCTGAAAGAAAAAGCTTCATACCAACCTTCAAGCTTTCTTCTTCTCTAGAGCCTTGGATGACTCTCTCACCTCCTTGACTACAAATAGAGAATAGCAAAACATGTCACTACACCATTGGGGAAATTAGAGAGTTAAACATACCAATTTAACTCAAGGATTGAGCTTCTAACACTCAACTCCGTTCATCCCCCAAAACCTTTAATAGAAACACTTTCCTCACCAAACCAAGCCATTATTAGCTTGAAATGTATATCTTAAGAGGCTGAACAAACTTCCCTTCTACACCCAAACGGGATTTCAAAAGAAAAGGGTGAAAGATGTGACCTTTCTCTTGAATTGTGGAAGAAGGAGAAATGAAGAAGATGAGAGAAAAGGGTAGGAACAAATGAGGTCAACTCTTACAATTGAGCAGAAAAATTAATCCTCCTTCCCCCTCTTTTTCATCTCAAGAGTGAATTTACACTCCTATCCCTTCAACCTCCAACTATTCAAACCCAACCACAAGCCCAACACACTAGGCTAGCCCAAAAGGCTCCTCTAAGCCCAATTAACAAGGCCCAAATACGAGGCCGATGCCTCGGTTAAATCCGACCCTCAGACTCCAGAACCTGGGTCGTTACAGCAACATTGTGCTTTTCCCATATGCTTTACTTCTAGTCAATTACTAATTTTTCCTTTTTTTTCTTGTAAGCATTTAACTTAACTCATCTTATGTCTTTGTTTATGGGGTCATCTGCAATCACTCATATTATTCATGTTTAAAATCACATGAATTTATTACTATGGAGATTATAGTAAGTTTTAGAACAGCTTGTATGGAATAGTACAATGTTACTTCATTGCCCGCATTAGCTAGAATTCATTGGCTAGAGCTATAAAAGGGTCCTTGAGTGTTATGGATTATTTTCATGGAGTTTTCATGGCAGTACTCCGTGTTTATTAGTAGGTATGCAAGTGAATTTGACTGCACTAATTCAGTATTGACATTCCGGTTGGGACTTACTTCATAAACCGACAATGAATGAAAATATCTCACAAGTATAATTTTATTATTGTCACATGTCTTATTTAGGTTTAAAGTTAGAGTTTAATATATTTAAGTATGTCAAATTACATATAAAAAATCCACTTATTTTCTTTCATTGTTAGTGCATTAAATACTTACTTAACTTCTTTTGAACGCAACAAGAGGTCCCAGCGAAAAAGCGGATAATGTTCATCCTAAGAGACTCGGATTCAATCGCTCTATTTGCAAGGTGTGTGTGCATTGCCAAAGGGTTAAGCATATCTATGAACAGATACTACCTTGTAATTAGCTTTAGACTATTCAAAAAAAAAATACTTTAAGTTCTTCTAACTAAGGGTGTGCAAAAAAATCCGATCCGAAATTTCAGATATTCGATCTGTGTTTTATTTTTCGGATAATTCGGAGCGAATACAGATAGTTATTTTATATTCAGATCGGATATCCGATTATTCGATATCCAAAAATTTAATTTGTTATATATATATTAATCTTGTTATATTCGATATTTTTACTTGTTATATATAAAAAATTGAAATTTTTATGCATAAAAAATTGTTATATTCAATAATTTGTTTATTGTTACATTCGAAAACCTAAAATTTTTATGAATAGGACCGCCAAACTTAAAAAAATAATTAAATTAAATCATAAATTTGGATAATCGGATATCCGAATATCCAATCCGAAATTTTTGATATCCGAAAATCGAGTATCCAATTTTTTCGGATAGGATACAGATCGCTAACTTACCTATTTAAAAATTTCGGATCGGATCGGATCGGGTATCCGAAATGCACACCCCTACTTCTGACCAATTAGTACAGTTGAAAAAATATTTGTGACCCCTCTCAAAAATTAATAATTCAATTTAAACACTTTTAACGCAAAATAATTATATTAGACTCTCTAAAAATTTGTAATTTTATCTTCACTCCACACACAATTCTTGACTTTGACCTACCTCGCTAAATGGATTAACATTTGCACTGGCAAAGCAGGAAAATTGAATGACCTGAAATGAAAATGTCTATATTGCCAATTAAATCCTTCTTTATTTTCATGTATAATTATTTTATTTTTTTCTTAATATGGTAGTATTTTTAGCATATCTTCATTTGGTTACTTAGTATTATTATTTTTGTGGCAAAATCTAGTAGTATTTAATTTTAAGGTAATATCATAATTTATAAGGCAATCAATTATAAGCTAATTTAGGTAATATCACAATTTAAGTTAATAACATATTATAGAAGGTGGCCAATTTTAAGCTAATTTAGGTAATATCACAATTTTAAGGTAATTTCATATTTTAGAAGGCAGCCAATTTTAAATTAATTCAGGCAATATCACAATTAATTCTAAGCTAGTATCATATTTTATAAGGCAACCAATTTTAAGCTAATTTAGGTTATATCAGTGTAATAAAGTTACCTACATTGCAAAACTATGACAAATCAATAAGAAAATTAATTTCCTAATCATTGAATACTTATTTGATTGTGATTTGAAATACTTCAACATATTTTAGATTTGTCGAGCAAGAAAAAACATATTTTAAATTTGAAATGCACGTTTTTCAAGCATTACAAATGCAATAATAATATAAAGTTTTAATTAAATTATATACAATGCATTGTTTCATATTATAATTTAAATAAAATTTCAAATTTCAAATTTGTTGTGAATAAAGTAAAGAATAACAAGAGAGATGAATAAAAACAGAGATGAGAAGAGAGAGACTTGTATTATAGTCTCAATGTAGGGTTGTGTAATATGCTTTCTTGAAACTCTATATTTATAGGCATAAGATGGAAACCCTAATTTCAATGACTATTAAACCCTAATGATAAAGTGCATTAAAGTTTCATTTAATATATGGATAGCCACCCTAAATAAAGATATTCATAACACTCCTCCTTGGATATCCATGAAGATAATGTGCGCGTTAAAACCTTACTAAGGTAAAAACCATACGGGAAAAAATCTTAGTGAAGGAAAAAGAGTACACACATCTTTCATACGCATAACGTGTTGCCTCTTTAAAAACCTTACCAGAAAACCCATTAGGACAAAACCTCGGTTAAGGGAAAAAAGTGCAACGTGTATTTACTCCTTCTCATGAAAACATCACATAAGATTTTTGAATCTTCATAATTCAATCTTGAATATAATCTTCAAATGTTGAAGTAGACTATGCACTGGTGAATAGATCTTTCAAATTACTACTTTAAAGGATTCATCGAATACTATTCTTCTGGAGATCATGAGGGACGAAACTTTACAGAAATATGTTTCGTTTTGTCACATTTGATGTATCCCCTTTTGATTGAGATATGAATTTTGCATTATCACTGCACAAGATAGCTTTCATCTTATCTTGTGAAAGCAATTCACTTATCTTCTAGATATGTTTATCCAAACACATATTTTGGCTTTGCCTCGTGTATAGCAATTATTTACATGATTTGGAGAGGCATCGAGTTTTGAAAGATCTAAAGGTAATGGTCTCGTAGCACTTAGACAGTACTTCTAAACCAATTAAGATCTGATGCATAGCAATTATTTTTCGGCTTTGTCTCGTGCTCAACAAATGTGCGTTATGCATGTAAAGTCTCTTTAAACATTTTTCTTTGTATGTCGATTGATGCACAAGGATTTTATTGTTAGGGAGATCTCTACATGAGTCTCAATGATATTCAAATCATTAACATACACAACAACAATAATAACAAATTCGGAGCTAAATCTCTTAATAAAAATGCTCGGGGAAATTGAACCATTCTTATAGCCATTTCCTCATAAGTATTCACTAAGGCGATTATACAAAATGCGCCCAAATTGTTTTAATCCATAAAAAGATATGTTCAATTTGATTGAATAATGTTCTCGAGAACTTGAATTAACTACTTCTGGCAGTCTAAATCCTTTTGAAAGTTTAATGTAAATGTTATTATTAAGATGCCTATACAAATAGGTTGTAACAACATCAATTAGGCGGAAAGTAAGTCTTTCTTTTATTGCCAGACTAATAAAAAAATCTAAAAGTAGTTGCATCTACCACCGAGGAGTATGTTTCCTCGTAATCGATTCTAGGTCTTTGTGAGAATCCTTGTGCAACCAAACGAGCTTTATATCTCACGATTTCCCATTTTTTCATTTCTCTTTCTCTCAAATACTCATTTATATCCCACGAGTTTTACACCTTCTGGTGTATGGTAGTTTCTCCTCAATTGCCTCTTTCCATTTTGGCCAATCATTTCTTTGTTTACATTGTCCAATTGACAATAGCTCATGATCCACATCAAAATCTCTAGCGCTATATTGCATGCAAATGTATTATCGACAACGATTTGATTTCGGTTTCACTTATTACCAGACATGGCATAAATTGAGATCTCATCATTATCAGGTACCTGAGTCATGTCTAATGACTCTTCTAGAGACCTTTTAATCTCTTCTAGAGATTTTCATAATTTGTTGATTCCTCGACCAGACCATCAAACGATATAGCTCATTTTCTTTTTCGAGGATTTTTATCTTTGGAACCTACTTATCTATCACGCTTCAAGCATGAGTTAGACTCATTAGCAACTAGATTTTGTCCTTCCGGGACATTAATTTTAATTGAAGCATTCGTAGCTGGTATATGTGACTCGATCACTTTTTCAGGGTCAGTAAAAGCATTTGGCAATTGATTTGCTAAGTCTTGTAAATGAATTATCTTTTGAACTTCTAGTTCACATTGTTGAGTATGTGAATCAAAATGAGGTAATGATAATTCATTTCAACTTATTTATTTTTTCTAGCTATTTATTTTCTCCTTTTAATGTTGGGAAAATTGACTCAATAAAATTATAGTCAACAAATCGAGCTGTAAATAATTTCCTATAAGAAGCTTGAGATATTTATGTAACACTTTAATTTTAATTAGTATATAATATGTTAAAAAAATAAAAATGAATGAAAAAAATTCTGCAGTCAACGAATGTTGAACCCTTGACATCATGCTTGGTGAACCCAAGCCATAGCCATTTGGGCTAAAGATTACTTCGAGTTAAATTCTACACCAGCCCCCTTTTAAAATATGTTTTTTATGACTCAATAATAATTAAATGTTTGACCAACTACCCACTTGATTCATTTAATGCCAAAATCCAAAAGATCTAGCAACTTTATTCCTCTCTCTCATCAACTTCACATTTCATCTTCATCACCACCTCCGATCTCCTTCTCCAATCGTCTGTGGCGTTCACCGCTGCCACTGTTGTGCTCCCTGTTACATGTTTTTTGTTCTTTGCAATTGGGGCAAGTGAATACGTCGCAAGTAATAAAGTGATAAATATTGAGTATGGTCTCTACATGGACTGGTCTGAAGGACTTAGATTCTTAACTCCTTGCACTAAAATAAGAAAGTATTTCTGGTGATAGATGGTGGTAAAGAAACAAACAATAAAATAAAGTAAATAAAGATTGTAAAATATATAAAGTAATCAATGAGAGAGTAGGCTGGCTTATTAGGATTGAGAGTATGTTGTATGAGTTGCTTTGGCAAGTTGAATGCTAGAGGCAAGTGAAATGCTGAGGTGAGTAGATTGCCGTGGCAATTTAATTGCTGAGGCAAGTAGTTTTCTAGAAGTAGGACTCTTCGTGACTAGTGAAATGCTATGGCAAGCGTTTTAGTTTAAGGAGGACTCTTCGTGGAAAGTGATTGCTGTGGCAAGTTAATTGATGCGGTAAATATAATGTCGTGACAAGTCAATTGTTCTTCGATGCTCGACAGAGTGTTCTTCGATGCCTTCATGTTATTTCTAACTTGAAGAGTTGACGTTTGTACAAGCATTGGTGAACCGTCTATTACACGTTACCAAGGGTGGACACGTCGATCTATGAACTATTGTTAGCTAATGAAATTTGCTCATAACTCTAAGCTTCCTTCACTTTATCACTTTTCAAAAACTAGTTCAAGAGAGAATTAGTTCCCTTCAGCTCTCGTAATGTTAGAAAACCCGGATTCAATTCATTCTATTGATTTCTATTAACTCTCGTGATTTTTGGAAATCAACTCAATCGAGGAACCTCCAATGGCTGTCACTACACTAAAGTAATTCCTTCTTATCACTCCCCATTGATCTCGCTCTCCCTGTGATGTCACCGTTTAGGGATTTGAGTTTCAATAAAAGATTCTCCCCTCAAGTGTCTATGTCTAAACTACTTGATTTGTAAAGAACAATAACTGAACCAATACCATTGCATTTAACTCAAACCAAAGTAATATTATCCATAACAAAACTCTCAAAAATCTAAGTTTAGTTCATGGTTGGGTGGAAAGAAAATACAAAGGAAAATTCCCCAAATATGGTGGGTGATACATGATAACAAGATAGGAACCAAAATAGAAGATGAACTCCTCAATCCAATCACTCCACACGATCAACATTCCCCCAAGTCGATATCTTTCTCTCATGATCCGGTCATCCCCCCTTAAGTGTATTCGATTTCTTTAAATAGAGAAGGAGGAGAGTTTGTTGCATGCGACTTTGATGGAGGATGGGCTTCAATTTGAATTTCAAAATATGGGAGATAATCTTGTTGAATTTAAATTTTAGATGGGAGAAATATCCTCTGTATTTTAATTTAAACTAGACGGTTGGGAATTCAAATTTGAATATATGCCTAACCACTTTGACCCTCACTTTCCATGGCATGCTTCGGCAATTAGCTCGGCAAATTGTCCTGCACCACAAAAGAGCAAAAGAGCAGTATTTTCCCACAAAAAATAATAAAATGCATGGCCAAGTCGATTGGGCTAAGAAACTATGAAATATGCATAGATGACTAACAATGCAACTAGAAATGGGCTCAAGTCTACCAATAATACAAGTATAAGGGGTAAGAAAAATAGTACTTTTCAACACTTATCACACCCCCAAACTCGAACTATTACTTGTCCTCAAGCAATGCAAAACTAACAAGCACCTACCAAGGTATTTACCGAACATGAACAAGTTCCATACCTGACTTCAATCCTTAGGACAGTGGCAACTATAATTAATTACCTTTGTTACTTTAGGCATAACATAGAGAAATTACTCAAAACTCAGTATGATGCAAGTGTGTGCGTAGTCATGTACAAGTTAATCATAGGAGTCCAAGCAAAACTTTAGTTTTATTAACTTGCTGAGGCAAGTGATCTAACTAGAGCCAGTTTCAGACACCTGTAGCAATTCTTCTTTTTTATATACTAGAGCCGAATAGGTACCTCTAGCATTTTCAAGAAACCTAAGACTAGAGCCAGATGGGCATCTCTATCTAAGGTTCATTGTTCATTATTTTTGGCTAGAACCAGTTAGGCAGCTCTAGTTTTGTTATATTTTTTCTTTCCTAAGGTTCACCAAGTTCCCCTAGATTAACAAGTCGCAACAGTGATTATTCAAGCAGCATTATAACAAAATCCTAAGCAAATTTCCATGCTAAGCATAGAGCCAAAAGTTCTCTTAACCTAATGTCGTGGCAAATAAATCATTATTAGATATCACAACAGGTTATTTACTAGTTCAATAAGGCAAAATGTCATGGCAAATGATCCAAACTATCATGAGAAATGCATGCTAACATGAAAAACATGAGAGGACAAACAAATGAATGCAAATGCAACTAATTATGAAATAAACAAAGACAATTCCCCCTACAAACTCGAGGAAAACATTATCCTCAATGCATGTACACAAAATAAAAAAATACAAATACAAATGCTAATCCGAGAGGTTGTCACCTCTGAATCAAAGTTTCTTATGGGCCATGTGTTTAACGCGCTTTCTACTGCGCAATGGTTGCTATCTTATAGATGAGGCAGAGACTTGAGCTTCAGGTTCCTCTACCTCATCCTTCGGCTTACCCATCATGTCGACTTTCTTAAGTTGTGAAGCTTTACGCTTTGTCGATTACAGTGGTTGCTCAACCGAATGTGGGGACATCAACAGTGTGGAAGTGGTGTCTTCATAATCTATAAGATCAATAGATGGTTCAGTTGGATAGTTTCAGTCATAAGTGTCTTACATTTTGTCATTGGTAGCAATTGTCGCGACAGTCTCTTTCTCAGCTTGGCCAGTCTTGCCAGCTTCACTTGCCCTGGCAAGTAGCTCTGTAAGGAACACAGGGAATGGTATGTGGTAATAGAGGTATTTCTCTAAAATGATCCACGTAAGTGCGACATCCTGATTGTAACATCCCAAAACCCGGCCTAGTTGGGATTCGATTTTTGGTAATCAAAAAATTTGTTTCTTATCGAGTAAGAAAGATATTAAAATATGAATAACGGATTTAAATTGATTAAGTATTGGATCATTGTTAAGTATTAGGACTAAATCGTAAAGATGGAAAATGAGTAATTATTGGTTAAAATTTAGAAATAAAACATAAAATGATATAGATTTAAATTATGGCTAAAAACAAGGACTAAAGATGCAATTTGACCACCTAGTGACTAAATTGAAAAGAATGAAAGTATGATTAGTGACTAAATAAGAAAATTTTAAAGTTAAGGTACCATAGTCTAAAAGTTAAGAAATACAAGGACCTATGGTGTAATTTGACCATGACTTTTCTTCATAGGAAGAAAAGGTTCTTGGAGGACTAAATGTTAAACTTACCCTTCGTCATAACAATGCATAGGTGTCAAGTAGTGGCAGTTATTTGTAAAAGGTGTAATAGAATGATGATGAGGCTTAATATGTTTTGGATAAGAAAATGAATTAAAAATGAAGAATGAATTTTACCGGGAGTAAAAAAGTAAAGAAAATAACATTGCTATCTCATCTCCATCTTCTTCCTTGGTTTGAATAAGCAAGCACCTCCCCATGTATAAGCATATACCTCCATTGACAAAGCTTTGGAAGCTTAGATTTTCCATAGAATTCCTACTCCTCTTCCACTCTAATCTTATTCAAGGTCAGTCTATAATGCAAAAGCTCACATTTGTCTTTAAGAAATATTTGAAATTCTTATATCGATTCCATATAATTAAATATAGAAGATCATTGAAATCACATCATTGTCATTATCTTGTAAATAAGGTAAAGTGGAAACTTATCCATCATTTCAAGGAAGTCCAAGTCAAGGATAAAGGAATCCGCATAGGTGACCATCCATAGCTTCGAAAAGTTTGGTGAGTGTAGTTAATGGTTTGGATGGCTAGGTGTCATCCTTGTTGTATTATCTTATTCATTTTATTGTATGATTGTTGTTGAATTGTTTATTGGCTCATATAGAGCATTTGGTGGCAATACTCATATCATTGGAAGGCATTGGTAAGTTCTTTTGTGTTATCTTGCATCATGTTGCATTGACAAAGAATCATTGCGTTGGGAAGTTCATCGCATCGGCAAGTTTATCGCATTGAATAAATCATTGCATTGAACAAAACATAGTATTGAGAAGATCACCGTATTAATAAAGATATTATGTTGGCATGGCTATTTTATTGATGAAACTATTGTATTGATAAGGATTATTGGAGTTAAGGCTCAACTATCGAATAAGAATAACTTTCTATTGCTAAATCATAAGACATGTAAGTTGCCTTGAAATAGAAGTCCTTGGACACTTTGGTATGGTACATGGTATATTTGGACTACGGTCCATGAGCTACGGCTCAAGGGTAATGATCCTATATTGGCGATGTTGGAGGTTAGGGGAGATGAGGGATAATGGTAGAGGAAGCATTGACACATTGTTATTATATTGGAATAAGCCATTGCTATGTGCTTTGAGCTTGCTTAAACACGGACCAATGCTACCTATGTCCAAATGTGTCCCAAGGCAAACAATGTTAGAAGACAAGTAAAACTATGGGTAAGACTATTGTATAAATAGACTATAACAAACTATGGAAACGAATTCACGACATTGAGCATTGTTCATATACATGCATTCATTAAGACCGCCATAATCATTGATTGCATTGTTCTCATTAAATCTATTGTTATTGTTATCATGATATTGTTGGGTTACTACCTCACTAGGCAAAGTATGCCTAATGCATTTATTGTTATGCATCGTTTCAAGTTTAAGATTTCTGAGGATGTGATCGTGGTTCGAGGTTGCAAGTCACTCTCCAAGACTTTTGACTAAAGTACTTTTCTCCCTTATAACTCCAAGAAATATGGCATATGACATGTGTGTGTAGGTATGTATGTGTGAACATGAGGAATATGTTGTGGAGTTGTAGAGGGTAATTAAGATAAGTCTACAAGATGCATAATTTTGATATATTAGAATAAGATAAGAGAACATGTGATTAAGTATGGTTGTTGTGGGCTTATATGCATTGATTGGTAAACAAAACATGAAGACTATGTAGATAAGTTATAATATGGCCATCTTGATGACATGATGTTAGATATGTGTTGCATGATAAGGAATAAGTCTAAATTGATGTATTTTGTGTGTATGTATTGCTAACTATGTTGTAGGAGTAAAAATATAAAATATGGCATGTTGGTGTTTTGGCAAAATTGGTAAAGTGGCCTAAAATTCTCTAACAAGTGAAAACATATTAAAAAGGATTCGTATTGGCATGCATATGAATTTGATGTTTATAAGTTAGCTGGTAAAATTTTGTAATAATTATACAAGGTTAAGACCCCTAAAATAAGTAAAAAACTAGACAAAATCTGTCATTATAGGTCTGTCTGTACTGGTACAAGTGATGGCATACCGGTAATAGAGAGCATTATTTGTCATAGTTAAAATAGGCGTACCAGTATAGGTGGTTTGTACCGGTACTAATATGTATTTTTGGTAATGTTGACTCAAGCGTATCGATACGGATACAGTAGTATCGATATGCAAAATCAATACCGGAATTTTACTGTAACAAGGTATTGACACGGGTGTTGGCGTATCGATACCCATTAATGACTCAATTTGGGAATTTAGGGTTAGCTTACAGGTACGGTAATAGACCCATATCGATACAAAAAGCATTGACTCATTGTACCGGTACAGTAATCTGTGTACCGATACTAAAATCAGGTTTGAAAGAATTTATAATAAGGGCGTACTGGTACGACCGTATGAGTACCGGTAACGATACAAGTGAGTTAGTTAAAGTTAGTTACATGGTTTTAAGATCATGCAAAATGGTCACTGAATCTTATAAGGACTAATTGAAAGTGTAAATGACTTACAAACCTATTGAAATTTTGTATACAAGATAATTAAGTATTAAATTTCACATTGGTAAACCTAGTTATTGGTAAGTCCCTGTAAATTGCTAAATTTGCAATTTGGTCTTTAAAGTTAAAAAGTTGCCAAATGACCCTTAATTATGATTTTAATTAAGTACAAGTTATTCATTGTTAATCATCACACTATATTGATAGTTTTTAATCACTGTTCATCGCATAAATCATCGTAAATTTTGGTTCGATCACTAGTTGTTCACCGATAACGCCTTTCGACCTGGATCTCTACCAGATCGAGAAGGGGGTGTTACACCGATCTTTGATATACCATATTAGCTTCAATTCTCTTTCCTCTAAGTGTTCCAACTTTTTCAACAAATGACGTACAAGGTCTACCACCCCTTGGGAACTGGCCGTGGCAAATTCACTTAGTACAGTATCTGTTCCCGCGACATGTACACTAGCTAGGGCAACTAGAATGGTTGGTTTTGGAACAGGTGGTTGTGGCATTCCCTCTTGTATCACTCGCATGTATTGTGCTTTTGTCCACCCACTCTTCTTTGGTAGTCGCTCATCGGTCGGCTCAATTGGTACCTTTTTTTAGCACTCAAACTAGAGGTTAAGTTGGGAAAATATAACGCACATGCATTACTTTTACTATATGCAAAAATCTCATTAAAAATTATTTTCCCAACATTAATAGCACGATTATGAAGAATAGAGTGCAATAACAACAATCGAGACAATGAAACAGTGGTATTGTGTGTGGTTTATTGTTCCCTTAAGTTCTCATTTGTTCCATTTCACTCATTCAACGGTAAAATCCTTCAAGACTTGATCTATCTTCTCTCGAGTCAAGTTCTCCACGAACTCATCGTGTTCATCACTCTCAAAGAATAAGCCATAGTAAACGTTTATGGTGGTGGTGTCAAGGAGAATGTCCCTGCCATGTACAAACACAGTCGGTTTATCAACATTAGAAATATGAGAATATAACTCTCTTACCCATGATACGTTCACTTCGGTTGGTTGTTCACAAAATATCGACCATTTGTGGCTGTCGATCGTGGCATATACTGCCTTTTCAAAACCAAATCTTGGTTGCATGAGGTCATAGGCAAAGCATTGCTCCTCCCAAACCTTTCTTGTAGCGAACTTCTGGTCATAACGTTTTTGCACTGCAAAAGTGGTGAATTTGTGGTATGATGGTCGAGATGTGCGAGTAGGACAAACTTCGGCCAGGGTTTTGATATTCGTGGACATGGTGTTGGTTGAAAGAAAAGTAAGAAAAGAAAAGAAAATTTTCAAGAACTCAACAATGGAGAAAAGAAAGATGAATAAAATGAAGTGAATTTTGGTAAGAGATAAAGTGAATGAGAAAAGGGAAGAGTTGTTGTTATAATGGTGAAGTAAATGAAAGGTGATAGATGGGTGAAAGGGGGTGATGTCTCATCAATGGTTGAAAAGAAAACAATAATGAAGAATGGGAAAGGGTGGTGTGGCTAGGGTAAAGAAATAAAGAGGAGGGAAATATTCTTAGGGGTTGAGATCCCCAAGAACCGCTGGACCTTTTGATTTCCTTGGGAAAAATTCCCAACAAACTCTTCAAGCCTTCTCCAATGTGAACTCTTAACCTAAAATAGAAAAGAAAAAAGACTAAAAGAAATATAAAAAGAATAGGATAAAAGAAAAACTCAAATTTAAAATTCAAAAATAGAAGAAAGATAAAAAAATAAAAGAAAGATAAATAACTAAATTCAAAAACAATCTAAAATAACTAACCAAAATTAATTTAAATGATAAAATTAAAACAAACTAAAGATAAATAACCAAAAATCCTAAATAACAGAAAATTCAAATAACAAATTAAAATAAATAAAAAGATAGAAAAGAAAATTTCAAAACAAATTAAAATTACAAAAATTCAAAAAAAAAACAAGTCCAAAATAAAATAACCAAAAAATAAAATTAAAAATTCCTAGCAAGAGCATTTTCATGCATCTCCTAAGGATATTGTATGCTTGTCTCTCTCTACATGTGTTCCAGCGTAATCCTTTAATTTCTACCCATTGACCTTGAAATCAAATCCATTCTTGATCGATCGGATCTCAACAGCACCGTGGGAGTAGGGTTTAACCACCTCGAATGGTCTAGTCCATCATGGTTTAAGTTTACCTGAAAAAAGTCTAAGGCGTGAGTTATAAAGAAGCACCAATTACCTTGAGAAGAATTGTCATGGAAAAATCTTTCTATCATGCCATCTTTTTGTTTTCTCCTTGTACAACTTAGCATTGTCATAGGCGGATGCTCAGAATTCTTCAATCTCATTCAGGTCTAACAAACGCTTCTGTCTAGCTTTCCCCCAATCCATGTTCATTGTTGAGATGGCCCAGTAATATTTGTGCTCGATCTCTACAGGAAGGTGATAAGACTTTTCGTAGATAAGTTTATAGGGAGACATGCCTATGGGTGTTTTCTATACATTTCGGTAAGCCAAAAGTGCATCATCGAGCCTAGCAGACCAATCCTTGCATGAATGACTTATAGCTTTCTCCAAGATAATCTTCAATTCACAATTGGAGATCTCGGTTTGCCCGTTAGTCTTCAGGTGATATACCGTGGAAACTTTGTGGGTAACTCCAAAGCGTAGCAACATCTTGGCAATGAGTTTGTTGTCAAAATGCTTGCCCTCGTCACTGATAATTGCACTCGGCATTCTAAATCGTGAAAATATATTATTCTGTAGAAATTTGTGGGCAGTCTTCGAGTCATTTCTGGAAATTGCAACTACTTCAACCCACTTGGGCACGTAATCTACAGTAAGTAGAATGTAGAGGTTGGCGAATGATGATGGGAAGGGTCCCATATATTCAATACCCCATACATCAAATAGTTTTACTTCAAGGATATTCTGCAATGGCACCTCATGTCGTCTCGAAATGTTCCCCATTCTCTGACATCGATCACACGTCTTATAGAACTCATAAGCATCTTTATAAAGAGTAGGCCAATAAAAGCATGACTATAAAACCTTCGTTGTTGTGTGAGTTCCTCTAAAATGGCTTCCATAGGATGACGAATGACATTGCTGAAGCACATTTTGCTATTGCTCCTTAGGAATACATCTCCTTATGACCTAATCTATACATTGTTCAAACAAAATAGGCTCATCCCAACAAGAATGCTTAGCAGTATGTAGAAATTGCTTCTTTCCCTGATAAGAAAGGTCATGAGGTAAAATGCCACTAACAAGAAAATTCACAATATCGGTATACCAAGGAATTGCTTTAGCAACTAGCAACTGTTCATCTGGGAACGCATCATAAATCTCTAAGTGGTCATCATCTTTATTGCTTCCTTCAAGTTTGGATAAGTGGTCGGCAATCTGGTTCTCTGTTACTTTCATGTCCTTAATTTCTATATCAAACTCTTATAAAAGAAAAATCTTACAAATTAAATGAGGTTTAGCATCCTTTTTAGAAATTAAGTACCTAATTGTTGAATGGTCAGTGTGCACAAATATCTTAGTACCAATCAGATAAGGCCTAAATTTGTCAAACGCGAATACAACTACTAATAATTCCTTTTTAATAGTGGTGTAGTTCAATCGAGCACCGTTAAGAGTTTTGCTAGAATAATATATCACATGCAAAATTTTACATTTTCTTTGTCCTACGACAACTCTCACTACGAAGTCGTTTGCGCCACACATTAGCTCAAAAGGTAGGGTCTAATCTGGTGGAACGATTATGGGTGTCGTGGAAAATTTTTGCTTTAGATCCTCAAATGCCATGGCACATGAATCATCAAAATTGAAAGCTCTATCCTGTTAAAGCAAATTACACAAAGGTTTAGAAATCAAAAAAATTATGAATGAACCTTCTGTAAACATGTCCGAGAAAACTTTAGATTCTTTTAACTGAATTTGGTGGCAAAAAATTTTCAATCACATTCACCTTTGATTTGTCTACTTCTATGTCCTTGGATGAGATCTTGTGGCCCAACACGATGCCTTCATCCACCATAAAATAACACTTCTTCCAATTTAACACTAGGTCAGATTCTTCACATCGTGTTAACACTTTGTCCAAATTGTCGAGATAATTATCAAAGCTATCTCTAAAAATCGAGACGTTGTCCATAAAGATTTCAAGGAAATTATGAGAAAAGTGCCATCATACACCTTTGGAAGGTCGTTGATGCATTGTAAAATCCAAATTGCACTCTCCTAAATGTATATGTACCAAATGGGCACGTGAAGGTGGTCTTATCCTGGTCTTCTGCACTATGGCAATCTAGTTATAACCTGAATATCCATCAAGAAAACAACAAAAAGATTTTCCTGCAAAACGGTTTAGCATTTGATCAATAAAGGGTAAATAAAATGATATTTCCTAGTAGCCTTATTTAACTTACGATAATCCATACAAACTCTCCAACCTATAACAATCCTAGTAGGAATAAGTTCATTGTTTTCATTACTTACCATAGTCATACCTTCTTTTTTTCGGTACACAATGTATCAGACTTACCCATGAGCTGTCAAAGATAGGGTGTATGATACCGGTGTCAAGCCACTTTATGATCTCCTTCATCACAACTTGCTTCATAGTTCGATTAAGTCTCCTTTGAGCCTCAATGGAGTTACTGTGGCCCTCCTCTAACAATACCTTGTATATGCATATTGATGGGTTGATCTCTTTCAGATTTGCTATAGTAAAAAATATTACCTTTTTATGCAGCATCAATGTATCGATCAATCTATATTCTTGCTCAGGCTGCAACTTAGAAGAAATTATTATGGGCAAGGTATTACCCTCTCTAAAATAAACATACTTTAATTGCTCTAGAAATGGTTTTAACTCTAAAATGGGGGTTGCTCAATAGAAGGTTTTTTAGGTTTAAACTTTATATTTGAAAAATCAAAGGATTTAAAACTCTTATCTGGTTGATTCATAACCCAATTTACCTCATGCTACTCCGTAGTATCTAACTCTGACTCTTTAGCTTCTTCTATCTTAGGGTCAGTAAGAGAATTACTGAGGCAATAGTCCTCTACATCGAGGTTGAACCTTGTCGTGGCTTTAATGGCTTGGCATTCTTTTGGACTGTCAACATACTTGAGCATTTTAAACACGGTGAGTGTGACTTGCTGCTCAATCATCCTCATGGTGAGTTCTCCTCTATGAACATCAATCAAGGTCATCCCTATTGCTAAGAACGGTCTCCCAAGAATGATGGGTGCAAACTCATATGCTTCATAATCCAAAACAATAAAATCAGCAAAAATAAACTTATCAACTCTTACTAAAATGACTTCGATTTTCCCCTCGTGATGCACATATGATCTGTTGGTAAGCTACAACATAACTATGGTAGGTCTCGCCTTTCCTATGCCTAATCGTTGAAAAATAGATTTGGGCATAAGATTTATGCTTGCTCTAAGGTCACATAGAGCTTTTTCGATGTAATGCTCGCTAATGGAACATGGTATTATGAAACTACCTGGATCTTTAAGCTTAAGAGGAAATTGGTTGTGTAACGTCGCCATACACCTTTATGTCAAGGCAACTGTCTCAAACTCGCTCAGCCTTTTACACTTAGATATTATTTTTAAAGGAACTTGGCATAATTAGGCATCTGCTCGATTGCCTCAACTAATGGTTAGTTGATGTGGACTTGTTTAAGAATATCAAGGAATTTCTTGAATTGGTACTCTTTTTTTTGCTTCTTCAGCCTATGTGGAAATGGTGGTGGTCTGATCTATTTGCCTTTACTCATCCCGTCTGGATTGGTAGGGTTGGATGAACTTGCTGCGACGTGTGAATTTTCCAAGGTAATCGCTGGTGGTATAGTTACAGTGGCATATAGATTTGCCTTGGCATCCTCTAAATTTTCGTCATTGATCAATAGCTCATCCTTCTCAGGTTGGGTAGGTTTATTGCCCATCTTTGCTCTGCTTCTAGTGGTGATTACTTTACACTGCTCATGTCCAGTACCTCGTGCAACTTCAGTATTACTGGGAAAAACTCTTTTGTGGCCTTGAGCTCAAGATTTGGGAAAATTGTCCAACATGTGTCTCCAGTGATTTGATCCCTACTTCCTGACTCTGTATCTGAATTTTAGTCATGTTCATAAAGGTGTCAGTCTTTTTCATGAAATTATTAGTCTCAGCCTTATATGAATCAATTTTAAATACGAAAGAATTTAAAGAGGTTTCCAAAGAACTACCTGTTGACTGTTACAGCGACAAAGGATTCTATTGTCGTGGCATGTTCTGTCAAAATCTTGATGCTTCAGTAGTTTGGCAAGATGTATTGTTAAAGTTGTTCTGGTCACTCCATGAAAAATTAGGATGATTCTTCCATTCTGGGTTGTATGTGTTGAAATATGGGTTGTCACTTTGATTGTAGTTGCCAAAATAATAGATGGACTGTGGGTTCTGTAGAAACTCAGAAAAATCATGGTTATCCTTACAAGAATCACATTATGAATCGATTACCTTAAATGCTTGCATGCTACTGGGTCTCTGCAAATTCTGAACCATGTGGTTAGTACGTTCAATTATGCTGAAATATCATCGGATGAATCAAGCTCAATTGTTGTGGCATGTCGCCTTGCATGTCCCCTCATAGTATTTGGGAACTGATAATCATTGTTGGCAAGTCGATCAATATCAAATGCTTCCTCCAGAGACTTATCTAGAAGTGTGCCATTTATCAAGGCATCTAGCATCATCCTAGTTGGTGCGTTGGCTCTATTGTAGAACATCATTACTTGTGTCCATTCTTTGAATCCGTGCATGGGACATTTATGAAGAAGCTCTGTGTAACGATCCCAAGCCTCATACATGGATTCGTCATCTACTTGATTGAAAAAACTAATATCATTGTGTAATTTATCAGTCATGCTAGTAGATTTGTACCTAGCAAGGAAACTTCAGCATAGATTTGTCCAAGATTCTAGAGTTCTTGATGGTATACTATTTAGCCATGTTCTCGCCCTATCCCTCAGTGAATAAGGAAATAGTTTAAGTCTAAGGACATCCTCATGGACTCCTTGCTGTCTGAAGGAATCATAAACTTCTAAGAAATATCTTAGATGTTGTCTAGCATCTTCAGTTGTTGAGCCGCCAAGTTGCCCAATCAAATTGAGCATATTAAACATTACAGGCTTCAATTCAAATTGTGCGGGTTGAATCTCAAGAGTAGCAATTCCTGAATTAAGATCACTAAGGTCTGGTAGTAAGTGATCTCGAATGGGTCTATTCCGTACTCAGACCGGTTGCTCTACTACGGCTGCATTATCTCTTGCCGTGACATTCTGATTGCCATTAGCAGTTGGATCTGCCATAGCTGCTTGTAGTTCTCTTCTTCTTTTATGAAATACACGTTCAATCTCAGGTTCAAGTGGGTAGTCTTGTGCCGTCAGTCTCGCCTAATCCCTGGTAACGGTGCCAAAAACTTGTTGCTTGTTTTGTGTGCTTTGCAATTGGTGCAAATGAACATGTCGCAAGTAATAAAGTGAGGAATATTGAGTATCATCTCCACATGGACTAGTCTGAAGGACTTGGGTTCTTAACTCCTTGCACTGAAATAAGAAAGTATTTGTGGTGATAGATGATGGTAAAGAAATAAATAATAAAATAAAGTAAATAAAGATTGTAAAAGAGATAAAGTAATCAATGAGAGAGTAGACTGGATTATTAGGATTGAATGTATGTCGGATGAGTTGTTTTGGCAAGTTGAATGTTGGAGGCAAGTGAAATGCTTAGGCGAGTAAATTGTCGCGGCAATTTAATTGGCGAGGCAAGTAGTTTGCTAGAAGTAGGACTCTTCGTGAGTAGTGAAATGTCGTGGCAAGTGTTTTAGTTAGAAGAAGACTTTTATGGAAAGTGATTGTCGTGGCAAGTTAATTACTGACGTAAGTGTGATGCCATGATAAGTTAATTATTCTCTGATGCTCAACATAGTGTTCTTCGATGCCTTCACGTTCTTTCTAACTTGAAGAGCTGACATTTGTGCAAGCCTTGGTGAACCGTCTATCACACGTTACCAAGGGTAGACACCGTCGGTCTATGAACTCTTGCTAGCCGCATGAAATTTGCTCTTAACTCCAAGCTTTCTTCACTTTGTCACTCTTCAAAAATTGGTTCAAGAGGGAATTAGTTCTTTTCATCTCTCGCAATGTTAGGAAACTCAGCTTCAATTCAGTCCATTGATTTCTATCAACTCTCGTGATTTTTAGAAATTAAATCAATCGAGGGACCTCTAATGGCTGTTACTACACTAGAGTAATTCCTTCTTATGAATCCTCATTGATCTCGCTCTCTCTATGCTGCCACCATTTAGGTATTTAAGTTTCAATAAAAGATTCTCATATCAAGTGTCTATCTCTATACTACTTAATTTGTAGAGAACAAGAATTGAACCAACACCATTGCATTTAAGTCAAACCAAAGTAATATCATCCATAACAAAACTCTCAAAACCTAATAACCCAAGCCATCTAAGTTTAGTTCATGGTTGGGTAGAAAGAAAATACAAAGGAAAATTCCCAAACATGGTGGGTGATGCACGATTACAAGATAGAGAAAAGAAGAAGACGAACTCCTTAATCCAATCACTCCACATGATCAGTTTTCCCCTAAATTGATATCTATCTCTCACGATCTAGCCACCCCCTCAAGTGTCTTCGATTTCTTTAAATAGAGCATGGGGAGAGTTTGTTGTGTGAGACTTTGATAGAGGATGGGCTTCAATTTGAATTTCAAAATATGGGAGATAATCTTTCTGAATATAAATTTTAAATGGGAAAAATATCCTATGTATTTAAATTTAAACTAGTCGGTTGTGAATTCAAATTTGAATTTGACCCTCACTTGATATGCCATGCTTTGGCAATTAGCTCGGCAAATTGTCCTGCACCACAAAAGAGCAAAAGAACAGCATTTTCCCACAAAAAAGTAATAAAATGCATGGCCAAACCCATTGGGCTAAGAAACTATGAAATATGCATAGATAACTAACAATGCAACTAGAAATGGGCTCAAGTCTACCAATAATACAAGTATAAGGGGTAAGAAAAAAGTACTTTTCAACACTTATAACTCGCCGTCGCATCTCGACCCCACTCATAACCACCACTCACCGTAAATCCACATTGTCAACTGTAGATAACAATTTGAATTTTTAGCAAGAAAACCAAGCACTGCCTTTCTATTTCTCACAATTTTCGGCTGTCTCACTCACCAGTGTGGGATACCTTCAGCGTAACTATGCTCAGCTTGTCGAGGTAAGAAAAAACCCTGGCCACCGATCACCATATCGACGTTGGTAGAGCCTCATTGGAGTTTTAGCATCATTTTCTGATTAGGGTAAGGTTTTTGCCCTCGGTTGAGTTATTTTTAGCTTGGTTGATTTTTCAATATTTTGTGGGTTAATCATGATGTTTACTATTGTATGGGGTGTTTCTCGACCAGTTAGGTCATGCATGAGATATACACGTCGCTAAATGGCTATTTTCAGCCATCATAACGAGAGCCCTTGATTGAATTAGCCCTGAACCGGTCTGACCTCTTAAACTGAGCCAACTCAGTCTTAAACCGGTCATAACAGTTGCCTAGAATATTATCCAAGCATTAGGCTGGTTGACCTTATATAGTTATCGTTAGGAGAGTTTGATCTAATTCTTGGCATGGATTGGTTGACTGAACATCGAGTTAATCTAGTTTGTGAGTCCAAAAGGGCGACCCTGAAGACTTCTGATGATCAGACAGCGGTTCTAGTAGGAGAGAGATACGAGTATCTGTCTAATGTGGTATTTATTTTGACTACTAGCAGGATTATTCGAAAAGGTTATAAGACATTTATTGCCTGTATCCTAAATACGAAGGGTTTTCTT
The DNA here is from genome assembly GCA_019671005.1 of Hibiscus mutabilis. Taxonomy (NCBI): domain Eukaryota; kingdom Viridiplantae; phylum Streptophyta; class Magnoliopsida; order Malvales; family Malvaceae; genus Hibiscus; species Hibiscus mutabilis. The sequence goes on from CM033752.1 coordinate 4,256,825, forward strand.
TCCAAGATTGAGGAAATTCCCATAGTTAACGAGTTTTTTTGATGTTTTTCCTGAAGAGTTACTTGGGTTGCCTCTAGATAGGAATATTGAGTTTGAGATTGAGACTTATCTGGGTTCTGTACCAGTATCTTTGGCTCCCTACCATGTGGATTCTAAAGAGTTAAAAGTTCAGTTCCAAGAGCTCCTTGATCAAGGTTTTATTCGACCTAGCTCTTCACCTTGGGGAGCTATAGTTTTGTTCGTTAAAAATATAATGGTTCTCTTAGGCTGTGTATCGATTATCGAAAGCTGAATAAGCTGACAGTCAAGAATAAATATCCATTACCTATGATTGATGACTTGTTCGATCAATTTTGGAGAACTACATTTTACTCAAACATTGATCTTTATTTCGGGTATTATCAATTGAAGATAAAATGGGCGATGCTGCGACGACGACCATTTATACCAGATATGGACATTACAAATTTCTAATGATGCTATTTAGTTTGACTAATGCTCCTTCCACCTTTATGGATATGATAAATTTTGTATTTTGGCACTAATTAGACCAATTTGTGGTGGTGTTTATCGATGATATCCTGGTCTACTCCCGAGTGAGGCAGAACATGTAGAGATTTGAGGATTATTCTACAAACACTCAGAGAGCATCGGTTGTATGCTAAGTTGAGCAAGTGTGAATTCTGGCTCAGCGAGGTGACATTTCTAGGGCATGTGATATTGGCTCGAGGTATTTAGGTTGATCCGAGCAAGATAAAGGCTATTGTGAGCTGGAAGTAACCCAAGAACGTTTCTGAGATCCGTAGTTTCTTGGGTTTAGCCGGGTATTACAGATGCTTTGTTAAGGGTTTTTTTTATCCTTGGTAGTCCTTTTATGAATCTTTTGAGGAAGAATATTCTATTTATCTAGACTGATGCTCAGCATGAGAGTTTCAAGAAGTTAAAGACAGCTCTGACTCAAGATCCAGTATTAACTCAACCTGAGTCTGGGAAGGATTTTACAGTTTATATTGATGCTTCGCACTCTAGATTTGGTTGTGTTTTGATGCATGATGGGAGAGTAATTGCTTATGCATCTCATCAGTTGAGGTCGCATGAGTGTAACTATCTCTATAGAGAAAAGCTTTATATCTATACTGATCACAAGAGCCTAAAATATCTCCTTACACAAAAAGAGCTTAATCTGATATAACGTCGTTGGCTTGAGCTTCTTAAGGATTATGACAGTGTGATCGAGTATTACCTAAGAAAGGCTAAATTTATCGCTGATGCTTTTAGATGTAAGGCTATTTCAGACTTGAGGTCTCTGTTTTCCAGGATGAGTATCTATGATAATGGCAGTTTACTGGCAGATTTACAGGTTAGACTTTGGAGATTAAGGCCAAACAGCACTTAGACAGTTCCTTAATTCCTATCATACAACAAGTTGAGTAGTGATCCACCTCTGCTTATACCTTTGATTAGGATAGAGTTTTGTGCTTCAAAGGTCGATATTGTATGTTGGATGATGTCGAGTTGAAGCGGGCCATTCTCTATGAGGCTCATAGCAGCCCCTATGCTATGCATCCCGATAGGGATAAAATGTGCCAGAATCTAAGACAAAGATACCGTTATGTTGGTATGAAGAAGAAAATCTCTGATTATGTGTCACGGTGTTTAACTTGCCAGCAGGTTAAGGAAGAACATCAACATTCTTCTGGTCTATTGTAGCCTATAAAGATTCTTGAGTGGAAGTGAGAGCGTATCACGATGGATTTTGTTACTAGGTTACCTCTAACTCTTTCAAAAAATGATTATGTCTGGGTAATTGTTGATCGACTCACTAAGTCAGCTCATTTTATTCCAGTTAATTATTCTCTAGAGAAGCTTGCTAGACTGTATGTCTCAAAGATTATCAGAATGTATGGTGTACCCTTATCTATCATTCTAGTCGATATTTGAGGTTCACTTCTTGTTTCTGGTCAACCTTGCATAATGCTTTGGGTACATGTTTAAATTTTAGTACATCTTTTCATCCGCAGACTGATGGTTAGTTGGAGAGGGTGATTCAAATTTTGGAGGATATGTTGCGTGGATGTGTTATTGACTTTCATAACAGTTGGGAAGACTTCTTGCCCTTGGCTGAGTTTGCATATAATAACAGTTACCAGGGCAGTATCCATATGGCACCATATGAGGCTTTGTATGGTCGTAAATGTCGTACTCCTATCTGCTGGATTGAGCTATATGATATGAATTCTTTGGGTCCAGAGTTAATCCATGAGACTAAGAAGACTGTCAGATTGTTCCGTGACCGTCTAAAGGACGCTTTTGATAGATAAAAGTCTTATATTGATCAGAAGAGAAAAGATATTAAGTTTGATATCGGTGATCATGTTTTTCTGAAGGTATCTTCATGGAAGACAGTTTTAAGATTCGGACGCAAGGGTAAGCTGAGTCCCAAACTTATTGAACCGTACCGCAATCTGAAGAAAGTTAGACCAAGTACATATTGTAACTCCCTCGATCCGGCCTAGACGTCAGGCCTAACCGAGAGAACTACATTAGGTTTGCAAAAGCAAATCAGAGAAAGGTTAAGAAAAGTCGGTCCATTTTTTTTCTTTTATCTTGTCTAGATGCAAATTATTAATCTTACATGCACATACTTGCAGCAGGTGAATTTTTGAAGGAAATGAATCACATAAAGGCAACCAATTGCATCACATTCATTACGAGGACTAAAATGTAAAACCTTTAAATTATAGGACCAAAATTGAAATTAAGGTTACCAATCCACAATTAGTCTAATTACACGCCCACATATCAAATTTCAGGTCAAGATGAACAACCATGCTCATACAATTACATTCACAAAACTTATGGACCAAAACGCAAGAGACCAGAAACTGAAATCCATGACATTACCTGTAAAAACTGCCACATGTACTGACACGGACACAGCCATACCGATACGGAGCAGCCTCCTGTATCAGTACATAATGTATCATATCGGTACGCCACGTCAGCTTGCAATTTAATAGAGCCATACCGGTACAAACCCTCGGTGTTCTTACACGAGTTTTTCCTCAAAAAGTAACTTTCCAGTAACGAGTTCCCGTACCGATACACCTTATCCCGTTCCGTTACTCCAAGCTTAACTTGTTTTGCCGTACCGGTACTCAACCACTCGTACTGATACCGGTTGCCTGATTTTGCCTAGCTGTACCGATACGGTCCACTGCGTATCGGTATGCCTAGGCCTGTAATGTCATTTTCTTCTGGTTTTTCACTTAATTCTAAATGCATTTAGGTCCTAGCAACTTGCATACATGTATATAAACTTTCATCAATACATAAATCAACACTTACACCATGATTTAGCAACAAAACAAGCTTATGCTACCACATGGATTAGTCTATAGGCATGCTCCCTAAAACACTCCACCAAACATACCAAAATGCTCAAATAAACATTTACCAGCACAAGCATCATACCAACATCACTCTAATACCATGTTCAACATGTTAAGCTCATCAAAGCGTGCCATCCAAGAAAAACTATCTAGATGCATACTTAGGTAACCACATACCATCAACCGTAGGTAACGATACACAACATGCATAACAACATTAATCAAACTCCAAAATCACAGCATTACACATGCTCAAAACTAGGAAAAACATAATTACATATCCCAAAATCCATGGCGAGCACATTGCCTTATTAACCGGAAACTAAAACTAAGTTCATACTCAAATAGTCTTGTCCTTGGATCACTTAGACCTTACCTTTGCTGCCTCCAAACCTTAATGCTCTGCATCATTAGGGAAAAGAGAGTGTAAGCACACTTGCTTAGTGAGGATGCTCATAAAATAATGATACAATTAAAACCTTGAAAGTCAAACATTCGCTTTCAATCTATGCTTACGACTAAAGCATTAAAACAATTTGCCATGCTTAAATCCCAAAGCATTAAATCATATACCATGCTTAAATCCCAAAGCATTTACAATAGGTTCAACATAAGAACTTTCATATATTAGCAATTATAGTGACCCTGGATAGTCGACCACTATCCTTGATTAGCCGACCGCTAACCTTTAGTTAACCGACCGTTAACTTTACACGTCGAATACACGGATCTCCCTTAATGATCGACCATCATCAAGACTACACCATGTCGATCGCAAGATTTAACAAACTTGCTGACAGCAAGGTTTACATCAACAAGGGGAACCGACCGCTCAACCCAAGTGATAACAACATAGTCCGAGTAGCCGACCGCTATACCTCAAGGACCCTTAACCACGATCGATTTTAAACATAGTATAGTGCACTTTATCCTATGGCATGCCAACTATATCCGAATGTTTTCTCACCTTGTCACATAGCCAATATATCATTTACAAAACCATTTACTCACTATTTTACAATGCATTATACAAATCACCACATATGCAAACCACATTGCCAAGCAATACCACATTCCCGACCAGAATAAAAGCCAATGCTCACTAGCATTTTATATACTTTAAAACCTTTGCATATGAACTCAAAATCATGCATTTACAATAAGTAAAACCAACCATGTTTACGACTAAAACATGAATTACACATGCTTATATCCGAACTGATATTAAAGAGCAAAGAAGGAAACTTACTTCCAAGCTTAGGTAAGTTTTTCAAACTTAACCTAAACTTCCAAAACCACTTTCAAACCTTTGAAGATCGTTTCCACTCACCGATTTCACTTCTCATTGCTTGCTAACGCGAATCAAGCTCACAGCAAGCCTCAAAACCACCTCAAGATGCTATGCCTTGATTATCCCCTATTTTGGCCACACAAAACCAGAGGAAACGTGCATTAAAATGCATCCAACTCTCTGTTTCAAACCAAAATCCCGCAGCTCTCAAGACGCCCACACAAAACTCATCCGAAACTTAACGAAATCAACCTCAAATACTTCTCAAACTTAACCCAGACATAATATAACGATTCAAGACACCAAACTTCATCAAATAACATATAAATCCCTTTCACAACATCCTTTTACTTCCAGCAAAGATTACACTCCACAATTAACCAAAAACCTTTAACTAACGACCTAAATAATTAAATATTCAACCAAGTTCGGGATTCCATTGATAAAAACAACTTATCCACATTATAATACATCCAAAATAAGATTGAAATCAATCATCAACACTAGAAAAATAGATCCAATTCGAAAATCACAAGATTCCATCAATTAAACCTCAATTAACCAGAATTCCATAATTAATTAATTAAAATCCATTATAAAACATATGTAAAGAGTCAAGAACTTGACAATTTCAGTAAAGAAGCTTTCATTAGAGGAGAAGAACGAAACTTACCTCCAATGAGTGAGTTTCCCCTTAATTGGATGTTTTCCTCTTGAAAAACAATAAGATTCAATAAGATTTTTTGAAGACAAGTTAAAGAATCATTTAGCAAATCAAAGAGTTAAGAAAACAAGATCATTACCTTAAATCTCTGATAAGAAAAAGAGTGTTTGGCTGAGAGTATTTTGAGAGAAAATATGAGAGGGAGAAAGTTACGTCAAATTGTGATTTGGAAAAATAACTACCTTTTAACTAAATCCTTTTTAATTCCCTCAATTAAAACCCTTTTTAAAATACTCCCAATTAAGAGAAAACTCAGATTAGACCAAATGGTAAAATAGCTCCTTAAAGATTCAAAGTTTTGGCTCCTTACAAAACAGTCACCTTTAAAAATAGTTTTCAAAAATTGCATTTTGGTCACTAGTCAAAATTTCACCCTTCCAAAGCTCATTTTCTAAAATTGTTTTCGCCAATATTTTTAATATATTAAAATACGATTTTTGCACATGACTGGTATTGCCCGAATTTTTGCAAAAAATGTAATGTGTTTCCTGATTTCAAGCATGATCATTTTATATGTTTGATTTATGCTTAAGTACATGATTGAATAGCATGCTCTCTTGTTACTGTTTTATTAGGAATAATTGCCTATTTTATATTTACTGTTACTACTGCTTACTATTGAATGTTGTAACTACTGCCTAGACTTTTACTAGGGTACTTGGGATGGTATATGAAGTCTCTATTGGTTCAGCCCTGATTCGGCTGGTAATTCCGCCTGTATTTAGTTCTTATGCTTCAGTTGGGGTAATTCCGCTTGCATTAGGTTCATACGCTACAGCTAGAGTAATTCTGCTTGGACCTAAGGTATTCCCTTAAGATGGCACCTACGCCCAATAAACCTGGGTTAAAGCCTTCATAGATGCAGTTCTGGGGAATTGCATACTGGAGTTCGGTTAGAGGGTAGCTAGGTTTTACATGAAAACTTGTGTTGCCCTTATAACATGATTTTTTTGAAAAGACACATGTATGAACTATTTTAATGTTTTATTACGTACTTAATGGTTATATTAATGAATTATTATTTATAATATATAAAAATTAAATAATTGAAAGCATAAGAAGTACAAGGAGATATACCAAGAATATTAGTACTACATAATAAGAGAAAGCATGAGGATAAGGTCCTAAGGAAATACACCAAGAAAATTAAATAATTTTATATACGTATATGAACATATTTTTACATGTGTGATTGAAGTATATTTTATTAAAAAATTAACGAAATCTTAACATTCAATGATTTGATTCACAACAAAGTAAAATATTGGTGATCTAGTTGATAAAGATTTTTATTTAGTGGTCAAAATAAAACCGACCCATAGCTTAGTGACTAGAAAGACAATTTACCTTAATTTTAAATAGTATGTAGCCGTAGTACTTCAAGCTTATTGAGATAAGAGTTTTAGGGTTAGATTTTAGGGTTTAGAGATTATGGTTTTAAGTTTAATGGTTTAGAATTGATGGGTTGTGGATATAATTTAGTGTTTGGGATTAGAATTTAAGGTTAAAACCTAAATCTCTTACGATATTACCCTGAACTCTAAACCCTAGCATCTAAACCCCAAATCTTAAATTATAACTACATCCACTAAATTCTAAACACATAAACCTAAACCCATAGCCTCTAAACCCTAAATTCTAACAGTGAACTATAAAATTAAGGCGTTTGTAGAAAATTTTTATTTTCATAGCCTGTATATTGAATATAAATCCTTTAATTAATGTGTGTTATAAGATTTCTATTCACGTGTATATACATGAAATTATTATTAAAGTTAAATAAATTTTAAATTTATATTTTATTAAAAAACTATTTTGATACACAAGCTTATACATCAAATCAGTTAAGTTTCAGATTACATTAAACAATGTTAATTTTCTTCCATAGTATTAAATAAATTCTTTTAGTCTACACTTCTTAAATTAATCAATTTCATATAAACTGAATTTTAATTTTATTATACTCGCCTATAATTGTTTTTATTTTCAAAAAAAAGTTTTATAAATTTCAAATTAATTTAATAATTTTATGCATAAATGAATTTTTATTTAAAATAATAAGATAAAATTTTGATACACAAGCGGTGTAAATTTTAATTTACATAATTTTTTTAAATTTAGGGTTATGGTGATAGATTAGGGTTTAGTTTATAAGTTTTAGAATTTAGGATTTAAGATTATAGTTTAGGGTTTATGGCATAGGATTTCAGATTTTAGGTGTAAGAATTAAGTTTTTAGATTTTAAAGAAGGTTTGCGTAATATTTTTTACACAAGTTTATGTATCAAAATATAATTCTAATATTAATCATAATATAATAATACGTCGTCGTTCATGATACAAGACCCACGACATTGTTACCGCCGAATTTGATTCAATCACAATCGATAGACTATAACACCAATTAAAACGAAGTATAAAAAAATTAAACGGTTTTTGGCTTTGTGCGTATGCGATCAGAAATAGAGGCTAGAAGGGCGTTCGAACGATTAAACGGTTTTTGGCTATATGGATCGATTGTTCGAGTGTCATTTGCGAGTAGGGAGAGGAGGCAGCCCATCCGGTCGGATGAACAATTCATGCCAAAGGGGACGTTTGGATCACATGGGTTAGGAGTGAACAAGGAAAAGGGAATTCAGGGGGTGATTGATGAGGAGAAAGTTGGTGTGCTCCAGGTTTGTGCCGTCAGCCGATGGGTACTGCAGAATTGGTGAAAGAATTACATTGGGCAGGAGTCGCAAATTTTTCAATAATGCGAATCTCAGGAGCGCGAGTGTTATTGATGTTCGCTAGTGTAGATTTAAGAGAGGAGGCATTCCGTAGTGGTAAATGGGACGAGTGTTTTGAGCGTGTAAGGAATAGTCTCCGAAATTGAATAGGGGAAATAGGTGAATGTGGATTTTGGTGTCCGAAATCCCAATGCATGCCTGGACGCACGGAACTTTTGTGAACATAGCAAAGACATGAGGTAAGTTTGTGCGTCTGGAAGCAGGGACTCTAGACCCAGTGTCGTTTCATAGAGGACGTATGTTGGTGGAGATTGATTCCTTGCATCTCATTGATGCGACAATAGAACTGTAAGTTGGGGTAGTCTTATTCGATTCAAGTTTATGAACTGGAAAAGCGGTTCATATGAAGTTTTGCCAAGCAAAATAGAGGGGACGGTTAGCGACAATCATACAGTGTAGGGGAACGGTTAGGAGGTTTGACAAGATATAGTGAGTGAGGGCCAGCTTGTACCGGCGCAACGAGTAGAGTCTCACAGTTTGAATAGGGTAGAATGGAGAGGTACTGATGGTTGGAATGAGGCGAGACAATTGGATGAACGGGTCGGAGAATCATCAATGGAGTTAAATAGTTGGATGAACGATGAGGATGTGGGATTGGTACAACGAGAGGATAAATGGTAATCGGGCCAAGTCTCGTGTACATCGGGTTATGCATCTGAAATGGCCGGGCCATGTATTATTGTGCTTATTATTTCATTAAAGGCAAGTGTTATCACTGAGGATGTTAGTTCATCTAAGAAAAAGGAAGCAGAGTTCTCATTAAACTCTATAACGCTAGTCAAGCCCGTGAGTGGACTGGGAAAGAGTCGTACAGTACGTGATAGATCAAAGGCTCTGGGTTTTGATTCTAATTGGGAGGCTAGAGAGACGGTGAATCTGGGTAATCTTATAAGGGCAAAAACTATTGGCTGTGAAGAGGAGGTTGTAAAAGACATTACGCGATTGATTGAATCGTGCAACAAGGGTAACTAGGTGTCGATATGAGGGTATTATCCTGGAACGCGAGGAGTTTTGGTTCATCCACTAAACGAAAATTAGTTCAAAATATGTTACGACAACACCATTGCGAGATGGCTCTCTTCCAAGAGACCAAATTAGAAGAGTTTTAGATTCATGTTGTTAGTAAGGTATGGCATACTGTGAGTTTTAAATTTCTCTTTTCTCTATCTGTGGGCCGATTGGGTGGGGTGGTAGTGATTTGTGAAGCTTTCAGGTTTACATTGGTATTATCTTGGGTACTGTAAAATTTGATAGTGATGACGAGAACTTGGATACACGAGAATTAGGATAGCGGTATAGTTGCAGTGTATGTGTCGTGTGATCAGGATGCTCAGATTGGCGTATGGACTTGATTAGTAGCTTTGTGTTTGAGTGCCGTGGTGTGTGCCTGGTAACTTTATTGCTGTTTTATCTTTGAGTTGCAGGGAATGACTCTTTTTTGTGAGTTTATGGAGGGTGCAAGATTAATTGATTTACCGCTAATTGAGAAGAGGTTTACGTGGTTTGGGTCGAGAAATAAAGCGAGTCGCCTTGATCGCTTCTTGATTTCTTGTGATTAGATGGAGAGGTGCCCTCAAGTGCCACAAAGAGCATTTCATAGAGGCTTATCAAACCATACACCACTGTTGGCTAATGTGGAGGACGATTGGGGACCGTGACGTGACCCTTTCAATTTTGGAATTATTGGTTAGAAAAGCCTAATAATATTAGAAATATGGCAATGGAATGGTCTCGTATATCGAAACAATCTGTGGTAGGGATAGATTGAGATAGTAGCCTTGTACATAAACTTAGGCAGCTACAGAAATTCTTGAGAGTGTGGAATAAAACGACATTTGGTAATATCGACCAAAGAATTGAGGCGATTTCTTTGCTTTTGGCAGACTTAGATGATCGCATGGATATGGAGGAGGGTTCGAAGCTGATTTGCAAATAGTGTCGTTGCCTGTTTAGGGAATTGTGGAGGTTACATTGTTATAGGGAGTCGATATGGCAACAAAAGTCCCGTGCTTTATGGTTGTGAGTGGAAGATCGCAATACACGATTCTTTCATCGTACAGCTCAAATCTGTAGGATGAGAAATTTAATTAGAAGTTTGAGAATAAAGAGAAGATAGACTGCGATCTGGAGAGGCTGGAGAGGCTGAAGCGTCATATTTTTGTAAAGTTCTGAAAACATTTATCACAACAAGGGATGGCAGGTTCCTTTGATGTCGATGTGAATTTTTGGACAATTTCAGCTGCTCAAAATGGACTGTTAGAGGCCCCTTTTATAGAGGAGGAGATTAGAGCGGCAGTTTGGAAGAGCGAGGGGTCCAAAGCTCTAGGGCCGAATGGTTTTAACTTTGAGTTTTACAAGAAATGATGGTCGTTTCTTAGCGATGATTTGTTGACACTGTTTAATTCTTTTCATGAGACGAACATGCTACCTAGAGGCCTCAATTCTAGCTTTGTGGTGTTAATTCTCAAGAAAGATCAACAGTGTGTTATTGGTGACTTCAGACCAATTTGTCTTCTTAATTCTGCATACAAAATATTGGCAAAGGTGTTGGCGACGAGGTTGCAATTAGTGTTGGAAGATGTTATCAGTGATACGCAAACAACGTTTATTAAAGGGCGTCAGATCGTTGATGTCATCTTGTTAGTTAATGAAGTGGAGTATTCGTTACGAAAGAAGAAATTGGGTGATGTGGGTGTATTTTGAAGCTCGACTTTGCCAAAGCTTATAATTGTACTAATTGGGACTTTCTTGACCAGCTTTTGGCGCGGATTGGTTGCAGGAAAAAGTGGCGAGGTTGGATTAAAACTTGCGTGAGAACAGCAAGACTGGCTATCTTGGTAAATGGTAGTGCGACAAAGGAATTTGGGATGCAACGAGGGGTGCGACAGGGGGACCCTTTATCCCCATTGTTGTTTGTGGTCGTAGCAGAGGCATTATATCAGTTTTTGGTCGCGGCTGAACATAATGAGTTGATTAAGGGTGTTTTGCTTGCACGAAGGTTCTCGTTGTCTCGTCTACAGTTTGTCGATGACACGGCAATCTTCTTACAGGGAGGATGTGGAAGTAGCTCGGAATGTCAAAAGATTACTTACATGCCTAAAAATTAGAAATTTAAATATAAAACCCTAATTAGAAAATTTGGGAATTAATTGAATTTTAAACAAATTTAATAACCTTTTTATAAAGAATTGATATTAAATACCTATTTTTGTGAATCCTAAAAAAGTACAAAGACTTGCCTTGTAATTTATCCAAAGATTTGGTACGTTTAGCCTCTCTTTTTTTCCTGCAACGTTCTTTCACGGTACAGCCGCACCTTCCCCTATCCCTCTACTCGATTTATATTCAAAACATTTCTTCTTTATTTATTTATTTAATTCGATCAAATCCCGTTGAGTCTCTGACACTACTTAATTTAACTATGTTTTTGGTTGATTTGAATATCAATTATTCAAATCATATAAGTATTCTTTTATCATTAAATTCCTTTGAATAAGTTTATAGGAATAATTCCTTAATCATAGTGATAATAGTAATAGTGTTATCGTAGGATTATTCTCATAGGTACCAATACTGTTGGATCCCGTACTTCTGATCGTGAGAGACACGACATACAATAGGTTGAGTTGCTTAAGCTAAGGTGTGTTCTCTTCCCGTGCTACATATTTATGTGTTTCTGACTACGCTATAGTTTGTGAAATAAATGTTTTATTCTTGCTTTATTTAGTTATCTGAATTGTGATTTGAGACTGTTTGAAACATCATGCACTGCATATTAAATTGTGTTTTTAAATCAAGCATCTGATTTTCGAAAATGAAACACTCATAAGAGTTCAGATTTATGATTTTTAAATCATATCAGTGTCATGGGATTGGTCTGTGTTCGGAAAAAGCGAGGGAAACCTCCACTCTGGTGAGAGAAATCTCCACTCTGGCGAGGGCAATCCTCCACTCTGTATGATATCGGATAGTCGAGCATTGAGTCATGCATCGGACATCATAACATTACGATTTGGACTTATCAGATTTATTATGCATTCAGAAAAGACTTTATCAGAAAATAAAAATACTGTTTTGTTTTTGTGTTGCTTGCACTTTAGGGACACACTATGTTCTTTAGCTTACTCCCCATAGTTTCTTCTTTCAGATACTCTTACTGATTAGGCGACTCGGTACTTAGAGCATCTCGCATTTTACTCGGATATTTTATTATTCAGTATGAATTCTTTTCAATTATTTCGGATTAATGTCTTAACATATTTTGGAATGTTTTGTAATTTGGACATTTGGGACATTTAAATTGGGATTTTGTTTTCGCACGCGTTTTCGGATTTAGTACAAATATTTTATTTAAATACTTAGAATTTGTTTTAATGATTGAGTTTGAAATTAATTGAGGTATTTTATGGTAATTATTATTAAGATTTAATAATTATTTTGTTTTATAAATAAGTAAACCTAAAATGCATTTTTTGAGAGACAAATTTTTCAAACTTAACTCTCAAGATTTAATTTAAGAAATTAAGTTAAATTTAGGGATTACATTCATGTTTGCAAATTAATTTTGCAAAGTCATGTCTATATTTTATTGGGATTGAGTATGAGCAAGCTAGGGAGTTGACGGATATTCTAGGTTATGAGCGCGGAGAGCTACCCTTCAAGTACTTGGGATTGTCGATTAACGTTATCCCCAGGTGTCACTCGATGTGGGATCCATTGTTACAGCAGTTTCGCACTATGTTGGCAGGCTGAAAGTGAGGGTTTCTCACTTTTGCTGCAAGGTTGGTTCTAGTAAATTCGTTCCTCTCTTCATTACCCATTTATTATATGGGAATTTTTTTGGTTCCAAAAGGCATAATAGCGAAGATTGATCGGATGAGACACGCTTTTTATGGGGTGATGCTGATCTGAAGAGAAAGATGAGTCGGGTTAATTGAGAGTTAGTTTGTCGACCAAAGAATTTTAGAGGATTGGGGGTAGTTAATTTGTAATTTTGTAACTTGGCTCTTTGACCAAATGGACATGGCGATATGCACAAGAGTCAAATTCTTTATGACAAAATTTGTTTATTGCAAAATATGGTGAACAAGTTTGTCATTGGCATTTTAATGGGGTGTGAAATTGACATATATCAGTTGTATGGCGGCAAATTGTAGAGGTACAAGAGGAATGCACAAGTGTTGAGATACATGGGATTTAGCAAATTTAGATGGATTATTGGGCGTGGTGATAGGGTCCTATTTTGGCTTGATGTTTGGTGTTCATCAGAACCTCTTAGCATTGTTTTTCCTCGCCTATATCGTGTGGCTCGAAACAAGTTGCGTGGGTGGTGGATTACTCGAAGGAGGACAGATGGGATAATACGGTTTGGACTGACTTTTTTGGTCGACACTTGCGGCCTTTTGAACTAGACCAGATCCGTGACCTACTTATCTTGGTGGTGGACAGTCCGTTTTGTTGTACTCGAGAGGATAAGTTGGTGTGGTGCCCGAACATTCAGGGTGAATTCTCTGTGAGGGAGATAACACAGTTAATGTCGTCTTTTGGTATTGCGAATGATGACCTTGGTGTTTTTTTATATGAAAATTGCCCATTCCTCGAAGATTCGGTGCTTTTTGTGGTTTGTTCTTATGTGTAGATTACCGATGCTATGTATGTTGTAGGATCGTGGCACATCGTTGAATGATGGGTTGTGCGCTTGTGTTTGATGCGATGTGGGAAAGGATGAGGTAGATCACATTTTATACGTATGTCCAATGATTAGGGAGTTATAGTCCTTATCTTTTGGTTGGTGGAATGTCGTGTTCATTCAGCCACGGTCCCTAGAGTCTTTTTTATGGCAATGCTTTCATGGTTATCTCTTGGGAATACTTCGGGATTGGTGGCTCATAGGGTGCGCTGCGGTTTTTTGGTCAGCATGGTTAGCCCGGAATGGTGTATTTTTAGTCGGAAGAGGATGAAAATTGGGGAGTTTTTCTCTTGGTTAAACTATGTACTCTCTATTGGGTCAAGGCTAGTTCGACGACACAATCGATTGTTAAATCATGTTGGTAGGACTATCTCAGATTTTGTGTGCCATCGACATTGGTCCGGATGTCGCAGCTTGGTGTATCCTAGTGTCCCCCACCTGTAGGGACTTTTAAAGTTTAATATAGACGGATAGGCTCGTGGAAAGCCGAGACTGGCAGGATGTAGGGGTGTCTTGCGTGATGCTGAGGGGTTGATTTTGGCTTTGTGTAATCACTCATTTTTATCTAATCTCTAAGTATCATATTAATATATTAGTGCATGATTACATATATGTGTGTGCCTGTATATGTTATTAATATTACATAATGATAAATGTGTGAATGTATGCATGGTGCATATATTTATGTGGTGTATTACGTACCTATTAATATGTGTGTGATATGGTTATATTTATGTTAGGAGTATCGTATAATGTATGTTAGTATATGTGCATTTATGAGTAGGTTTATATATGTTTGCATGTATATATTATTAATGTCCTTGTTATTATTGAATATATACGAATGAGTGTTGCATGTATTATTATTAAGTGTATTTACGTGTGAATGTATTTCATTACAATTGTATGTATGTGTACGTAAGTATGTATGTGTAGGCATTTACTATTATATTGTTATTAATATATATGGACAAATATGAAAATAAAAAAAAATCCACTTAAATTAAGTGCCCATATTATTACAAAACCTATAAATTACAAGGCCCGGTTGGCCCAAGCCCAAAGCCCCAGCAGAACCCTAATACATCAGATATCTAACCCTAATTACTCTATCTTTGCGCAACCAACCAGGAGTCGTTGGATTAAAATGTGGATCCAACGGCCACGATCAATGAGGGAAAAATATCTAGCTGGCCGCGTGAACTACACGCTCGGACTGTTCGAATGCCACGCGCGGACCCTTCGATATCCCACGCGTGCATGAGACCCACGCGCTATAACCCCTCGACTGCTGAGCCCCACGTGTCACGATCTGGAGCCGTTTCACCGATCGAGGTTTTATCTGGACCGTGCATCCTTCAAGCCATCCCGACCGTTAGATCGAATCTGATCCAACGGCCGAGAACGCCTCTGGCCGAAGACATCTCCCCCACACCGCCACCATGCTTCCACCATGCCGGCCTCCAACCACCGCGTTCAGATATATCAAAGAAAAACACAAAAAAGGCGATGTCAGTATCAATTCAGATCTAAAATATTTTACAGTACTTGCTACCAAACCAAATAAGAGAGTGATATATGTATGAAACAAGTAATTGTAAAGCAGTCCAGTTGTAATAAGAGAGAAAAATAAAAAAGGAAAGCACAAAGTTTTCAGTGGTAACGCTCTTTTCTTTTTTTCTTTACTTCTTTGCATGCATGCAAAAAATACGAAGAGAGGGGTGTAGATTTGTTACCTTCATCGTCGACGGATCTCCCCTCACCAGTGACAAGCCTCTTCAGCTTTCCCAAGCTGAACATGGTGAACTGAAGGGAGTGGGAGGTCCCTTTTGGGTTTTATTTCGATTAAACATAAACAAAAAACCCTTTTTCGTTTCGTATCTACTTAGATCTAGTCAAAATGGTGAGTCTTAGTGTAAATCTAAGTTCATATTCAGGTTCGGTTTGGAAAGAGCTTGGTTTTGGGTGTTTCTTTTGGTTCGCCGGCGCCGGCTAGCGGCGTCCGGTGATGGAATGGGCGGCGGAGAGTCGCCGGGTTCTGGGTTCATCAAAGTTTGGGGATGGGTGAGTTGAGAGAAAATGAGAAAGAAAAGGTTTATTATAAAACCAGTTAAGGGAAAATAAGAAAAATTTGGAATCGGGCTGAAAAAAGGATTTTATAGTTATTTTATTTTGTGAAATGGTTAAATTCGTAAATAAATCCCCCCGCGTTTTTGATATTTTCACTTTTGTCTCGCCGCATGGGATATTTACAATTCCAGCCCCCCTTATATTCTAAAATCTTGCAATCCAACCCCTGAATTAAATTAAATCAGTTTTTAAATGGTGATATTATCTCACTAGTCCCACGGTGTTTTTGAAATTTTCACTTCAAGTCTGCCCCTTGGTCCAATTACAGTTTTAGTCCTTTCAAATTCGGTTCAGCTTGTATTTTCATCCCTAAATCGCATATTATTGCCTGTTAATTTATGTCTCTTATATTTATTTTTCTCATTTCAGTCATGTTCCATATTTAAATGTTCATGTTTGCTTATTATGATCGCATAGGTTGATGTAGCCTTTTTGCCTGCTCATACGTCTCTTGTACATGTTTCGTATTTTCATGTTTACATGTATATGTGTGTTCAATTTATGGTGATTATGTTCTTATGCTTTTATTTGATCTGTCGTACCGCACATATTCGATTAATATTTTAGTCGGTTCGTATACAACTTGTTTCGTGTTTTAGCATGTATTGCATGTTCTTTGTGCTTTTAGGTTATGAGTTAGTATGTTTTCTTTGCCATGCATAATACTATGTCCTGTATACGTTACAATGTGTTTTATTTTTAATATGTATGTCTTCTCGTGGTATGTGTTTTCGTTCCCACATGTATATACTCATGCCTTGTTATTGTGATATGTTAAGTTTATTTTTAGTCACAAGTAGGAGTAATTTGTATGCATGTATGTTTTAGATTAGTATTTTATTTATGTTCAATTAGTAGTTTATTATGTTAATGTTTATTGTATTTAAATTATTTGCCATGTTTTATATTTTGTTCACTAAGTTTGCATAATGGGATATATAATGTCAATGCGGTGCCCTTTTATCCGAGTGTAAACGAGGCCAGTATCAGGCGTAGTGATAGTGGTTGGGCGTTTACTCTCGGATAACGGGGCCCTTAAAATTTACTCGCAATTATAACTGAATTTTAAACTAATCGTCACTTTAATCTGGAAAATCTAACATTAATAAAGAGGTAATTATTAAAGTACCAATTTTGGGCGGTGTGGGGGTACTAATCCTTCCCCATCCGTAACCGACTCCCGAACCCGACAGTTTTTTTTAATCTGTGGTTTTATGGTGTCCGGCCTACCTAAGTGGCCGGTGGCGACTCCACTTTTTAATAAAATGCGATTTTTAAAACCCCACGGGATAAACATTTTATATCCGAAAAATTCACAAACACTTCGAAAACTTGTTTTCGTTTTTTAGCAAAAAAAGGACATCGCTACAGATGGCGACTCCGCTGGGGACAATTTTTTGTTTTTAACAAAATAAAGAGAGTCAAGCTTTTTAAATAATTACCGCTTTATTAATATTAGAAATTCCGGGTTAAAGTGACTATTAAATTAACATTCGGTTATAATTGCGCGTTTATTTTAACGCATTTAAAATATGGCATATAAACCCATTTTTTTGAAAGTGGGGGGGGGGAAACGCTAATGCTTTCTGGAGATATCGTTCTCCCGTATGGGCCTAGCAAGTATCTTCGGAGCTCGAGTACCTTATGTTTTCGTAAGGATATCGTTCCTTCGTATGGGCATAAGCGAATGGGTCCCCCTGAATTGAACCCGGTTGAAAGGAGCCTATAATGGGTGATGATCGGGGACCTTGCTACTCTTAGTAGAGGACAGCAAGGACAATTCGGGTACCTCCTAGAACCAAGACTGCATGTAGAGAATACATAGAAACCTACCCCTTTAGAGCCATGCGGATAACCTTAGGTTTTAGACGGGATAAATAGGGTTGTTTTATGTGTTTATTCTGTTTAATTTTGTCCTTTTATTTATATATTTATTAATTTTATCTGGTACTGACTTGTTTTCTTTTTCGCTTCTGTTTTTTTCATACATCATACATTTGCATCACATAAAGGTACTGGATCAAGTGGTTTGCCTGATCAGAAAGTCTTTCACTATGGAAAAAAGGTGTCTTAGGGAAAAAGAGCTTAATTTGTCAGTCAGACATTGGTCAGAGGTCAACTAGAAAGCCCAAGGGGACAGTTCGCTGAACGAACGCGTAATAGCAGGGTACACCTATGTGAGTCTCCAACAGAACAACTTATGGGATCTTCAAAGCATTTAGGAAAGATGGGACCGAAGACTACAGGACTTGTTCTGCAATAGTTACGGCGACATTGCACAACTATTATATGTTCAGGTTAACCAACCTCTGCTCCGAGCTATTTTTCAGTTCTGGAATCCTGCCTTTTGCTGCTTCACCTTCAATGGGTAGGACATGATGCCTACAGTAGAAGAATACACTGCTTTACTTAACCAGAAGAACGTTCAGGAAGATTAGATCTACGCGAAGCCTCCGAGGAATCAGAATTACACTTCGAAGCTCAAAACCTTTGCAGGAATGAGTGACGATTGGGTTAATGGCCTGATTCAGCTCCGAGGAGACAATACAGTTTTTGCATGGGAAAGTATTCGGGACATCATACCGACACATCCAGATGAGGCAAAGAAAATGGACCTATTCACCTTAGGAATATATGGCTTGGTGATCTTTCCGAGAGTACTTGGGAACATTGACATAACCATTCTGGACTTGTTTGAGCGTGTGAAACGGAGAGCAAACCCAGTACCAGCAATCTTGGCCGAGACCTTCATTTCTTTAAATGCTAGTCGGAAGCATGAAAAAAGAACGTTTTCGAGGATGTACACAGCTGTTACAGGTGTGGATTCAGAGTCGCATGTGGAAGACGCCGACGAGGGTCCTGCCGGGGATATCCTTCCAAGTTTTTTCACCTTTACGGGAGTCTTAGCAAAAGAATGGCGAGAAGACTTGAAAATAAAAAAATGGACTAGTTTCTTCAGGAACATTCAAGACGAAGACATAGCATGGAGGGTCTCATGGCTCGGCAAAGTTAATTACTTTTTATACAGTTACGGCGATTTCAACTGGCTGATGATGTTGGGACTGCATGGAGGGATTGCTTGTGCTCCGCTTTTGGTGTCTCGACAGTTCGGGTCACGACAGTTCATTTTCAATACTGCTTGGTTAAGCCAAACTGAATTTCTTTTCAAAGGGGAGTTCAAAGGAAAAGTTCAGACTATCATAAGGGCTTGGGACCATTATTACTGGATCAGGGTGGAAGAAGACACCGAGCACATGACCACCCCAGACTACGATCTTTGGAGACGTTTGAGGGTTAATAATGTGATTCTTGAATCTGACCAAGGACCAGCGGTGTCGCTCGAGGAGCTTACAAGGGTGGTACCGTCTAAAACTGACATCTTACGGAATGAACTCGAAGAAATTAAAAGGAAAATGGACACCCAACAGACTCAACATGGGAGTGAACTCTATAAGGCAAGTTTAGAGGTCGACGAACGGGATGGGATCATTAGGCAGTTAAAGAAATTAAATACGAATTTGAGCGACAAGAACGCTCTTTATCAAAAGGATGCTCTTCTACTACTAGTAAAAATACAGAAGGCCGGCCGAAGTCAGTTCATAGCCGTGGAAAAAGAAAGAATGAATGGTATCCGTTTGGTGGAAGAAGAACGAGAAATTAGCAAGAGAGCGGTTGAGAAGGAGATAGAAAGCTACCGGTTGGCTATTGAGGAAGAAAGACAGTCCTCCAAGAAGGCCATTGACCAAGAAAAAGAAAGAATCAGACAAGAAATTAGCAAGGGAAAACAAGCAGTCAATCATGAGAGAGAAAACGTCACCGTATGGAAAATAAAGTCCATGAGTAGCCGGAATAGACTGTTAGAGATGCAAAAGTTGTACGACGACACTATACTAAGTCTGGATCAAAGCCAAAGTCAGAATGTCGAACTGAGAGAAAATGTGGCAGAAATAGAACTTTCCTTTCAAACGTACTGCCAGAGGAATTGATTCATTGAGCTACAAGAAAGAGAACATGAAGTCGAAGAGGCTACAGCCGGAGGGAACACTTATTGGCAAAG
The DNA here is from genome assembly GCA_019671005.1 of Hibiscus mutabilis. Lineage (NCBI taxonomy): Eukaryota > Viridiplantae > Streptophyta > Magnoliopsida > Malvales > Malvaceae > Hibiscus > Hibiscus mutabilis. The sequence goes on from CM033752.1 coordinate 4,276,896, forward strand.
GAGACTGCGTGACGCTGCCCGGATGGTACAGGATAGGGACCAGTATTACGCAAACCTGATGGTGGACATACAGCGAGTCACCAGACATGTGAATGATTTGGCCATCGAGGCTGAAACACTCCGACCTTTCATAGTCCCAGAAATGGAAGAAGCTCACAGGTTTATCAAGTTGCTCAGGGCAATTGGAAGATTAGGAGATAGAGCTATGGCTTATCTATAGGGCTTTGTGTTGTAATTAGCTCTTTTGTATTAGGGATCTTCATTTTGTAATATGAACTCTGTTGTAATCTAGACCCTTTTAATTCCCGTGGAAGTAGTTCAAAAGGGTGATTATCAGCGGAATCAGTACCTTATCTGCATACATTCTTGCATTGCATCATGACATTCGCATCATTATACATGCATTTATTCCTCTTGCAATCATATTAATGTTATGAATATTATGACAGTGTGTAAAAATAGGAGTTAACCCGCAATCATTCATCATCCATACTTTACCCGATTACAAAGCAAGCTCATGGAAGACAGGATAATCAGTATAGAAAAGGGGCAAAGAGAGCTCGAGGCAAGGCTTGAAGAGGCTCAAAGAAGCCTCAGTGACCAGATTGCTCAGTTGCAAGCATCGATAGTATCCGACATAACCATATTGTTGGCTAAAAGTCTTGGAAAGAGAGTTGAAGGAGAAACCGTTCAAGAACAAGAGGGTACCCCATTTCACTATAAGGTTCAACCAGCTGCGCCAAATCTGAATAGAAAGGTGTATATCGACCCTGCAGGAATGTCAGCTAGTCTTCAGATAGGGGCACCTGAAACTCAACCCCTCGACACTGAAGCACTCTATAAAGAGGAGGTGTCAGACCTGAATGTGGTCGAAAGGATCAGGACAGAGGTAGAGAAAAAGTGGGAGGAAAGGTTTTGCCTCATGGAGGAAAAATTTAAAACGATACAAGCTATGGATAAGTTTGGAAATGATGCTAGTGACTTAAGTCTGGTATCCGATCTTGTCCTACCTCCAAAATTTAAAACGCCAGAGTTCGACAAATACGATGGAACCACGTGTCCTTCCGCGTACATAACAATGTACTGCCGAAAGATGACGGCCTATCTTAAGGATGAGAAGCTACTGATTCACTGTTTCCAAGACAGCCTAACTGGAGCGGCGTTACGGTGGTACACCCAGTTGAGCAAGGTAAATGTCAAGACATGGAAAGATCTGTCAAGAGCATTCATTGAGCAATATAAGCACGTAACAGATATGACTCCAGTAGGATCATGCTGGAAAATATGGGGCAGAAGTCCAACGAAAGTCTACGACAATATGCTCAAAGGTGGCGGGAAGTGGCCGCCCAAATTCAGCCACCCCTCCCGGAACATGAAATTACGCCATTATTCGTTAATACTTGAAAGGAGCACTTTTCGATCGCCTCATTAATAATACAACACTGAGTTTTGCTGATCTAATTAGGACTGGGGAGTCCCTTGAATTAGCAAATAAGAGTGGTATGATTGACAGCGGGGAAGGATCTCGAAAATACAGCAAGAAGAATGAAGTAAACACCACCAGCACTTACACCACCCCGAAGAATTTTACAGTCTCACAGCCACAAGCACCTGTGGGAAAAGCACAAAACTCGAATCAAAGAGAGGAGAGAACCTCTAGAAAAGAGAAAGAGAGGAAAACTTTTACTCCCTTACCCGTTCTGTACTCGGAGCTTTACTCCCAGTTGTATGAAGCAGACCTGGTCCGTCCATATTACGTTACTCCCTTCAAACTGCCATTCTCATCTTGGTATAACCCGAACGCGCATTGCGACTATCACGGCGGTGCTCCTGGACATCCCACCGAGAACTGCCTTGCCTTCAAAAAACTTGTGCAGAGCTTAATTGATTCTGGGATATTAAAGTTTGAAGAATCGAGTGTAGCTACTAACCCGTTACCTAATCATGGGAACAGAGGAGTAAATGTTATTGAAGAATGCTTTACCAGGAAGATTAAGGATGATGTTTCAGAAATCAAATCTCATTTTCTGTGGGTATTTCAACAACTATGCATGGCCCATGTGATCGACAAAGGCATGGTAATAAGGCAGAAGGGATGTGAAGTGTATTGCGAATTCCATCAAGACGAGGGGCATGACATCCAAAAGTGCGACGAGTTCAAGAGATTGATACAACAATTGATGGATGAAAAGCAAATAGAATTCTTCGAAGAGCCCACGGGAAAGAAAGGGTCGGACGTACATATGACGGATAGCCCCAACGCTAAATATGGGAGGGATAGACCTTTTATCATCTCTTCCAGGCCAGGGAATGCAGGTGCCTCCCAAGGAGAAACCACTAAGATAAATCCAAGATCATCATTGTAGCACCATCCCCGTTCCCATTTAAGGATATGCGGCAAACTCCCTGGAGCTATGCTATAAATGTGAAAAGCCAGAATATGGCCAGGTAAAAGAGCCTACGCTAAAAGAAGAACAAAGCCAGAGCGATGTGAATGTTGGTGAGGTGGGCCATTTCATGTGGAGCGACATATGTTATTTCTCTGAGGCTTTGAGAGTAGCTGAAGCGGTCAAAGATAAGGGAAAGAATACAGCAGTTAGCCACACGCAGATATTCGGTGAAGAACCTCCCCCAAAGATGAATGAGCCGGTAACTGAGGCCCAGGTCAAAGAATTTTTGAAGTTCTTGAGGCATAGCGAGTACAGCGTCGTGGAACAACTACGAAAGCAACCGGCTAGGATCACAGTGCTGGATTTGCTCTTTAGTTCAGAAAGACACCGTGAGGCACTATTAAAAGTACTGAATCAAACTTTTGTGCCCCAGGATATTTCTGTGACAAATCTGGACAAGATAGTGGGGCATATCACTGCCTATAATCATATAACATTCAGTGATGATGAGATCCCCGAGGGAGGAATGGGGTCCACCAAAGCCTTTAACATCACAACCCACTGCAAAGGGTATGTAGTACTTGGGGTACTAATTGACAACGGGTCAGCATTGAACGTGTTACCTATGGCGACCTTGCAGAAACTACCAATAGATGGTTCTCACCTAAAGCCCTGTCACAATTCCGTAAGAGCCTTTGACGGTACACAAAAAGGAACAATAGGAAAAATTGAGGTGCCTCTATTGATCGGACCGACTTAGTATGTGATTGATTTTGTGGTAATGGACATAAAACCATCTTACAGCTGCTTATTGGGAAGGCCATGGATCCACTCCGCAGGAGTTGTCCCCTCATCATTGCATCAGAAATTAAAATTTGTAGTCGAAGGCAAATTGGTCACAGTAGAGGTTGAGCAGGAAATTGTTGCTTCAGTGACATCAGATGCCCCATATATTCAAAATGACGAGGATGCTGCAGAATGCTCTTTTCGAGCATTAGAGCTAGTGAATACCACATTCGTCATGGAGGGAAGTCGGATCCCCTATCCCAGGTTATCTAATTGTACCAAGATGACCGTCGCAGAAACTTTGGGCCGAGGAGCCAAGGTAGGAAGAGGGTTGGGGAAGAAATTACAAGGGAGCCTAAGAGCCAAAAGTATGATAACCAAGAAGGACCATTTTGGGCTGGGTTACAAACCAAGTGTCCAACAGAGAAAAGAGGAATACAAGAGAAAAGAAGAGCAAAGAAAAGCCAGATTTAAAGGAGAAGACATTCCGTGGAGACCAATGTCCTTCCCTAGTTTGAAAACCACTTTTGTCTCCGGAGGATTCCACCAACCAGGTCAAGAAGTTGAAGAAGCAATTAAGGAAAATGACGTACTCAACCAGGAGGAGATATTCAATAAATCACTTGAAGGGATGTACATCAACATGATAGCTGGAAAGGGCTAAGGCAGCAAAATGTTGACCAACATCCGCCCTTGCCGTCCCGGGGAAACACTTGATAACTGGAGCTGAATTGATCTACCTGTGGTTTTTAGGAATAGATCAGAGTAATGCTCCAAATCAAACTTTTGTTTTTGCCCATAAACAATGGGGATCTTTTGTATAGGGCACCTATGTTAACTTTTTTGTTGTTGAAATGAAATATCCCTGCTTTCCTGAATGACCAACATTTCATTTATTCATGCATTCTTCATGTTCATTCACTTCATATAAAGCCATTCTCTTCCCAATACAATTCATTCTCATCTAATGCAGGTCGCTCATGATTGACTATATGAATGATACCGGATCCAATCCCGGAGTGAATTTTGAATGCCCTGAGATCTCAGAGGGAATTGAGGAAGAAGATGATGAGATGGAATGTGAGGTCCCGATAGATTTGAAGAGAATGGTGGCCAACGAAGAAAGGCAGATCATGCCCCACCAAGAAGAAACAGAAGTTGTAAACTTGGGGACTGAAGAAGAGAGAAAAGAAGTAAAAATAGGGACGACGTTTTTCTTAAAAACCGAGCACGAACTGATAACCCTACTTCAGGAATTTAATGATGTTTTTGCCTGGACCTATCAAGATATGCCAGGATTGAATACTGACATAGTGGTGCACAAATTGCCAACAAAGTCGGAGTGCAAGCCAATACAACAAAAACTTCAGAGAATGAGACCAGACATGTTATTAAAAATCATAAAAGAGGTAAAAAAAACAGTTTGATGCTGCAAATACCCGAATGGGTTGCAAACATCGTACCAGTACCAAAGAAAGACGGGAAAGTTTGTATGTGTGTAGATTATAGAGATCTAAACCGAGCCAGCCCTAAAGACAACTTCCCCTTACCACATATTGACACGTTGGTTGACAACACCGCAGGAAATTCATGGTTTTCATTCATGGACGGTTTTTCAGGGTACAACCAGATAAAGATGGACTCTAACGACATGGAGAAAACTACAATCATAACCATGTGGGGCACTTTTTGTTATCGGGTGATGACTTTTGGGCTCAAGAATGCAGGGGCAACGTACCAAAGAGCAATGGTGACTCTTTTCCATGACATGATGCACAAAGAAATAGAAGTATACGTGGACGACATGATTGCCAAGTCCCGAATAGAGGAGGAGCACCTACAGAACTTAAGAAAACTATTCCAAAGACTACAGAAATACCAGCTGAGGCTTAATCCTGCCAAGTGTACCTTCATCGTTACTTTTGGAAAACTCCTAGGGTTCATGGTAAGCAGAAGAGGGATTGAGATCGATCCAGATAAAGTGAAAGCCATCCAGGATCTCTCACCACCCTACACTCAGAAAGAAGTTCGCGGTTTCCTGGGGAGGTTGAATTATATCTCTCGGTTCATTTCCCAATTAACCGACCGATGTGACTCGGTCTTCAGACTTCTTAGAAAGAATAATCCTGGTGTGTGGGATGAGGAATGTCAAGGGGCCCTATAAAAGATCAAAAGGTACCTGGCAAATGCTCCCATTTTAGTCGCGCCAGTACCAGATCGACCATTAATCCTCTACCTGACAGTCTTTGAGAATTCAATAGGATGCGTATTGGGGCAACACAATGAGTCAGGGAAAAGGGAGCAAGCCATCTATTACTTAAGCAGAAAGTTCAATGATTGTGAAACGCGGTATCCACCGGTTCAGAAGCTGTGATGTGCTTTAGTTTGGGCTACCAAGCGGCTTAGGCAGTATATGTTGTACCATACTACTTGGTTGATATCCAAGCTAGACCCATTGAAGTTCTTAATGGAAGCGCCAGCACTAACGGGAAGGATGGCCCGCTGGCAGATACTCTTATCCGAATTCGATATTGTATACGTGAGTCAGAAAGCTGTAAAGGGGAGTGTCGTAGCAGATTTCCTAGCTAGTCGCGCTTCAAACGACTATGAGGCATTGAACTTTAATTTCCCGGACAAAGACTTGATGTGCATTACAACCGAGGAAGAGGTTTCAGAGGATAAATCATGGAAGCTTTACTTCGATGGAGCCTCTAACGCCCTCGGACATGGGATAAGAGCTGTGCTAATTTCTCCTGAGGATGTTTATTATCCCTTCACCAGTAGATTAGAATTCTTCTGCACCAACAATATAGCTGAATACGAAGCTTGCGTTATGGGGCTAAATTCAGCTATTGAAAGAAAGATTAAGGAACTTCGAGTATTCGGAGATTCATCCATAGTAATTTACCAGTTACGTGGGGAATGGGAAACCAGGGACCCAAAGTTGGTCTAATATTATGAATTGATTCAAGATCTCACCAAGGAGTTCGAAAGGGTCAGCTTCAATTACCTTCCCCGAGAAGAAAATCAGATGGCAGACGCCTTGGCGACCCTGGCATCCATGTTTAAAACAAACACTGGGGCAGAAATGAAGCCCATTAAGATGCAGACGTTTGAAAGGCCTGCTCATTGTTGTAATGTGCAGGAAGAGATTGATGAAAACCCATGGTACTATGACATCTTGCAATATGTCAAGCTTCGGAAGTATCCCAAAGGGGCAAATGACAATGACAGAGAAACAATCAGAAAAATGGCAACAGGATATGTCCTAGATGGGGAGATCCTATATAAGAGAAGTCATGATCAGACATTGCTGATATGTGTGGATGCCCGAGAGGCGAAGGAGATTTTAGCCGAGGTACACGATGGGCTATGTGGAACGCACGCCAACGGGCTGTCTATAGCCCGGAAAATTATGAGATATGGCTATTTCTGGTTGACCATGGAGGGAGATTGTATTGATTACGCCAGGAAATGCCACAAATGCCAAATTTATCCTGACAATATTCACGCTCCCCCATCGCCTTTACACACCATGAATTCTCCGTGGCCTTTTGCGGCGTGGGGCATGGACGTCATCGGGCAGATTCATCCGAAGGCTTCCAACGGACACCGTTTCATTTTGGTCGCTATAGACTATTTCACTAAATGGGTAGAGGTAGCATCTTACGCCAATATCACAAGGACTACAGTATGTAAGTTCCTGAAGAAGGAGATTATTTGTCGATACGGTTTGCCAGAAAGGGTCATCACAGACAACGCTTCCAATCTGAATAACAAAATGATGACGGACGTGTGCAATCAATTCAAGATAACACACCATAATTCCACAGTATATCGTCCTAAAATGAATTGGGCAGTGGAAGCAGCAAACAAGAACATAAAGAAGATCATAGCAAGGACGACGGATACCTACAGGGATTGGCATGAGAAGCTGCCATTTGCCCTTTTTGCCTATAGGATGTCTATTCGCACATCAACAGGGGTAACACCCTACTCCTTGGTGTATGGTACCGAAGCAGTACTCCCCATTGAGGTAGAGATCTCGTCTCTCCGGGTCTTAAATGAAGTAAAATTAGAAGAATCCGAATGGGTACAAGCCAGACTCGACCAACTAAATCTCATTGAAGAAAAGAGACTAAAGGCCATTTGCCATGGTCAGATGTACCAAAAGCGGATGATGCGGGCATACAACAAAAAGGTGCGCCCAAGAGAATTCAGAGAGGGGGATATGGTGCTCAAGAAAATCTTCCCGATTCAGAAAGATCCTCGAAGAAAGTGGATGCCCAACTGGGAAGGGCCGTACATGGTAAAAAATGCCTTCTCAGGAGGAGCCCTAATATTAACTGAAATGGATGGAGACGAGCTGAAAATGCCTGTGAATTCTGATGCTGTTAAGAAATACTACGTTTGAAAAAAAGAAGAAGAAAAGAACAAAAATGGAGAGCGCAGGGCGAAAACCCGAAATAGGGCGTCTTGAAGCAAATGGAGGACCCGAGTTGAAAACCCGTAAAGGGCGGCTCAGATAAATTGAAAGGTTGGATATCCGAAGAGAAGGGTCATCCCCATGAACCCCGTGAAGAGGGAGCTTCAGGCAAAAGATTCTACGCCGGTTGACAGGATCATGTATCATTCATATCGAAGATAATGAGGGATCTTGTATTTCATATTTAGCTTTTCTTCTTTCTCATGTGTGTCATAACTCTCTTAAAGTATCCCAAACCCTTAATCGTAATAAAATCGTGTTTTTGAGCATCCATTCCTTGCCTTCTTGTTAATTTCAGGCAAATAAGCTAACATAGGCTTATGGTAGACAAGAGATTTTTTAGCATTACTGTGATCTAACCTTAAAGATGCAGGTGATTAGAAAACGATGTTAACTTTGCCCTCTAGCTCCCTACATAACGGCCGTTGATAGGGAAGGCGGAAAGCTTCAAGCAACAGGATAGGATGACCAATGGCGTACACCCTGCTTATTCAAAAGAAAGCATGCGAGATAACAAGAGAGATCTCCCAGGTGAAAACCCAGAAGGGCACCCCCTAAAAATAAAAAAACCCTCTAAAGCAAAAACCCGAAAGGGCACTTTAGAACCCCAAGTCAGAAATTCAGAAAAAGAAAGGTTGGAATGGTTGAACCCGACAGTGAAAGGGGGTATCGCCGCCAAAAAGGAGAGAAAGTGAACAACGTAAAGTCGAGATCGACTGAGGACTAAAGCAGGCCCACCAAGATATTAACACTCATGCATCATGAATAGTTAGACATCACTAGGATTAAGAGCATGTCAATTCATTTGTCATAGCATTTTGTTTTATCTTAGACATGTATCTATAGATTCAAAGAGACATCGGTAGCCATCGTGGTGTGAATCCCAAATGTGAAGATAAAGGTTCTATATACGAAAGGCCTATGTTTCCAAGCACCTACAGAGAGAGGTTCTATATAGGAAGAATCTGCCGCTCCGAGGCTTCAGGAGCTGAAAGTTTTGTATAGGAAAGGCTTGAAGCTCCAGGATGAAGACTAGCAGTTCTATATAGGAAGAACTCCCAGCCGAAGGAATTCACCCATGACACACAAGGTTATGTAGGAAAACCTGTTGTGTTTGAAAGCGAAGAGTCTTATATAGGAAGGGCTCCGAGCTTTACTGTCTTAGAGTGAAGGGTTCCATATAGAAAGAACCCGTAGCTCCGAGATTTCAGAAGCTGAAAGTTTTATATAGGAAAGGCTTGAAGCTCCAGGGTGAAGACTAGCAGTTCTATATAGGAAGAACTCCCAGCCGAAGAAATTCACCCATGACACACAAGGTTATATAGGAAAACCTGTTGTGTTTGAAAGCGAAGAGTCTTATATAGGAAGGGCTCCGAGCTTTACTGTCTTAGAGTGAAGGGTTCCATATAGGAAAAACCCGTAGCTCCGAGATTTCAGAAGCTGAAAGTTTTATATAGGAAAGGTTTGAGGCTCTAGGGTGAAGACTAGCAGTTCTATGTAGGAAGAACTCCCAGCCGAAGGAATTCACCCATGATACACAAGGTTTTATATAGGGAAAACCTATTGTGAAAGGGAAGAGTCCCATATAGGAAGGGCTCTGAGCTTTACTGTCTTAGAGTGAGAGGTTCTATATAGGAAGAACTCGTAGCTCTGAGATTTCAGAAGCTAAAAGTTCTATATAAGAAGGACTAACGGCTCCAGGGTTTGAAGACTAGCATTTCTATACAGGAAGAACTCCCAGTCGGAAGAATCCATCAAAGGCGCAAAAGGTTGTATATAGAAAAAACCAGCCGCGTTGAAGGCAAAGAGTTTTATATAGGAAGGACTCCGAGCCTTACCGTCCCAAGATGAAAAATTCTATATATGAGGGACTCATAACTTGAGGCTTCACAGCGAAGGGTTCCATATAGGAAGAGCCTGTAGCTCCAAGATCGGAGGGGGAAGAAGTTATATAGAAAGGACTTACGAGCCCGAAGATTCAGCCAAGGAAAAGCGGAGAATTCCAGAAGAGTACGTGTTTCCGAAGCTACAATTAGGGAAGTCAGATAAAAATGAGTGCTTATAAATCTTTGCTTTGTCCTCGTTCCACGAGAACAAGCAAAGAGGGGCAACTGTAATCACTCATTTTTATCTAATCTTTAAGTATCATATTAATATATTAGTGCATGATTACATATATGTGTGTGTGCGTGTATATGTTATTAATATTACATAATGATATATGTGTGAATGTATGCATGGGGCATATATTTATGTGGTGTATTACGTACCTATTAATATGTGTGTGATATGGTTATATTTATGTTAGGAGTATCGTATAATGTATGTTAGTATATGTGCATTTATGAGTAGGTTTATATATGTTTGCATGTATATATTATTAATTTCCATGTTATTATTGAATGTATACGAATGAGTGTTGCATGTATTATTATTAAGTGTATTTACGTGTGAATGTATTTCATTACAATTGTATGTATGTGTACGTAAGTATGTATGTGTAGGCATTTACTATTATATTGTTATTAATATATATGGACAAATTTGAAAATAATAAAAAAATCCACTTAAATTAAGTGCCCATATTATTACAAAACCCATAAATTACAAGGCCCGGTTGGCCCAAGCCCAAAACCCCAGTAGAACCCTAATACATCAGATATCTAACCCTAATTACTCTATCTTTGCGCAGCCAACCAGGAGCCGTTGGATCAAAATGTAGATCTAACGGCCACGATCAAGGAGGGAAAAATATCTAGCTGTCCGCGTGAACTACACACTCGGACTGTTCGAATGCCACACGCGCGTTCGATCCATGCGCGGACCCTTTGATATCCCACGCGTGCGTGAGACCCACGCGCTATAACCTCTCGACTGCTGAGCCCCACGTGTCACGATCTGGAGCCGTTTCACCGATCGAGGTTTTATCTGGACTGTGCATCCTTCAAGCCATCCCGACCGTTAGATTGAATCTGATCCAACGGCCGAGAACGCCTCTGGCCGAAGACATCTCCCCCACACCGCCACCATGCTTTCACCATGCCGGCCTCCAACCACCGCGCTCAGATATATCAAAGAAAAACACAAAAAAGAGGCGATATCAGTATCAGTTCAGATCTAAAATATTTTACAGTACTTGCTACCAAACCAAATAAGAGAGTGATATATATATGAAACAAGTAATTGTAAAGCAGTCCAGTTGTAATCAGAGAGAAAAATAAAAAAGGAAAGCACAAAGTTTTCATTGGTAACGCTATTTTCTTTTTTTCTTTACTTCTTTGCATGCATACAAAAAATACGAAGAGAGGGGTGTAGATTAGTTACCTTCGTCGTCGACGGATCTCCCCTTACCAGTGACAAGCCTCTTCAGCTTTCCCAAGCTGAACATGGTGAACTGAAGGGAGTGGGAGGTCCCTTTTGGGTTTCATTTCGCTTAAACATAAACAAAAAAAAACCCTTTTTCGTTTCGTATCTACTTAGATCTAGTCAAAAAGGGAGTCTTAGTGTAAATCTAAGTTCATATTCAGGTTCGGTTTGGAAAGAGCTTGATTTTGGGTGTTTATTTTGGTTCGCCAGCGCCGGCTAGCGGCGTCCGGCGACGAAAGGGGCGGCGGAGAGTCGCCGGGTTCTGAGTTCATCAAAGTTTGGGGATGGGTGAGCTGAGAGAAAATGAGAAAGAAAAGGTTTATTATAAAACCAGTTAAGGAAAAATGAGAAAAATTTGGAATCGGGCTGAAAAAAGGATTTTATAGTTATTTTATTTTGTTAAATGGTTAAATTCGTAAATAAATCCCCTCGCGTTTTTGATATTTTCACTTCTGTCTCGCCGCATGGGATATTTACAATTTCAGCCCCCCTTATATTCTAAAATCTTGCAATCCAACCCCTGAATTAAATTAAATCAGTTTTTAAATGGCGAAATTACCTCACTAGTCCCACCGTGTTTTTGAAATTTTCACTTCAAGTCTGCTCCTTGGTCCAATTACAGTTTTAGTCCTTTCAAATTCGGTTCAGCTTGTATTTTCATCCCTAAATCGCATATTATTGCCTTTTAATTTCTGTCTCTTATGTTTATTTTTTCTCATTTCAGTCCTGTTCCATATTTAAATGTTCATGTTTGCTTATTATGATCGTATAGGTTGATGTAGCCTTTTTGCCTGCTCATACGTCTCTTTTACATGTTTCGTATTTTCATGTTTACATGTATATGTGTGTTCAATTTATGGTGATTATGTTCTTATGCTTTTATTTGATCTGTCGTACCGCACATATTCGATTAATATTTTAGTCGGTTCGTATACAACTTGTTTCGTGTTTTAGCATGTATTGCATGTATATACTCATGCCTTGTTATTGTGATATGTTAAGTTTATGTCATGCGTAATACTATGTCATGTATACGTTACAATGTGTTTTATTTTTAATATGTATGTCTTCTCGTGGTATTTGTTTTCGTTCCCACATGTATATACTCATGCCTTGTTATTGTGATATGTTAAGTTTATTTTTAGTCACAAGTAGGAGTAATCTGTATGCATGTATGTTTTAGATTAGTATTTTATTTATGTTCGATTAGTAGTTTATTATGTTAATGTTTATTGTATTTAAATTATTTGCCATGTTTTATATTTTGTTCACTAAGTTTGCATAATGGGATATATAATGTCAATGCGGTGCCCTTTTATCTGAGCGTAAACGGGGCCAGTATCAGGCGTAGTGATAGTGGTTAGGCGTTTACTCTCGGATAACGGGCCCTTAAAATTTACTCGCAATTATAACTGAATTTTAAACTAATCGTCACTTTAATCCGGAAAATCTAACATTATTAAAGCGGTAATTATTAAAGTACCAATTTTGGGCGGTGTGGGGGTGCTAATCCTTCCCCATCCGTAACCGACTCCCGAACCCGACAATTTTTTTAATCTCTGGTTTTATGGTGTCCGGCCTACCTAAGTGGCCGGTGGCGACTCTACTTTTTAATAAAATGCGATTTTTAAAACCCCACTGGATAAACATTTTATATCCAAAAAATTCACAAACACTTCGAAAACTCGTTTTCGTTTTTTAGCAAAAAAAGGACATCGCTACACTTTGTTTTCAAGATCACTAGGAATATTGGATTTGAATGTTGCTGAACTTAGGGCAATAGCTTATGCTTTAGACATATTGGTTCATCCGACTTGGGCAAGTGGGACATCGTTTGTTATTGAATCGGATTCTCAGATTGCGTTGAGTTGGATTATTCAATCCTCGAATAGGCCTTGCGAATATGGCCTTGGTTTCACCAAATTAATAACGCTTGTCGACGTTTGTCTTGTGTGTGATTTACCATGTCCTACAGGAGGCTAATACTTGTCTCAGTTTTTCAATTCGTTTTTTTGGCCCCGAGTCTTTTATTGTCTAGCATCGTCGTTTGGTGCTTTTTACTAAATTTTAGGTTTAAGAAAGTTTTTATTGTGGCTTCGACAATATTCTTATATGATTTTCCCCATTAAAAAGAATCATACATGCTTTGATTAAAAAAATGCCTTCACCTAATACAAACATTTTTAATTGTTCATAAATATATTTCATTATGCTCGTAAACATATTTCTTTTAAATATTCAAATAAAAATTCTTTTAATTTAGATAAATTAACATCAACCATACATTATTTTAAATAAGTAAACACGAACACAATTTGGAGCAATTCACCTAAAAGATTGGGACTCACGGATCGATTAGAGATGAATGAGAATAGTGAGAAAATAGAGGAAAGAATGGTAATATTTCTTTTACGAGTTTTTTAATATCAAATAAGTTTAGTTAGATGAGACATTAAATTTTTTAAATAATATTTAGATTTCAAATTTTGCTTTCGATATAATTGTCCCTATAATTGATCTATGCAATATACAACTGAATATCATATCTTAAAAGATAGATGAATCATTAAGTATAAAAACAATGTGTTGCACATCCTACCATATATATCTTTTGAAAAGAGGATAATAATTATGATAAGACCAATGGTTATAAAAATGTTTAGATATTTATGCCGATAGTTATAAATTTTATTAATATTTAATTTATTAATTAATTAATTTGAATCGAGTATAATAAATTCGTGATCGTCCCCTAATAAAGTCAAGAGTTAATAATAGCTAAAATTGACACTAGTGTTCCTGTTTCTTGGTCTTTTTCATCCATGTTTTAGATTATGGTGAAAAGCGACCCCATTACTTTTGTCCTAAAGCATTTGTATTTTTCATATAAGTCTCAAGTACATTTTAACCCATATGAGGCTGGATTAAGCGAATCAGTTAGATAGAAAATTTAATAGTATATAGAAATTGTCAAATAATTAATAGTTCGATTGATATTATTGTTATTATAATATTTAAAAGATTATAAATTTTATTGATATTTCTGTCCTCCATGATTTCCCACCTTTTCGGACCCACTTAAAGAACAACGCTCCACCCATCATTCTGTTCATTTCCATAGCTTTTCCTTTTCATTTTCTTGATGTAAATCACCCATTTCCCCAAACTATGTTGTAATTGCTGCAGAATTCAATAAAAAAGAAGAAGAAGAAGAACAGAAAAAAAAAAGATTTTTTCTTGGTGTTTTTGACTCCATAGTTTTCTGTCCCTCGGAAATGGCTTCCATTGGTAGTTCTTCACCTTTTATGATTGAAAGAAATGGAGAAAGTAAACCTTTTGTTTTCTCAACTTCAAGGCCGAGAAAGATTGAAACTTTGGCTGTTTTGAATGGTTTAAACTGTGGGGTTTCGTTGTTTTGTAACAAAGAAAAACCCTGCAGATTTCAGCCTGTTAGAGTGGCTGATTCTACGGATGGGTTTAGTGCTGATAGCTCAGAGAATATACTTCAGGAAACAATTGAGAAGAACAAGAAGGTTCTTGCCATGCAAAAAGACTTACTTCAGGTACCTTTCTTTTTACTTTTTATTTTTATTTATAGCTTTTTCTTTTCATGGAAATCTTAGTTTTTTATGGCGAAATTCTGTTTCTTTTGGATTAAAAATGTGCTTTTTATGTACATGATGGCTGTTTCTTTTCTGGGTTGTGATTCATTATTTGGTACTTTATTGAATGTGGGACTTTGTAATTGTAACTGTTACCTTTTGCAGCAAACAAAGATAAATACTCAGTAGCTTTCATGGATAGAGGATTCCAATTGTAATCTGCCATTTCATATCTAATTTTTTACTCTACATGCTTTTAGGTTCCAAAGTTGCATTCATTAAGGGTATTTTTACTCAGATGTCCTTGAAATATATATTTACTGTCATTGTGGAATAAGTATCTTTTTTCTTTTACTGAACTCCTTTGAATTACTATTGAAGTGTAGGATTACTTGGATATTCATGTTCTAACAAGCATTCAGTATTTTACGATTCTTGGTACATATCGGGTATATTTCTGTTCAATGATGGGAATGAAAATCCAGTGGTATTCTTATATCGGTCTATTTCTTGGTTTGGTTGGCATTTTGAAATCTTAGTTTCGTACCGCTACCTTGGTTGAAATTTTGGTGATGGAAATCTTTTAGCACATGGAATCACGATAAACTTCAATTAGCTTTATGAATAAGGAAATTTGTGATGTTGTATATTCAAACCTTGTCATTCAAAAGCTATATCGCTTGCTGATTTTGTTGGTGAGAATCAAAATTTTAGTGGTGGTGTTCATTTTCAGTATCCATGTCAGATTGCAGAACGAAGGAATGTGGTTTCATCAATAAAAGGTAGCTCTGCTGACCAAGATGAAGATTTTTCTTAAACAAAGGGATAACTCTCTTCCCAATCCAGACCTTGCTTCTAGCAGCTCCGACAGAGTGGATGAAGACAAAAATGGTAGCACTCCTTCAACTAGTCGTGTTAATTCAGCTACAAAGAATGTATCGGGAATCCTACCTTCGGATGAAGTTGGAGAGGAACCCGATCTATATTCCCCCGAAAAAGGCTTCCTCTACTATAGGTTCTATCAAACAGTCGAAAACCTCTGATTCTAAAGCATTTATGTCTGATGTGCTTCCTTCTTATCTCTCAAGTTCATCTAACGAAGCCCAAGTTATAGACGAAGAGAACAAAAACTTGACTGAAGCAGTCTTGAAAGAGGCTGCTGAGGGAGAAGATTCTGCCATTGAAGGTGAAACCCCCCCACCACTAGCCGGTGCAAATGTCATGAATGTTATATTAGTAGCTGCCGAATGTGCCCCGTGGTGTAAAACAGGTAATGTATCATTGGTGGATAATCCGAGCTGGCAGTCTCTCTTTTCCTTTCTCGATACGCAGATGGCATGTTAACTTGCCCTTTATATGTAATTGGAGACTAACGTATTCTTATTATAGGTGGGCTTGGAGATGTTGCTGATTCTTTGCCAAAGGCTTTGGCTCGACGTGGACACAGGGTTATGGTAATAATTTGTCTCTGATGCCTAGGCACATTATACTGTCTTATAGCAACCTTATAGCAACCTTATACTGTCTTATAGCAACCTTTCTTTTCTTATTAGGTTGTGGTACCTCGATATGCCGATTATGCTGATTCTCAAGATATGGGAGTTCGAAAGAGGTATAAGGTAGATGGTCAGGTATGACAGAGAACTATTTCGTATTGTTGTAATTTACTTAGATTTTGATTGTTAAAACATAATCGGCTAATTCGACAGCACAATCTCGATGTTATCTTATTTGCAGGATATGGAGGTATCCTACTTCCATGCCAATATTGATGGTGTGGATTTTGTTTTCTTGGAAAGTCCCTGGTTTCGCCATATGCAGAATAACATATACGGAGGAAACCATGTGGTAGAATTATCTTTTCTTATGGATTTCTTATGACTAGTTAATAGTTTGATCTCAGAATACATGTGTGATTTTCGTAACATCGCAAAGCTATTACTACAAGGTTAAAAGAAATCGGCCATCAATGGCTTAATTTTAATGTCTTAATCCAAGGTTGATTACAACATGTTATAGGTTTTTCCAAAACTTGTGCTTCTTTTACATCTTATATTAGTGTGATTGGGAAGTGTTAGATGTCAGTATGTTTCTGACATGGTTATGTTCAAAATTTCCAATTTATTTCCATGTATATGGAGGGTTGTGTCCCCATATAATTGTCCGCATGTGCATCGGACATGGGTTCTCTAGGAAAAAACTGATGAGTCGGAGTAACATAGGTTGCAATTCTGTAGGTATGTATTACTACACATTAGTTTCAAGCAATATGTTTCGCAAACTATACTTTGAATTTTAAACAACTTCGGTCTTTTGGTGCAGGATATTTTGAAGCGCATGGCATTACTTTGCAAAGCAGCGGTTGAGGTATAGTTTCTAAATTGCCTAGAAATATGTAGAATTTGACTTACTCTGTCTCTCAGTTTTATAGTTTCTGTAATTTTCACTTGGTTGGAAAAAACCAACACGCAAACTTGATCGTACCCCAGGAAAGAAATTTAGCGTTACAGCATCAGATATTCAATGTTGGTTTGACCTCCATAATTGCCATGTTTTCTATTAGCCTCTAAATTATTCTTCCTAATATAAACCGTGGTTAAGGTATCGTGGAGTTTGTCGATTGACCTCGATATCGGCATGTTTTCAAAACAGCTGCTAGATACAATTGTCAAAATATATAGGTCTTCTTAACACCTGTATTATTTGTTTAGGATCATGTCTACGGCCCACTTTCTTCTTTTCTGGTGTAGCCTTGTTTTGTTTTTTTTTTCAAATATTGGTTAAGTGAACCTTTTTTTTTTCTTTTAAGGTTCCTTGGCATGTTCCGTGTGGGGGTGTCTGCTACGGAGATGGAAATCTGGTTTTCATCTCTAATGATTGGCATACTGCCTTGTTACCGGTGTATTGAAGGCATATTATCGGGACAATGGTTTAATGTCCTTCACAAGATCCATTCTTGTTATCCATAACATTGCTCACCAGGTTTGTCGTGATAATCCACTCATGCAATCTCTTTTAGTGAAAATGGAATCGGATCATTGTTTTTTTTAATGCTTTATATTTCATTGAATTTACAACTGATTATATGATTAATATCCCAAAGTGGAAGATTGGAACTACTTATTCAGACTCGGGTTTGGATGGCCAACACGGGTATGAGTATTTGAATTTCTTCATAGCTGTATTCTAAGTGTTGAATTGAATCCAGGGTCGGGGACCTGTGGAGGATTTCAAGTATGTTGGTCTACCGGAACACTACAAGGACCTTTTCAAGTTATATGACCCGGTAGGAGGTGATCGCTTCAATATCTTTGCGGCTGGACTAAAGACAGCTGATCGAGTGGTCACTGTTAGCCATGGATATGCTTGGGAGGTTAAAACTTCTGAAGGTGGTTGGGGTTTGCATGGGATCATAAACGAAAATGACTGGAAATTGAGGGGAATAGTCAATGGAATCGGTACAGCGGACTGGAATCCGCAGTACGATATTCACCTCAAGTCAGATGGTTATACTAACTACTCCTTGGAAACATTGAAAACTGGCAAACCTCAATGCAAGGCCGCCTTACAGAAGGAGCTTGGGCTGCCGGTTCGTGAAGATGTCCCACTGCTTGGCTTTATCGGGAGACTGGATCAGCAGAAAGGTGTTGATCTAATCGCTGAAGCAATTCCTTGGATGGTGGACCAGGATGTACAGTTAGTCATGTTAGGCACCGGCAGACCCGACCTAGAACAGATGCTTAAACAATTTGAAAACCAACATGGTGACAGGATACGAGGATGGGTAGGGTTTTCGGTGAAGACAGCGCACCGAATAACAGCCGGGGCTGATGTTTTACTCATGCCATCAAGATTCGAACCCTGTGGACTAAACCAATTGTATGCTATGAACTATTGAACGATCCCGGTAGTCCATGCGGTCGGCGGATTGAGGGACACTGTGCAGCAATTCAATCCTTTTGAAGAGTCCGGGCTCAGCTGGACGTTTGACAGTGCCGATACAAACAAGTTGATAAATGCGCTAGGCAATTGTTTGTTGACTTATCGGGAGTATAAAACGAGCTGGGAAGGGTTGCAGATACTGGGACAATGCAGCTGAGAAGTATGAGGAAGTCCTTGTTGCTGCCAAATACCAATGGTGAGCCCTTTATGATTTTGACAAATATTTTCGGTACTTGGTTACGATGTTAGTGGAAACTGAAGCCGAAAATTGTTGTATTAGTGTCGTATTCGTATTATTTTTCGTGTGTTGTGTAATACTATGTTTTAGTTCTTTTTGGTGTATTGTGTGTAACATTGCCGGTGCCATTGAAAATCTGCTTATTTTGTTGTTAATATTTGAGGTAAGATTTTGTTGGCCTTTCCATCTTTGATGTAAAGTTTTTAATGTATCATCGTCCGAGTTGACCGGGTGAAATTTGATATTTATTATTTAAATTTTTATACAGCTTCGTATCAAAGTTTTACCCAATTTTAAATTACTAAACTTAAATCATAAAAAGTTAAACCACAAACTCTAAACTTCACCCTAATCTCTAAATACTGACATTAAATTATAAACACTACAGTCTAAACCCCTAAACTTTAAACTAAACTCATAAAATTAAAAGTTTTGTTTGTATCCGTACTTTATTTTTTTAGTGAAATCACCAAATAAATTCACGCTACATTGATTAAATGTGTTGGAGAATTAAAATTTCTTATAATCCTTTAATTAGTAGATTAGTTTTTCTAAACACACCCTAAGAATTTAAACAAATAGATATAGATAGGGCCAAGACAAATATAGAATATTTTACACAACAAATACATGCTAAAATACAATATTTCTTTACCAATAAGGATTAAAATAGAATCTGTTTCCTGGAATCTAATTTCTTCTCGAATTTTCCAAAATTATCTCTTCAATTTTCCTATAAAGATCTTCTGTTCCCTTCGATTTCCATTCAAGTCAAAAGATTTCTTTTTCTTTGCCCATAAAATTTCACTTTTCCGACGTTGACATGGCGGATGCTCCCACCGGAAGCCAACAGACTCCTCGGGTTGTTTTCATCATGATCAACCTTGGCGGTGGTGGAGCCTCCGGCGAAAACAGTAAGCCCAGGCCGGCACCGGCTTCAAAAGCTTCGATCGAATCAATGCCGAGGATTAAAGTGAAAGAGAGTGGCGGCGATTGTAGTATTTGTTTGGAAGAGTTTGAAGTTGACGAAGAAGCTAGGGAGATGCCATGTAAGCACGTGTTTCATTCGGGTTGTATCGAGAAGTGGTTGCAGATCCATGGGTCCTGCCCGGTTTGTCGGTTTTTGATGCCCGCCGACGAGACGGATGAAACCGGAGGCGACGACGGTGGTCGGGGGAGATTGGAAGGTGGGGAGAATATGAATGGCTTGGATTTTTTTCAATCGTTTTTGGCTTTAGCCAGCTTGGCAATCTTCATGGGTGTGATGGGTTCGGGTCGGGATTTCCATCAACCTAGTTCGGGTCCAGTTGATGATACGTTTTCTAATCAAAACGCGGACGGCAACTGAAAATTCAAACAAATATTATTTTATTATTTTCCCTTAAAAGGATTAAATTATAAAAAATAAAAAATATATTGAAAGAATTTTCAATATATATTTATTTTCTATTAATGTGTTATTATTACTTACGGAGTAAATCTTATTCATGTGACTATTTTTTTAATGTTCAATTTAATAAAATATTTATAACAATCAAATTAAATTCAATGAGTATCATGTGAATAATTATATTAAAGGATGGACATAAGAATTTTTTAGAAGTGTAAAATTATATCATCAATATCAAATGAACTTTTTAAAATATATAAAAGTTTTAATTTTTTAAAAGGCGTGACAATAACATCTTTTTCTTATTGGGAAAGGGACCATCACCACAAGCCTCGTTAAATCCCCCCAAGCATCAGGCGTTAGAACCAACGTCTCAACATAACAAAACAATCAAGCACTATTCTATTCAATCTCCACTAACAGAATAATCTCCGGTGGTGCTTAAGCGGAGAAAAACTCCCCCACCGCCAAGCCTCGTGCCATCTTAGCCAACCCATTCGCTACCAAATCCGCATCACGTCGAACAAGAGAAATATGAACCCTCCAATTTCTATGGATGATATCTGATGCTCTTACTACAAGCGCATTTCCCTCAAAAGCCCTCGAAGTACCCTCTAAAATTTGTGCCACCATCGAGTTTTTCACCTCTAACTCTACATACCGAAAACCCAGCTCCTATGCCTTCCGCAATCCCTCATAAGCAACCCAAAGTCCGCAACCAACATCGTGTATAAACCTAAACTACGAGCATACCCGGAGCGTCAACCACCACTATGATTGCGAATGCAACTCCAAATGCAGCCATGTTATGAGCACCCCCCACGGCACCATCGACGTTAACTTTCACCCACCCTTCAGGCGGACTCTGCTATCGAGCGCGCGGCTAGGCAGTGGCGACATTGTTTCTATGTTGTGCCTCACGCATCTCCTCCCACATGATTTGACTAACTCCAGCCACATCCTGAAACAAAACACGACCATCGTTGAAGACAAAGTGGCACATGTTATTCCATAAATTCCAGCACACAACGGCAAATAGAATCGCCCAATCCTTTCCCAAGTCCCGGCCATGAAGCACCACGGTCAAATTGCCTTCAAACCAAACTTCAAATAGGGAGTTATTAAACACTTGTCTATTACCAACTCTAAGAAAAATCGACCATGCCTCGCTTGCTTTCGAGCAATCACATAACACGTGGGCCAAATCTTCACTTATATGCACACACGAGAGACAAGCTAGAGTCCGCAAGATGACGGCGGCACCTCTCCGCATTAGAAAGTCCTTACTCGATGCGGGACAGCAAGAGACCAAATAATCCTCTATAACCGATGAGCTGGAAACTCAACATAAGGACCAATTGCAGCATAAGCCGAAAATGTTAAAAATAAGCGATTTACTTTCCATCTTCATCCCAGTCTATCACGCCCCAAAGAAGCATGCGGTGGCATCATGGCACTAATTTTCTCTACCACCTCCAGCGATAACACCCTTCTCAAACGCTCACAATCCCATTGGTCATTCATATCTACCATAGCCGCAACCGGCAAAGGCCTTGGGGAAAAGAGCTAGAGTAATAAAGAGCCAAAGGTTTCGGTAAGTCAAGCCAAATGTCCCACCAGAATTCAGTACGCTATCCATCTCGCACGTGCCAACATATACCATTTCAAACATCATCTTAAACTTGGCTAAGACCATTCCAAAGGTGAGAACATCCTGGATGGTCGATAGCTTGTGGAATCTCACCTTTCCATTTGTACTTCTCTTTTAACACTCGCACCCATAACTTATCTTCATTACATGTTAATTGGTTTCCCACTTTCATAAGTAAAGCATTGTTTTTCCTACTCAAATCTCGAAACCCCACACCACCATGGTCGCGGTCCAAACTAATAGTGTCCCACCGAACCAGGGCAATCGTCGAAGAGCCATCCTTCAAACCCCACACAAACTTGCGGATCATCTTTTCCATAGCGTTATAAATTTTCTTCTGCAACCAAGTAGTCTGCATAACAAAAGTAGGAATTGCCTGTAATACAGCTTTTGCTAAGGTAATTCTTTTGGCTAAAGACAGAGCCTACGCCGCCCAACCTGTTAAACGTTGTTCAATTTTCTCCAACAAAAAATGATATGTGACATAAGTAACTCTCTTATACAAGAGAGGAACCCCTAAGCACATCCCAAAGTCCTTCACGATTTCAAAATCGAAACTGTGCGCAATGTTCAACCTCCGCTCCTGAGGACAATTTCTATATAAGTAAATATGTGTCTTTGCAACACTTGCCCGGTGACCTGAAGTAGCACAAAAACTCTTTAGTACATCATTAATCACCTCAAGCTGAGAAGAAGATGCCTCCGAAAAAAGTACCAGATCATCTACAAGGAACAAATGAGAAATACCAAGGCCATTCCGATATAGGCGCAATCTTTTCCACTGCGCAGCGCCCACTTTCCTTTCAATTGCATGGGACAAGCGTTCTATACATAAAAAATAAGTACAACGATAGGGGATCACCTTGCCAGAGCCCCCTTGTCGGCTTGAAACTCTCTGTGACCTCCCCGTTCCAAATAATCTGTGTAGTAACAGAGCTCACACATGTCATAATCCAGGCCACAAATTGATTCAACAATCCCAAATCATGCAAAGTCTCCTCAATGAAACTTTACTCAAGTCTGTCATACGTCTTTTCCAGATCAATCTTTATAGCCATCCATTGAGTCGCATCCTTTTTTCTACTCATAGTGTGAATAACTTCCTGAGCTAAAATTATATTATCCGTTATGTGCCCACCCGAAACAAAACTAGCTTGTGACTGCGCCACCCAACCAGGCAAAAGGGGTTTCAACCTATCCACAAGCACTTTGGTAACCACTTTGTAGAGTATTGTGTAGAGACTAATCAGCCTAAATTGTTGTATAGTTTCAAGAGCTGCTACCTTTGGAATTAAAACAAGCAGAGTCTAATTCGCTGAACTTACCAAATCCCTATAAGTGAAAAATTCCTTAACAAACTGAAATACAGACTCCCCAACAACATCCCAATTCTTCTAAAAAAACTTACTTGAAAACCATCAATACCTGGAGCTTTGAAAGGTTCCATACTAAAGACCACTCATCTTACCTCATCAAAAGTCACAGGTCGAACTAAAGGTTGCAACACCTTCGATAAAACATATTTTAAACCCCCTTGAAGTCGTCCCTAGTTGTCTGGCATAGCTCGGACGCAAAAAGAGAGCGAAAGAATTACACAGCCTATTCTTTAAGTATATCAAAACTAGTACACCAATTTCCATCATCCAACCGAAGTATACAGATTATATTACGCCTACGTCGTGCTAGAGTAGACATATAAAAATATTTCGTATTGCGGTCCCCTTGTTTAATCCATTGACTGCGCGACTTCTAAAACCATAGACTCTCCTCTTGCTTTAACACATTATTCAATTCCCTTTTAAGAGCAACATTCAATTCTTGTAAGAAAGCATATCAAGATGTATCCAAAGAAACCTCAATACCTCGTATCCGCGCCAAAAGTCTAACTTTTCTTTGCCCAATGTAGCCAAAAACCTAACTATTCCATCGTCTACTACTGCCTTGGAAAGAAAAAAGATTCTCAAACACCGATTTATCATTTATCCAGGAATCATGTAACAACCTCCCAAAATCGAGATGATCATTCCAAGCTGCCACAAAACGATATGGTCGTTGCCCCTGATTGTTAGAACCACTCTTCGTAGACAAAAGAATAGGTCTATGATCTGACCTCAATTGCGACAAGTGCATAATTTCAGGCATAGAAAATAATTCATACCATTTACCATTACACACCCCCCTATCCAGTCGTTGTCACAAGTCCCTTCTTTCCCATGTGAAAAGTGGCCCAAAAAACCCATATCCGAGAGTCTGAAGAGGAACAAAAAGTCACAAAACTTATGACAAGTCCCTGATCGGCACGTCGAGCCTCATTGGCGTTCCTCAGTACTACAAATAGCATTAAAATTGCCACCCAACACCCACGGCCATTCACTTCCCGGATCAAGAGCACGAAATTGACTACAAACTAAGCTCTGACGACTATGATCAGGGCTCGCATAAAAAAAGTAATAAAGAAACCACAAGAACCCATTGACGCCTTTCATAACCCATGAACATACTGGTTTGACACCGCCAAAATATCCACATGTACCGTCTCCTTCCAAAAGACCCAAATGCCACCAAAAAACCCATTTGCCTCAACCCTGTACGAGAAATCAAAGACTAAACGATGAATAAACTCATCCGCCTCTCTACCACTGACACGAGGCTCCATAATCGCTACAATATCAGGAACCTATATTTTAACCAACATTCTAAAATACTGGTTAAAATCAAGGCCTGACGTATCCTGAGTATTCCAAAATATAACTTTAACCATTAAAATAAATAACAAAACACCAAACAACATCTTACTGAAAATCGGAAGCCTCATTCATTTCGAACATCTTATTCTCGATCCATTGAACACCCTCTCAGGCTGAATTCGCTCTGAATGATGCTGCATACTCGGCTAATAAAGCTGCCGCATCCAGATCATTGGTCATGGCTGACACCCATTCCGTGACATCCATCACCTTTCGAGTATCCTTTGAGTGAGCTTTATTTTCTTTCCGAGGTAGCACAACAGAAGGTAAGGGACGATTAAATCCCTTACTACTAGCCTTACGAATCAGACCATAGGTGGAGCGTCCAGTATTATCTTTAAGTACCTTCTTAGCCCCCTCCTCCACAACCCTAATCGCCTTATGCCTATTCAATTTTAGGGTAAAAGGCACAGCCATCACCACTTTACGTGTTGCCACTTTCGAATATTCCTCACCCCTCAATAGGGGACTTGTCACAACAGCAACCATATCCTGTTTCCCCATAACCTCCGACACCTCCTTTTCCTTGGATATAATTGTACCTGCCCGGTCCACAATATTCGTGTCTACACTACCCTCCACGTTGCTTGGCATAGGAAAGACCACCTTAACATTAGGAGGCATGGCCTCAGACCGCACCAGGGGATTCGCACACACCCTATCCTTCCACTTTGCACCATTGTTTGAAACAGTGAGAGCAACAGCCCCCATAACCCCAGGAACCTGCACCTATGGTGAATATCTCATTGAGTTCAAAGCTGGTTTCGTGACATCCTACACAGCCCAGTCAAGTTGCTGCCTGACCTGCTCTTTTCCTGGCCTCGCGTCGATCTCTAACTCCCTCAAAACTCCAAACAGAGAGCCCCCAATACCATGCTCAACATTTTTGCCCTTAGCATCAGCTTTAGGTAAGGCTTACCTTACTTTTCTACGTTTAACTTGCATCCACAGACCAAACATCTCCTCAAACGGCTTAGGTCTCGCGGATTCATCTCCCTTACCCTTACTATTCTTAATAGCACCACAAAGTTTTTTCGAATGCCCATACTTACCACAGCCATAACAGATTAATGGCAAACCCTCATACTCAATATGTTGGTACTTACCATCAATCCACAATCCGGGAATCAATAGTTTATCAAGATTCACAACAACTGCGATCCTCGTAAACCTACCACGCCTTCCTTCTGTAGTGTTGAAATCTATTTAGACTACAGTACCTATAACCCTTGTTACCGCTTGAAACATTTTCTTAGAGTAGTATCGATAGGGCAATCCCGATAATCGAACCCACGCGAGAATCTACTTAGGGTAGTCCACAGACGTATAAAATTCACGTGACCAAGGTTGAACTGTAAGGTAACAACTATAGATTACCCATGGACCACCCGATAACACCTTCTCATAATCCTCAGCCAGTGCAAACCGAACAAGAAAGTTATCATTGTCCAAATCAATAATATTAATCCCCCCCATCAAATGCCACAACATATGAATCCGATTCTTCAACGCACGATACCCTATTGGTTTTCCCAACAATCGAACAATCAAGGACTTGGCAAGATTTGAGTCAATTTCATCGTGTTCCCGATTTGAAAACCGTATCTCAGGGACAGAACCCTGATAGCTAATGATCACATCCTCATCTTGGATTTTCACCTTAAAATTATTAATAAAATTATCACTTTGCCCACTCTCGACTATCCAATCACCATATCCTAGAAGGATAACTTCTGTTGCTCCTCCACCGGCCTCATCCTATGTATAGTAGCATCCTGAGCAGGAGGAGCCACGGCTGCTCCAAGCAGCTCTATCGGCACGTGGTCCGACCCAGCCATACCATCCAAATCAGTGACCCCACTTACCTTTTGCGCAACACCCAACTGATCCTCCATCACCACATCCATATCACTTGGAGAAGCCACCATACCCCCATTCTTATAAGTCGGTGTAGCAACTTTCTGTGGCAATCTTTTCAATTCCTCTTGGACTGAAATATGCCGCTCGGTTGCAGGATCCGGTGCCCTGCCTGCTTGTGCCCAGCCACGACGAGCACTAGGGTTTCCAGCTTTTCGGAGAGAACTAGGGTTTTCAACCATTATAATGTATTTTTTTAACAAATCTTTTACTAAGGTTTTCTTGAAAATAAAATAAAATGAAATTATAGAAACAAATCTTGACACTCGACTTATAAAGAAACTCCTAAAAAATAAAAAAAATAAATAAAAATTTAAAAAATCCATCACATCAAGCTAAAATATATAAAAAATTAAAATTTTTAAAAGGACATAATCATTTATCAAATTTTGTATCTATTAATATTAATTAGATGATAATAATAATTTTTATTATAATATTACTACCATATTTGAAGGATCTATATATTAATATATTATTTATATAATTATTTTTAATACAATTTAATTAATTATAAAATTTAAATACAAATATAAATGTGTGAGAATAAAAAAAATATTAGTTTACAAATGTGTAAATACGTGAGTGTGAAGAATTAAAATATAAAAGAATAAACTTAGGTTATTTGGAGAGTTTTTATAATTGTTAAGGGTAAAAGAGTCTTTATAACTCTAATGTCAAAACCTCTAATTTCAAAAAGCTCATATTAGCAGCTTTTTCAAAATTAGCAGTTTCACCCTAATCTGCTATTCCAATTCGCTATTCACCAAACATCTAAAGGATTTGACCGGTCAAACCTCAAATTTTAGTTCAAACCTCTAATTTTGGCTCAAATCGTTGTTTACCAAACAAGGTCATAATTACATGAATATAAATCTTATATATTAATATATATATATATTTAAATACTATCATGAGTACTATTTTCCTCGGACTAAGTTTAGGAGTTTAACGAGACCTATGATAGTATTTTCTTATTTATAAAAAAACATAAAATTATACTAATACAATATGAATATATTGTTACATGCATGGATCAATAACAGATCCATCCACCAAAATAGTGTTGATTTCCCTGTTAAAAGTCGTTCGTGGAATAAGGATGTGTTTGGACATGTTGGTCGAAGAAAAACATTGCTACATGTAAGAGTTCGGATTCTTTCTCTCTTTCGGCATTAGACGTGGAGTTGAAGAATGAATTGAATGCGGTACTTGTTCAAGAAGAGAGTATGTTACACCAAAAGGATCGTAGTAATTGAATCGAGAAAGGATATTAGAATACCAGATTTTTTCATATGTCCACGATGACCTGCAAGAAGCGTAACACAATCCTTATACTGAAAATTTCTGATGGATCGTGGAGTGATGACCCCTATGTTCTTAAGGACCATGGGGTTCAATTCATCACGAATTTGTTTACAAGTGAACCACGCCCTCAAGGTATTGCTCCTATAGAGTGTCATTTCTTTAATTTTAGTAGTGTCGAGCTAAAACCGCAACTAATGGAGATCACAACAGAAGAAGTGTGCTATTCTAGCTTAGGAAATCATGCATTCGATGTCCACTAAATTCGAGAGGAAGGTGTGGATGACTATTAAAGCGGACCATGAAAAGGCAAACATGGGCCAGTTGCTGGTTATTATCCCCATATTTATTTGTTTTGTGTATGAAGATGTTATCCTAATCCATCGAGAAGAAAGTTGGAACGGGTGCTTGAAAACAAATTCGACTTGCTCGTAATGGTTTCGGATTGTCGTATCTTTTATTTGCCGATGATTTGGTGTTGTTCGCCGAGACAAACATGGTCCAGTTGCTGGTTATTAAAGCGGGTCTTGATCAATTTTGTACTGAATCTGATCATTGGGTGAGCATCACGAAAGGACAAATTTATTTTCCAAGAATTGTTCTGCTAGTGATTGAAATTATATTGCTCAGAATTTTGGTTTCAAAGAGGTTAATGATCTTGAGAAATATCTTGGCATAACTTTGCAGCTCAATAGAGTTCTTATATTTCGCTTGTAAAGTGGGAGACACTACAGAAACTTAGCCCTAAGAAAACATGTCTTTACACATCTTAACATGTTAAGTTTTATTAGTGAAAATAATTACATTAATACTAGCTTTATAATAATCAATATTAATATTTTAGAATTTAATTTTATTATTAATGTTGATTGGTTGGCCAGACGGTGCTCTTGGAGGGGAGAAAAGCATGTTCTGACGATGGTGAGGGAACATTTCGCTGGTGGAGATGAGGAGAATGTTGGTCCCTTTATATGGGTTGTGGAGAGCCCCCTTTCATTAAAATAATAGGAGAATGTTGGTCCATCGATTTGAAGCCTATAAATAGTAGGCACTTCACATCATTTTTCGCATCATTTTATAATATATACAAGCGATTACATTTTCTTAAACTACTCTCTTCATCTTTAAAAGATTATCTATGTTTTTAATTATTGTTTTCGAGTTTTGTTTTCTAGAGAGGAGCAATACTATCATCATTCGCTTTTAATGTTGGATGTTTGATTTTAAAAAGAGACTGTGTCAATCTCGGGGTGTTGTCCAATACAGCGATTACACAATTCGAGGCGAATTAGCTACTAAGGCAGTGGTTCAATACCACGATACAGTTAAGCATGATATATTCATATTGTTTCATTTTCTAGTCATTGCTAATATTCTTGTTTAGCAGCAGTATATTTTCCAACAGTATTTGTTCTTTAATCTTAGCACTTTAAAAATGTACACAAACCGTACAAACAAACTACTAAAATCCGAGCCTCCTAATAATATCAACACTTCTTTTTTTACTAGAACTAGTCAACGAGTTTATACTAATATTAATTAAATGTGTTGGAGAATTAAAATTTCTTATAATCCTTTAATTAGTAGATTAGTTTTTCTAAACACCCTAAGAATTTAAACAAATAGAAATAGATAGGGCCAAGAAAAATATAGAATATTTTACACAACAAATACATGCTAAAATACAATATTTCTTTACCAATAAGGATTAAAATAGAATCTGTTTCCTGGAATCTAATTTCTTCTCGAATTTTCCAAAATTATCTCTTCAATTTTCCTATAAAGATCTTCTTTTCCCTTCAATTTCCATTCAAGTCAAAAGATTTCTTTTTCTTTGCCCATAAAATTTCACTTTTCCGACGTTGACATGGCGGATGCTCCCACCGGAAGCCAACAGACTCCTCGGGTTGTTTTCGTCATGATCAACCTTGGCGGTGGTGGAGCCTCCGGCGAAAACAGTAAGCCCAGGCCGGCACCGGCTTCAAAAGCTTCGATCGAATCAATGCCGAGGATTAAAGTGAAAGAGAGTGGCGGCGATTGCAGTATTTGTTTGGAAGAGTTTGAAGTTGGCGAAGAAGCTAGGGAGATGCCATGTAAGCACGTGTTTCATTCGGGTTGTATCGAGAAGTGGTTGCAGATCCATGGGTCCTGCCCGGTTTGTCGGTTTTTGATGCCCGCCGACGAGACGGATGAAACCGGAGGCGACGACGGTGGTCGGGGGAGATTGGAAGGTGGGGAGAATATGAATGGCTTGGATTTTTTTCAATCGTTTTTGGCTTTAGCCAGCTTGGCAAGCTTCATGGGTGTGATGGGTTCGGGTCGGGATTTCCATCAACCTAGTTCGGGTCCAGTTGATGATGATACGTCTTCCAATCAAAACACGGACTGAAATTGAAAATTCAAAAAAATGTTATTTTTGTTTTTTATCCCTTGAAGGACTTATCTGTAAAAAAAACATATTGAAAGAATTTTCAAAATATATTCAATTATTTATTAATATGTTAATATTTAATTATTGAGTAAATCTTATTCATGTGACTGATTTTTTAAGAGTAAACTACATAAATAAATGGTCCCTGGCTATGACCTAATTTTTTGTTGAGCCCTTTGACTACGAGAAGTTACAAATAGGTCACCTGACTAATCATGACTAACAAATCGGTTTAATTTTGTTAAAAAAATAAACGGCCAATGATGTGGCAGTTAATAAAATATGTATAATAACATATTTAATCTTTAATCTTTGTATTTTATTTTAATTTGGTCCTAAATTTAAAATTTTAGCTCTTTACATTTAAATATTACAACATTTTAGTCCCTTAAATCTTAAGCTTCATATTCTTCCCTTCTAGAAACAAAAAGTATGCATCTCTTATTGTGGGTAGCTCATCATAGATAGCTATCATAAATATCAATAGAGGTTTTGATTCCCCAACGATTTTTCACTACTCATACAAATGGGGTTACAGATGGTTACCGTTAACATAAATGAAAGTTTTTTTTAGAAGGGGAAGAAGATGAAGTTTATGATTTAAGGGACTAAAATGTTGTAATATTTAAATATTAAGAGATGAAAATTTAAATTTAGAACCAAATTAAAATAAAATGTAAAAGTCGAGGGTTAAATATGTTATTATACTAAATTTATTAAACTGCCAAATCATTAGTCATTTATTGTTTAACAGAATTGGACCAATTTATTAGTCGTGATTAGTCGAGGAACCTATTTTGTAACTTCTCATAGTCAGGGGACTCAACAAAAAATTGAGTCATAGTTGGAGGACCATTTATGTAGTTTATCCTTTTTTTAATATACAATTTAATAAATATTTATGACAATCAGATTAAATTCAATGAGCATTCATGTGAATATTTTTTTAATAGTCTAAAGGTGATTGCAAGGTAGTATATGTTCATACATATTTTTAACCCTTTGACAATGTGCATACACCTTATAGACAAAACGATTTGAACTCGTGTCTCCTAGGATAAACATCATCCGCTTTTTTACTAAGACACTTGTTGGGTTCAACATGTAGGGAAACGCCGGTACACCCCATGGCGCAGCGGAAAAAATATCCAACATATTCCGCCAGTGATCCATGTACGAGGAACGAATCCAAGGTGAAAAGGGGATGAAACGTTACCTTAAATAAATCTGAAAAACCGCAGGGAGTTAGGTGAATCTAATTCTTCTAGCACGATATCAAATCCAAGTCGTCACAACAGCATCCCGACCTCTACGCAGTCCACCCGGATGAAATGAACAATATTTTACTTCTCTAACTATTAGAGAGGTTTTTCGCAAAAGGAATATTTCGGCTGCTAGACCTTATGCCTTTATATAGCATTTAAAAACCTAATTCTAATTAAATTCGGATTCATTAAATATACAATATATTTAACCGAATATAATTAAATATGTAGAATCTGATTCTACTTTAATTAGTTTCTTTAGAGATATATATATAATAGTATTTAATAATTACAATAATTATCTATTATTAAAATATATAAACAAGATTATCTATAATTACGATAATTATAATAATCTTAGTTTTTTTATTACTTATTACGTGTACAACAAGTTTGTACACATGCTATCAAGTTGATATTTGTTCGTTTCAATCATAGGGTGTGACCCTTGTAGGTTCATGTAACGTTAGTAATAATATCTAGAACAATTCTAATATTACAAGCAATGAGTGGCATCTAGCAATGCATCATTGCTACCTAAGTTACATGAAGTTGTGGTTCGAAATAACCTTCGTGATTAACTCTTTTCATGTATTACATCATTTTGTCCTCATATCTAGATCGGACACAAGTCATGGAATAGTCACACTTGTATAGTCCATCTAATATTTCTTGATATCTTGAGTAGACTATTATAAACGAATAACTATGATATCTCATATCAATTTATTCGAGCATGGTCATGCATTTTCTAGTCTCACTCAATCAAGTGGCCTATGATATTACTCCTATTATGTAGGAGGGACAAATTCTATCTTGATCAATCATATTCCGCTACATAGATTGCGACATATCCAATATTAGTCTTTATAGTGTAGTCAGTTACGACACACGTTTGACCACATCAAAATATGTCACTTACGATGTTGAAATAATGATGATCTCAAGTCCAAGTATCATATATGTAGTTATCACTATGAGCAATGTTGTGACTGTCACATAATAATTCAAGAAACATGCTCATAGCGGGTCAGTCCAATATGTCGTTCTCTAACACATACTTATGTATTGATTTTGACATCTTCATGTCAATGACAACACTTTGTCATCAATCAACTACATATTAGTCTTAATATATTATTGTTGTCCATGCCCACAATAATACTCGACTAAGGACATTCAAGAATAACTATATTATTCTAAGGACTTTATTATAATTCAGTTTATTTATAAATGCACAGAATAAGACTGAAAAATAATAATGGTTTTATATTAATAAATAAGATAAAATAAGTATGTCTTTTACAACCATCTCATGATTAATCTTTGCATACTCCAACAATATTCATGTGAATATTTATCCTTAAAGATGTGCGCAAAATTTTATGTCATGGTATAAAATTAGATTATTAATATAAAAAATTCTAAAATATAGAAAAACTTGTTTTAAAGGGTGCAACTTTTTTTCCTGAAGAAAGGGTGCAACTTTCCGCTAACACTTCTCGGTCTATTCCTAAATACACCAGTACTATTATATATAGTTACAAGAATATAAATTTTATATTATAATATATATTTAAATACATAAAACTATACTAACACAATATATTTTTGTATGAAAAATAATTACAGTATAAAATCAAATTAAAAATAGAGATGTGTTCTTTTAAACATCCATAAATATTCGTTTTTAAAAGAAAATCCACAAATATTGGGTACAGACGTAAATCTTTATATAAGCTGTAAAACATATATAAAAAAATATTAAAAATTTAGAAAATAATGAAAACAAAAATTTAAATTAAAAGCCGTCACTTAACATGTAAGAATAAATAGGATAAATATAATTTTTTATATTTAAAGGTACAATTTGATATTCAAACTTTTTTTAATCTAAATAAGTATTTAAATTTAATCTCATGACTAAATTTCGTGTAATTACACACTTGTAGCATGTTTAGTTAATTAAGAGGGAGCAATCCATTTTTCGGTTAGTTTTTTCAACCAAACTGATATAATCTACCATAATTTATAAAATCAAACCAACTGAATTTTATATTTTAAAATGACATAAACAAATCGACTTAAAGTTAAAAAAAAACTTTGATAGATAAGATGTGTAAAATTTACTCTACCAGGCCTTTTAGCCTTTTAGTTTTAGCAATTAGGAGTTCAGTTTATGGTTTATGAGTTTAGTTTTAAGGTTTAAAATTTAAGGTTAGTGTATAGAATTTAGGGTTTAATGTTTATAGTTTAATTTTTAAGATTTAGGGTTACGAATTTAAGATTTGAGTTTTATAGTGTAAATATGTAGGTTTGTCTAAAATATTTTTTTAGTTTGGGTAATTATTTCATGCATATTAAAAAGTTTTTAACCGCCTATGTATGGAATAATTACCCATAAAACCAAGGGCAAATGCTTTAAGGGACCAGTGGGGGCCACAACCCCACCAAAATTTTGGGAAACTTGAATTTTGTCCTTAAAATTTTTAAAAATTTTAATTTGGCCCACCAAGATTTTTAAAAATTCATATTAAGTTTCAAAATTTTGAATATTTTTAATTAAATCCTCTCTCGAATTTTTAAATTTTTTGTTAAATCTGTCAAAATCATTAAAAATTTTAGTTAAACCCTCAATTTTTTTTGAAAATTTTCGTTTAATCCTCCAAAAGTTTTAAAGATTTAAGTTGGGCCCCTCAAACTTTTACTCTAAGTTCTGCCGCTGCATAAAACAATCGTATTTATACTATATAAATATGGATTACTATCTCATACACATGCGGTGGAAATTTTTTGTTTCCACAAATGCCTTAATTTTAAGGTTTTAGTTTATGACTTAGAGTTTAGGGGTTTTAGTGTAGGGATTTAGAATTTAGGGTTTATGGTTAGAATTAGGGTTTAGGGTTTAGGGTAATACGGTTAGGGATTTAGGTTTTAATCTATAAACCCTAAATTTTAACCCTAAATTTTAAATTCTATCAACAGTCCTTAAATTCATAACTATTACACTTAAAAACCATAAGCAGAGTCCCTAAACCCTAAAACTAAGGAACTTGCATAAAAAAAGTTTCCACAAGCGTTTGTGCATAGAATAATTACCCTATAAATACACTATAATATATATACATTAATATCTTTTTCTTTGAAAAAAATATATACATTAATATCTATAATATAATAAAGATTAGTAACACATATAAAAAAACTACATAGTGATGAAAATACATGAAGAACACATTAAGAGGACCAAAATAAATTAAATAAATATAAAATGGATGAAATTTACTCTACCAGGCCTTTTAGTTTTAGCAATTAGCGGTTTAGTTTAGGGTTTATGAGTTTAGTTTTAAGGTTTAAAATTTAAGGTTAGTGTATAGAATTTAAGGTTTAATGTTTATAGTTTAATCTTTAAGATTTAGGGTTACGAATTTAAGATTTGAGTTTTATAGTGTAAATATGTAGGTTTGTCTAAAATATTTTTTTAGCTTGGGTAATTATTTCATGCATATTAAAAAGTTTTTCACCGCCTATGTATAGAATAATTACCCATAAAACCAAGGGCAAATGCTTTAAGGGACCAGTGGGGGCCACAACCCCACCAAAATTTTGGGAAACTTGAATTTTATCCTTAAAATTTTTAAAAATTTTAATTTGGCCCCTCAAGATTTTTAAAAATTCATATTAAGTTTCAAAATTTTGAATATTTTTAATTAAATCCTCTCTCGAATTTTTAAATTTTTTGTTAAATCTGTCAAAATCATTAAAAATTTTAGTTAAACCCTCAATTTTTTTTGAAAATTTTCGTTTAATCCTCCAAAAGTTTTAAAGATTTAAGTTGGGCCCCTCAAACTTTTACTCTAAGTTATGCCGCTGCATAAAACAATTGTATTTATACTATATAAATATGGAATACTATCTCATACACATGCGGTGGAAATTTTTTGTTTCCACAAACGCCTTAATTTTAGGGTTTTAGTTTATGACTTAGAGTTTAGGGGTTTTAGTGTAGGGGTTTAGAATTTAGGGTTTATGGTTAGAACTAGGGTTTAGAGTAATACGGTTAGGGATTTAGGTTTTAATCTATAAACCCTAAATTTTAACACTAAATTCTAAATTCTATCAACAATCCTTAAATTCATAACTATTACACTTAAACCCCTAAACCATAAGTGGAGTCCCTAAACCCTAAAACTAAGGAACTTGTATAAAAAAAGTTTCCACAAGCGCTTGTGCATAGAATAATTACCCTATAAATACACTATAATATATATACATTAATATCTTTTTCTTTGAAAAAAATACATACATTAATATCTATAATATAATAAAGATTAGTAACACATATAAAAAAACTACATAGTGATGAAAATACATGAAGAACGCATTAAGAGGACCAAAATAAATTAAATAAATATAAAATGGATGAAATTGCAAGAAGAAAATAAAATGGAGAAACTGAAAATGACAAATGAAATGACGATGTTTTTTGGGGAAAATTAGCTTGACAACTGACATCAGAACGACGTCGTTCAGCTTACGCCATAAACACACCAATCAATAAAAAATCATTTTACAAGTTTTTTATTAAAAAAATATGTGCTTTCTCTGTTTTTTTTTCCTCTGAGTCTACCTTTAACCTAAAAGCAACCATGTTCATTGACATCGTCGATGGTTACCTTCGATGGCCAAAGTAACCTAAAAACGTCAAAAATATGTTTTTATTCCCTGAGCTCTGATCTAACCACTATTTCACCGGAATCAAACTAAAACGACATAAATTTAAATACTGATTTTTTTTCTTGGTAATAATTTTTTTTACGAACCAAAGCTTCCCTCGGGGTTTAACGGTGTTTAGGATTTAGAGATTAACCGATAGGTTTTAGTTTGTTGGACTTGGATCATGTTGAAATGGAATGTAAACGAATAATGGGTTGGTGTTTGTAACGGGTAAATGGATTATGTAATAAAACCAATAAAGATATTATTTCCCAATAAAGACTGTGTAATAAAAAACAACTGCGATAGAGTTTTTTTTTATGATAATTAATATTACTATTTTAAAATTTAAATTTATGTAATTAGTTGGTCTAATAAGATGGGACATTAGATTCTTTAAGTCAAGATAGATATTCGAATCTTGAGGTTGAGAATAAAACAAAGGCTTAATATAATATAAGTGTCTAAACTACACCTATTTTTAACTCTATGTGCCTAAATTTT
The DNA here is from genome assembly GCA_019671005.1 of Hibiscus mutabilis. NCBI lineage: Eukaryota > Viridiplantae > Streptophyta > Magnoliopsida > Malvales > Malvaceae > Hibiscus > Hibiscus mutabilis. The sequence continues at coordinate 4,313,632 of CM033752.1, forward strand.
TTGGTAAAAATAGGTGTTTAACGTTTATGCTGTTATAATTTTAGGTGACTGGTCGTTAAAGGTTGTTTTAAAATAAATCCGTTATCAATCAATGCTTGACATATGACAATATTTTTATGTTTTTAATTTTTTTTTAAAAAAACTTTAGATTTTTTTTTTTAAAAATCAAAATTCTCAAAAACCATCCCTTCAATCATTGGACCAGCCAGCCATTCCCACAACGTTTCGTCATCGAAAACTAAAGAACGGCATAACACCTGAACGACGATTTTATATTCTTCGTTCAATATTCGACTGACACGTCGTTCGCTAATTTCTAACTATGACACATTTGGAGATATGACCATCTGAATTTGATGACTGAAGGGGTGGAGGTCGACGACGGCGATTGATAACATTAGCGGTGAGGGTTTGAAATTTTTAGGAATTGGGGACTATTTTAGGATTTTTTAAAAATTTTAAATCATTAAAAATAAAAAAATAATAATCAAAATAAAGTAGGAATTAAACATGCAATGTGTCAAATTTTAATTGGTTATCATATTTTTTAACAACATATAACTATCAGGCAATAGGCATCTAAAATTAACGAAATGAAACGTTATGCACCTATTTTTACCAAAAAATAGTTTAGGCACATGAAATTAACAAGAGGTATAGTTCGTACACTTATTTTTATATTAAGCCTAAAACAAGTTGGGTTGGAGAGTCACCATAATAAGTCTCTACAGTGCCTGAATTAAATTAACAGACCAATAAATCAAATATCGACATTTATATATAAAACAATTAAAAACGTAGTTATATTATGTTAGTTAAATTTGTCTGAAAAATTAAATTTCCTTATAATCTTTCTCATTACTAAAATTAGTGTCTAAGTCCACCCTACATGAATAATGAATATAAACAAATAGATAAGGCCAAGACAAATATAGAACATTTACACAAATAATACATGCTAAAATACATTAATGAAATAGAAACTAGAATCTGTTTAAAGCAATTGCATGCATCATCAACATCCCTATAAAAATCTTCTCTTTCCTTTCGACTTTTATTCAAGTCTTTTAATTTTTCCTACGTTGACATGGCGGATACTCTCGCCCGAACCCAACACTCTCCCCGGGTTGTCTTTGTCATGATCAACCTTAACGGCAGTGGAGCCGCCGGCGAGAACAGTAAACCTGGGCCGCCGCCGGCTTCGGAAGCTTCGATCGAAGCAATGCCGAGGATTAAAGTGAAATAGGGTGGCGGCGATTGTTGTATCCAATCATTTTTTTATTTTTTGATTATTCGGATTTGATTCGGATAGTTATTTCACATTCTGATCGAATATCTGAATATCCGAAAATCTAAAATTCAAAATTTTGATGTATGTGAATCTTGTTATATTCAATATTTTTACTTGTTAATATGAAAATTTGAGTTTTTATATATATTAAAATCGTATATCCGATTTTTTTGGATCATATACGGATCGCTAATTTACCGGTCCAAAATTTTGAATATCCGAACTTTCGGATCTTATCCAAAATCCTAAATGTACACCCCTATTTAGGGTGAGTTTATAGTTTAGATGTATAGAGTTTTAGGGTTATAGAAAAAGATATTCTTAAATGAGTTGAATTATTTTCAAGGAAATCCACTTAAATGAGGTTATCATTAAATGTCACTGGAGAATCCTTTATTTAATCAAGGTTATTAAACGCTTATTATCCTATGCTTTGTGATATAGATTTGATAAAACCTTATTTAAAAATTTTATATAAATAAATAAAACAGTGATAGATTTAGAAATTCAAGAATGATGTGCAAAATATTTTTTTCTCGAATGAGTATATAGTTATTTTTACTTTTACATATTAAATTAATTTTTTAAAATAAATCAACACTAAATTAAAATTGGTTTCTAAAAAATGAGATGCAATTGCTCACTTGGATAACTAGGTCTTTAAAAGACCTTAAAAGTAATTAGATCTAAAAAAAATTGATGGTAAAAATTATTTTTTTCTTTTTAAAATTCATAAGTATATTTAAAAATGATTGATAAAAAATAGGGGTCACAACCCCTCACTCATAAAATATTTAGGTTTATGCAAACATAAATATTAATTTTATAGATTAAAAAATGCTCCTAACGTTTAATTGGGTAGTCACATTAGTTCATATTCATTTTTTGAAGCACTTTAACCTTCAATATTTTATTTTGGGTCAAAACGGCCCTTCCGTGATTGAAAATTGTTCGTCAACTAATGATAAATAACTTGAAATGACTTGACAGAATGACACGCCAATAGAAAAAATAGTTCTATATTTATATAATTTTATAAAATTATTTTTGACTAATGTGTCATTTTATTAAGTCAGCATCTTTATCTATATGACATTGTTATATCAATGTGCACTGTCATGTATGTTTAGCACATCATTTCAAGCCATTTACCGTTAGTCAACTAATAGTTTTCATCTATGGAGGGCCCATTTTGACCTAAATTGAAAAGTGCTTCAAAAAAAGAATAGGCCAAAGTGACTATCAAATTAAAAGTTAGAGACTTTTTTTACATTACGTCAATTGTATATAATATTATATATTTATAAAATATATTTGAGTACACAAAACTAAACAAATACACTACACTTTTTATGGAAAATAGATACGGTACAAAATTAAATTAAAATTAGAGATGTAATTTTTAAAACACTGATAAATATTAATTACTTCATCGTTAAATTTGTCTTTTTTAACTTTTGATAGTTAAGTTTTTAGATCTTGAATATGATCATTTTAAGGTAAATTTTACAACGTGCGACGAACACTGCTGAACACTATTATCGCTGAACATCGTTAAATTAATTAATAAAAAATAAAAATTTTAAAGACTCAACATATAATTAATAATTATTTAATAAAAATCAATTAAATTATTTTTCATATATTTTAATTTTTTGAATTTTTTTAATAAGGGTAAACTACATATTTAGTACCTCACCTATTTTTGTATTTCTATTTTGGTACTCAAACTAATATTTTTAGTAAAATGGTACTTAACATTACGTATTATTTCTATTTTGGTACCATGACTGTTAAAAAAAAGCAAAAATAGTGATGTTGCTTGGTCAAATAACAATTTTAGTCCCTAAAACTTATATAATCTATCAATTTAGTCCAAAATATTATCAATTTAAACATCTATTCTTTCTTCTTCTTCCATTAGAAGTATGAAAAACTAGGTATCGAACATCTTCCTCATTGTCACTACACTTTCCTGCAAATTTTCATTGATTATTTTTTTAATTCCTCCAAAAACAATATCGACTTTAATAACAACAAATAAAAATAAAGTATGAAAAAGTGAAAATCAACTAAAACCTACAAGAGCAAGAAGCGCAAAAAATAATATTCATCATGCTGTCATAGCCGATTCCCCAATGGTGTTGGGTTTCTTCAAAATTAAAATGAAATGAAATTAAAGTGGATGATTGTATATTAAAATTGGATCACACAACCATCCCCAAATTGAGAACATTAAGTACTTTCAAGAAAACGCAGCTCGTTTGATGCCATGTTTTTCTGCAATTTCCAGTGCCCAACCTAAGATCTGATCTGCAATCACACACTTAATCTTCCTTTCTGATTCATTGATGTCTTCAACAAGCTCCTCTATTTTCCCTGACATGGTCTGCAATATTGCTTCAGATATCTTGCCTGATTGTTTCCTTTCCTCCGCCGATCCAATTTCGTCCAGAACAGAAACGAGACGAATCCAATCACCCACATCTTCTTCCTTCGATGCCAATATATCCATGGCATTTCGATGATTAAACTCCATGTTAACAAATGTGATTTGGAAGCCATGTTTGAGTAAACATGATGAGAGCTCCATTAGAGGAATTGCATGGCCCAGTGCTGAATATGGAATCACCAAAATATGTGGGGTTTCTATGCTTTTTTGATGCTTGAAATCAGAGTTTTGCTTTTAAGATTTTTATTATGGAGATGAATGAAACACACAGTAGAGACATGGTCTTTTCATATTGTTCTTAGTGAAGGGACCTCATCTTCTTCTTTGTTAACTTAAGAATGATGCATTGTTTCAATGAATTATTGAACTCATTTTGTTTTCATTCACCTACTGACATTGACCTTTCTGAATTCATGTGGATATCTTCCCTGGGTTTCATATTGTTTGCACTCTCAAATAATAGAGGTTGTTCTAAAGCTAACACAGTTTTTCAATTTTCGTACACCTGAAAATATGAAGGAGAATTTAGGCTAAAAATCAATCATTCTCTATCTCCACCAATTTAAGCCAACATTCTGAATCCATTGCACAACTAACAACGCAGCTTGCGTCTCCATGATTGTATCATCCATGTAATTAGGTTGGCTGGAGTCCCATAACGAAGGCCTTTACTGTTCGGTTAAAATTGAATTAATTGATTAAATTAAAATTTAGTTCAATTAATTGATTGTTCAGTCTGTTAATGGTTAAAGATTTTTTTTAATTTAGTTAACAGTTAATTCGATTCAAAGTTTAATAAATTATCCGAAATTTTAATATATAATTAATATATTTTTAATTTTAACCCGAAATTGATTCTATATTAATTGACTCATAGCAATAACATATGGGTTTCTTCTACTTTGAAAAACTGTGCTAGCTTTGGATCAATCTTTATTTTGGTATCGAACATCTTCTTCATTGCTTCACATTTTTTAATTTAATTTAATTTAACTTTAATTTCGAAGAAACTCAACACCATTGGGGAATCGGCTATGACAGCACGGGATATCATTTTTTGCGCTTCTTGCTCTTGTAGGTTTTAGTTGATTTTTACTTTTTCATACTTTGCTTTTGTTGTTGTTGTTATTAAAGTCGATATTGTTTTTGGAGAAATTAAAAAAAAGTAATCGATGAAAATTTGCAGGAAACTGTAGTGACAATGAAGAAGATGTTCAATACCTAGTTTTTTTTATACTTCGAGTGGAAGAAGAAGAAAGAATAAATTTACATTTTTAATCCAAAAATTAAAAACGATGTTTAAATTGATAATATTTTGGACTAAATTTATAGATTGTATAAGTTTTAGAAACTAAAACTGTTATTTGACCAAGCAGTGTCACTGTTTTCGTTTATTTTTAACAGTCATGGTACCAAAATAGAAACAATACGTAACGTTAGGTACTATTTTGCTAAAAAATTAGTTTGGGTACCAAAATAGAAATACGGAAATAGGCGAGGTACTAAATATGTAGTTTACCCTTATTAAAAAATCAAAAATTTAATATATATATATATGTATATAGAAAATAATTTAATTGATTTTTTAAAATAATTATTAATTGTATGTTGAGTACTTAAAATTTTTAATATTTATTAATTAATTTAATATTGTTCAGTGATGTTCAGTGGTATTCGTCGCACGTGATAGACTCATCCTTATTTTAAACAATTAAATTTTAAAAGATATATATTTAAAATTTACGTAATTCAAGGTTTAAATTAGTATTTCAATTTGGCTTCATGATTCAAATAACTCTTTTATTGTAATTATTAATTTGGACCAATAAGTTGAATTTAAATACTCGTTTGAACCAGTAAGTTCATGTATCTAATTCGGTAAAAAAAACTCAAGGTACCAAAAAACAAATTTTGAACATAAACTCAAAGTACCAAATTCAACCTTAAAACCAAACTCAAGTACATAATTGAATAAAAGAATAGGTACTAAGTTGCACTTGAAACCAAATTTAGGTATCAAAATCTCCTAATTTTTTTCATAATCTCAAATAAGATTATTATTGAGATTTGAACTTTAATTAATTGTTCATATGTGACAACAAATGAAGAGTTTCACTTAGGATTTAGAGTTCACTAACACCTTGTTTGGATTGAAAATTTAAGACCACCATTAGATAGCTTAAGCTTCAAAATTCTCAAAAATGCAATTAAAATCCACATGCATTTTCCCGCTTCTTAAAATGAAGCTATCAGTTGACACTCTCCCCTCTCCCCTAGGTTGTGTTCGAAACTCATTAGGAGCAAATTCCCCCTCCCATCTCTTTAGGTAGAAATTGTTAAAAAAAGATTAGAAGATACAAAATATGAAAATGAATTTAAAGAAATTAGGCTTAAAATATGAAGAAAAAACTTTGATACAAACCCTGTAAACTTTAGTTTACACAAGTTTATATTTCTAGGGGTTAGAGGTTTAGTTTAGAATTTAAAGTTTATGAGTTTAGGTTTTAGGGTTTAGAATTTAATGTTGGTGTTTATAACTTAGGGTATAGGGTTTAGAGTTTAGGGTTTAGTTTTTAAAATTTAAAGTTAGGAATTTATGATTTGAATTTTATAGTATAAACATGTAGGCTTGTGTAAAATAAATTTTACACGTCTTGTGTATCAAAATTTTATCCCAGAAAAATTGTCATGAAATTTTTCACTATCTTATACTTTGGGTGTAATTACCACTTTAGAACTTATTCTTCTCCTCTTTTTCTTTTTTAATCAATTTCACCATCTTCCGCCAACTATTTAATGGTCGAATTACAAATTAAGGACTCTTAACCCTTATCTTTTCCTTTCTAATTTTCTTCATCAAATCCCACTAACTTTTAGTGGTTAAAATTCTAAACAAGTCTTAATTATTTTTTAAACTTTCAATTTAGTCCCTGAACTAATCTCAATTGTTTAGTTTCCCGATTAAAATTCCCGAAATAATTCTAATTCCCCTTTTAATAAATTGAAATATTGAAATAATTTATCGGTCTCCAAATATCAATAAAATATTTATTTTAAAACATTTCCGTCATCGGACTAATAAATCGTGGATTCAAAAATTCGAGGCTTTTACATGCCTCCCATTTGTCCAAACCCATTTTCATCCAAGATAAGCCAATTGGCCTAAATTTACTCTTTGTTGGTTTGAATAGAATCTTGACTAACTCGAGGTCATATTTTCATTTTTTCATCTCGGATTACCCCACCACATGTTGATGCCTCATCGTTAATTCGAACAATGTCATCTGCATTAGTCTTGACCCATCCACGAGGAAGAATTTTTTTATAACCATTGATATTCAACCAATTGATATCTCTAGACTCAGGTAACTTGAGCAACAAATGAGTTTATATTAAATAAAATATTATATTAAGAACGAAATAATTACTTGTTTAATTTTTTACTGTTTAGTCCCTTCTTTAAGGGGTAAAAAATAAAAAAAATATTAATATAGAATTAGTTTTAGTTGCAATCGGTGTTTTGATCGGAAGACGTATCTGCATCAACTCGACCCGAACCAGGTTGATTGGAGCCCTGACCCGAAACAGGTTGATTATAAGCCCAACCCGAACCCACCACACCCATCATGCTAGCCAAACTTGCAAAAGCTAAAACCGATTGGAAAAACTCCAAGCCATTAATCTCCCCACCTTCCAAATTTCCCCGACCACCGTTTCCGCCTCTGGTTTCGACCGTCTCAGCAGGCATCGAAAATCGACAAACCGGGCATGACACGTGGATTTGTAACCATTTCTCGATACAACCCGAATGAAACATGTGCTTGCATGGCATCTCCCTAGCTTCTTCGCCAACTTCAAACTCTTCCAAGCAAATGCTGCAATCACCGCCACTCTCTTTCACTTTAATCCTCGGCATTGCTTCGATCGAAGCTTGCGAAGCCGGAGGCTGCCCGGGTTTACTGCCAACGTCTGCTCCGTCGTCACCAAGGTGGAAAACGACGTAGAAAAGCCGACGTGGTTGTTGAGCTTGGGTCGGAGTATCAGCCATGTCAACGTAGGGAAAATCAAAGGGTTTTTTTTTTGCTAAGGAAATCGAATAAGAACTTCAAAAAGAAGAAATCTTTTTTTTGGTAATAAAAAAAGAAATCTTTTTGAGTTGAATTAAAGTCGGTAGGAAGGAGAAGAATATATAGAGGATATTGAAGATCGAAATTTCTGGAAAGTTCGAAAATATAGAAAATTCCAAGAAATTAGTTAAACAGCCTATAGGACTTTCTATTTTATTCATATATTTTATCCTATCCGGCAAATAACAATTATAATTTAGCATGCATTTGTTGTGTAAAATATTTCACTCCTATATTTTACCATTTATTGTTTTCAATTTTATCCTTATTTCTCCATTTTAGAGGACATATTCAAATTCTTGTTTGTAAATTGCAAACAACATATTATTTGGATTCATATATGAATATCGAACATCGAATATAAATATAAATATATCTAATATAAATTTAAAGAATATATAATCACTCTAACATCTCAACTTTTTCGATGTCGTAACTGGAACTACGACGAAGTCATAATTGATTGGGAATTTGGAAGTTCCGGATCCACGCCCCCTCCTCAAAACTCCGGATCCATCTTGGAATTTGAGAGTTTCGAGAAAGGGGCGTGGAATTTGAAGATCGAGCTTCGCAAAAGACTATTCGATTGGGAGTTGGATATGTGGGAAAAGTTTCTAGTTTTAATTCAATCCGTGAATCCTAGTTTGCTCAATGGTGAAAGGGGCTGGCAACTCGAATGGATGCTACTCCTCTAAATCTTAATGTGAGATCTTGTCCAATAATGCTAGAAGTTGCTGTTAGGAATTTGTTATGCGGCAAAATAACCAAAGCGATAACGACATAGACCAAGACATGCACAAGAGACAAGACTTAACGTGGTTCAGCATAACCTACCTCCACAGACGAGAGAAATCAATCCACTATCAACGTAGAGAACTCGAAGAGTACAAATACATTATAACCCATGTAATCCCAAAACCCAGTGTACAAATCTCATGGCCCTGTCGAACCAAAACACTCTTCCCAACATCCCTACAATACCTATCTCTACAACGTAGGCACAATAGTTGTAGAGCACCTAAAAGTGGTTACATCTCTCCAGAGTAATTCCCCTTCTCTCATTCTCTCATAATTCAAAAGGTTAAACCTACTCTATATTTATAGACCCAAATACTTGGTCACCAAGATACCTTATTCAATAAGATCTCTACCTAAAATAGATATTTACTCATTAAATTAAATCCTAATTACCAAGTAATTTTCAACCACTAGAATTACAATAAAACCCAACTTAATTACTAATTAGAATTTGAGTCAAAATATAACAAATCTCCCTTTTGACACAAATTCTACTCGAGCATTGGTCTTCAAGTCTTCAACAGCTTCAATTTTTACGTAAGCCAAATATCCGTTGAAGCACCACCGCCAAATCTTCAACAACTCCAATTCTTACATAGTATCCGTTGAAACACTGTCGAATTTTGAGAATTACCCCCTGCAACTGAAAGCTCGTTGCAGCAATACTCCTCTGGCATGTCTTCAACATCGCACCACAAAATCTGCAGCAAAAATTCCTCCACAATCGCGCAGCTCGAACCATAGCTCATGATACCATTTGTTATGCGGCAAAATATCCAAAGTAATAACGACATAGACCAAGACATGCACATGAGACAAGATTTAACGTAGTTCAGCATAGCCTACCTCCACGAACGAAAGAAATCAATCCACTATCTACGTAGAGAACCCGAAGAGTACAAATACATGATAACCCATGTAATCCCAAAACCCGGTGTACAAATCCCATGACCCGGTGGAACCAAAACACTCTTCCCAACATCCCTACAATACCCATCTCTACAACGTAGGCACAATAGTTGTAGAGAACCTAAAAGTGGTTAAATCTCTCCAGAGTAATTCCTCCTCTCCCATTTTCTCATAATTCAAAACGTTAAACCTAGTCTATATTTATAGATCCAAATACTTGGTCACAAAGAAACCTTATTCAATAAGATATCTACCTAAAATAGATATTTACTCATTAAAGTAAATCCTAATTACCAAGTAATTTTCAACCAATAGAAGTACAATAAAACCCAACTTAATTACCAATTAGAATTTGAGTCAAAATATAACAGTTGCAATGAAGTTTGGAAGCTCACTTGGCTTAATCTTGCACCGCCAAAAGTGGAAGCATTCCTATGGAAGCTGATGCACGGCAGGGTACCAACGAAGGTGGAACTTTTGAAAAGGGGTATTCTAGACCAGAACTTGGTTATGTGTCCTCTTTGTTCTATGGAGGCTGAAATTGTAAATCACCTTTGTTGCCAGTGTAATGTTTGGGGAGTTTTCATGTGTGTTTCCTGGGAACATAAAATCCCTTATTCATTACTGGTGCAACCTTTATTCACCCATGAAATCTAAGGATGTATGGCTGCTTTGCTTTATTTCTTTGTTTGGTACATATGGCTTTATAGGAATGATGTGGTGTTTAGAGGAGGCTCGGTTGACGAAAATCATGTAACACCCCTTTCTCAACTCCGATCATCAGAGTCAAATAAGAAATATCACAAAACAACTACAATGTTGACAATGACGTTTTCAAAAATACTATAAAATTTAAAACCGTAAAAAAATATTTATACTGACTTAAAACACAAAATTGGAGCTCTTTTAGTTTTCAAAAATAACAAAATAGCTATTCAATAAATAATAGACTCTAAACTAAAATAGACAATTTTATTACATTTATAAATGCCACTAAAATTAATTAAAAACCTCAAGTAGGATGTCATTATTGTGGTAGCTTGATGAGATTCTCTGAACTTGATGCAACGCCTTGCATACTCTAATATCTCGAACCACCTACGTGTGCACAATCAAACACACGCTAAGTACGAACTTAGTGAGGCAATAAAGAAAGTTAATAACAATAATTTAAACTTTATTCGACTTCATGGTTATGTTTATATAACATGATATATATGCCAAAGCATCAACTTTCACATTGCATTAGTAATGATTTACTACATGCTAATGTCATAAGACTTTCATACTTGTCCATTTGTCATAATATGCCTTATATGCATAAATGCATCATGATCACTAGATATGTATTACCATCATGTTAATCACGTATTAACATAATATAAACCAGATATAAATTTCTTACCAATATACTTGCCATTTATTCCAAAAGCTCATAAGCTTATTCACCTATTTATCTTTTATTAACCAATAAACCATAGCCCAAATATAAGCCTATGAGGACCTTAGGTACACGAGTCAAATATGCACCGAAGTGCTAATACACATAAGGCCGTGCCCACCATATGCACTAAGTGTCATTTATATACACTATAGTGCTAAACCGAGTACGCAGCGTGCTGCTGGACTCTATGGCATTCCAGCTATACCCTGCCCCTCAATGACATACTTGGGCATATATTCAATATTTATTTCATCCATGACAATGTATATCAACAAAATTTTAACATTGGGCAGTTCATACCCGAAATAACATTCATAATATAACATCATATATAACTAGTGATCAATGCATTTATATTCAACTTTTGACATATTTAAGATATGTCAATCATATGCTCCGTGACATAAATATAATGACAATAAAATATGGGTAGGCTCATCGCAAGCCATCCCGATGATGTATAAAACATCAATGTGTCATGATATGTATGCAATTGCACTCACCTTGGCCACTTAACACAATGCCTCACTAAGTCCTAGTTCCATCCTTTCTTTCATAGTACCTCGAACCTTCTTTGATTCGAACTTGACATCATTAATCACATGAATAAAATAAAATATTTGTTAGATTCAAATCTAACAATACCTTAAACATGTTGTCTAATATAATCATTCGAATATAAAATTTCCAAATATTTTCCTTTCTTCCTTGTACTGTTCAAAAACTCATTATGATCCTTAGTGACCAATTTGAACTTCCATTAATTCTTCTGAGCTTTCTGACTAACATTTAAATACAAAATGTTTTAAATTTCATTTTCTGACATCTTGCGCTACCTTCAAAGATTTATTTCTATAAAATAATCTACAACTCAGAATTCGATTCCGTTTGTTCTGAAAGAAACTAGATTCGATAATCTTTTCAACCATATAAACTAATATCCCAAATTCAAGTTGTACGATTTATGACGAATTTTCAAAGTTGAATTCCAGTGCTGAATTTCGGAGTAGACTAGTATTCTATTTTCTGACCTTTTATCACTTAAAAATTCATATCTTTTGATATACAAATCGAAATTAGTCACTGTTTGTTTTAAAAGAAACTAGACTGTGTAATCACTCATTTTTATCTAGTTTTTAAATATCGTGTTAATATATTAGTTCAATAATTAATAGATATTATTATTGCATATATACGTATGATACTATTATGTGTGCTTATACGTGTGATTAATATGTACGTAATATATGTGTGTGATATGTGAAGGCACGCGTAGTGCATATATATTATGTATTATGCACTTTACAATAAGAACTATGGTATATGTATCATGTATGTATTTACATTTTATGTGTGCATTATGTGTATGTGTAGTGTGTGGATATTTATGTTAATTATATGTATAATTATATATGCATGTATGTTTGTATATTATATTAATTAAGAATGTGTTACATATATTAATGTTTGCATGTGTGTCCGTATGTTATACGTATATGTGTGCGCATATGTATGTATGCATTATCGTATTATTATTATTATTGGTATTGGGCTAGTATAAAATAAAATCCAAATACTTAAACCCAAAAAATTAGCAGTCTAAGTCCATTATATATATACAAGTCCCAATTGAATTTACAAGGCCCAACCGGCCAAACCTAAACCCAGATTAAACTGAACCCTAATAAATATCTAACCCTAATTATTTTGGTGTCTTTGTGGAGCTAAAGGAGAGTCGTTGGATCAGATCCAGATCCAACGGCCACGATCAAAGGAAAAGACTCTCCATCTACTGCGTGTGGTGCACGCTCGGGCCACTCAGCTTCTCACGCGCGCGTGCAGGGCACGCACCAAGCTATTCAACTCTCACGTGCCACGCGGCTGCATCTGATGGTGCCACATCACTTTCTAGAAGCAATCAGGGCCGCCCATCATTATGAGATCTCAATTGTTGGATCAAATCTGATTCAACAGCCGAGATTAAGTCTGGCCGAATGATACCTCCACTATGCTTCCTCCACCGGCCCTCCAACTACCACGCTTAGGAATGTGCGAAGACAGATAAAAAAGTAGATTATCAGGACCAAACCCCCTAAAAATATATATGTAATCTACTTTGTTTCTACCAAAAGATCCAGAGATAAGAGATATATGTAACAGCCAGCCAAAAATCTTGTAACAACAACAACCAGTTTCGAACAAAAGAAAAAGAGAAAACCAGTTTCCGAAAATAAAAAAAACTTTTCAACTTTCCATTGGTGATGAACCTCATTTCTCGCCGGCGATGAACCTTTTGGTGAGCCGTTAAAAAGGTTTTTTTTTTCTTTTTGGCAGAGTAGGAGGATCTAGGTTTTTTTTGGTTCGAAACAGAGGTGTATTTGTTTTTTCATAAGGGTTTTCAGTGGCCGGAAGGTGGAGGTCCAGGATGGCTAAAGGCGGTCGTGATAGCCGAGCCTCACCGGAGACCTTTTGAACATGGTGGCCGGGGAAGTTTTTTGTTTTGGGGTGGTTGGTTTCTGGAAATATGAGAGAAATAGAGTGTTTTCTTAGGGTTATAAAAAAGTGAGAAAAAATAAGAGTAGAGGCTGGTCTTTTGCTTTTATAGAGTCAAAATAAAAAGAAAGTGGTCTAAGTGCTTCATAAATCCCTCTGCATTTCTGCTATTTTCGGTTTGAGCTCGCCGCATGATATAATTACAACCCCAGTCCCCCTTTCTTTTCAAAATCTTTCAATTTAACCCCCAAATTAACTGAAATCGGTTTTTAAATGGTAAAAAATACCCACTTAGTGCTTTCGTGTTTCTGGTATTTTCACTTCGAGCTTGCCCCTTAGGTTTATTACACAATTGGTCCTTTCAAGTTTATTTCAGTTTATAATTAGGTCCCTAAATGTGTCTTTCGTTTATTTAATTTATGTTTCCTATTTTTGTTTTTGTTTCATTTCAGTCCCTTTTTGTGTTTTAAATATTCATTCTTATTTGTGTTTTATTATGTGTTTTTATCATGTTTATATAGTTCATCATATTCATATATGCTTTTTATATCATGTTTATTTATGTTTTTTAGATGTGTTGCTTTTTTATGTTTTAATTTATTTTTCCATGTTCATTTTTATATATTATGTTTTAGTTAGTTTTCATGATATGCTTATATGTGTTAGCATGAGTTTTATGTTTTAGGTTATATGTTAGTGTGATGTTGTGTTACATATAATGTCATGGTACTTCTAATTTATGCATATAAATTGTGTCATATGTTAAGTATCAAGTGTAAGTCTTTTTATGCTAGCATGTTGCTTTGTTTTGTTAGTTTAGCATCATATTTTATCTATGTTATGCATATGTTGCATTATGTTTTTATATATTTTAACATGTATATGTGTGATTAATTAATTCTTGAAGTATGTTTTTCCTTTTTCGCATGTTTTTGTTTATATTTTGTTTTTATTATTGTGATATGTTACGTTATTCATTTTCGTGTTTTTTTTCCTTTTTTCGTTTAATATTGTGATATTCATGATTTTATGTTTTTTGCCATGTCAATGCGAATGTATGTTTTTTAAATTGTTTTCTAAGATTGCATAAACAGAATATTAATTGTCAATGCGGTACCCTTTTATTCGAGCGTAAACGTGGCCAGTATCAAACGCAGTGATGGTGGTCTATCGGTTTATTCTCGAATAACTTTAATATGGAAAGTCTAATATTAATAAAGCGGTAATTATTAAAGTACCAATTTTGGGCGGTGTGAGGGTGCTAATCATTCCCCATCCGTAACCAACTCCCGAACCCAACAGTTTTAAAATCTTTAGTTTTATGGTGCTCAACCTACCTTAGTGGTCAGTGACGACTCCATTTTTTAAATAAAATACAGTTTTTCTAAAACTCCATGGAATACATTTTTAAATACCCGAAATACCCCTAAACACTTTGAAAACCCTCTTTTTAGCGAAATACTTGAAAAAAGGATCGTTACAGATGACGACTCCGTTGGGTACCATTTTTGTTTTTCAAAAACAAATGAGAGTCAAGCTTTTTAAAATAATTACCGCTTTAGTAATATTGGAAGTTCCGGATTAAAGTGACTATTAAATTAACATTCAGTTATAATTGCGCGTTTATTTTAACGCATTTAAAATTTGGCATATAAACTCGTCCTTTTTAAGTGGGGGAAAACGCTAGTGCTTTTATAGGATATCGTTCCTCCGTATGGGCCTAGCAAAGTACCTTCGGGGCTCAAGTACCTTATGGTTTCGTGAGGATATCATTCCTTTGTAGGGGCATAAGCGAATGGGTCCCCCTGAATTGAACCCAGTTGAAAGGAACCTATAATGGGTGATGATCGGGGGCCTTGCTACCCTTAGTAGGGGAGAGTAAGGACAATTTGGGTACCTCCTAGCACCAACACTGCATGTAGAGAATATATAAAAACCCACCATTTAGAGCCATGCGGATAACCTAGGTGCTTTAGACGGGATGGAAATAGGGTTGTTTTGTTTGTTTGTCTTATTTTATTTGTCCTTTTATTTATGTATTTATTTATTTTATCCTGTACTGACTCGTTTTCTTTTTTGTTTTGCTTTTTTGCATATATCATTGCATTTGCCTTACATAAAGGTACTGGATCAAGTGGTTTGCCCCATCAGAAAATCTTTTATCATGGAAAAAAGGTATCTTAAGAAGGACGACCTCAACTCAGCCGTCAGACATTGGTCAGAAGTCAATCAAATGACCTATGGGAACTTAAAAGAATTTGGGAAGGATGGGATCGAAGACTACAAGACTTATTCTGTGATAGTTATGGCGACATAGCACAGTTGATGTATGTCCCAGTCAACGAACCATTACTCCGAGCCATCTTCCAGTTCTGGAATACTGCTTTTTGTTGCTTCACTTTCAACGGTCAAGATATGATGCCTACGGTAGAGGAATACACAGCCGTACTTAATCAAAAAAACGTCTAGAAAGATTGGATCTATGCGAAGCTGCCGAAGAACCATAATTAACCTTTGAAACTCAAAACCTTTACCGGGATGAGTGACGATTGGGTTAACGGCCTGGTTCAAAATTGAGGAGACGACCTAGCCTTTGCTTGGGAGAGTATCCGAGACATCATACCAGTGCACCCAGATGAGGTAAAGAAGATGGACCTATTTGCCTTAGGGATATATGGTTTGGTCATCGTTTCGAGGGTCCTTAGAAACATCGATGTAGCCATCCTAGATCTATTTGAGCGTATGAAGCGGAAGGCGAATCTAGTACTAGCTATCTTAACCGAAACTTTCATTTCTCTGAACGCAAGCCGAAAGCATGAAGAGGGACGTTTCAGAGGGTGTGCGCAGTTACTACAGGTTTGGATTCAGAGCCATATGTGGAAAATACCAACAAGGGTTTTGCAGGGAATATCATTTCGAGACTTTTTGCCTTTACAAGAGTATTTAGCGAAGGAATGACGAGAATACTTGAACAGGAAGAAATGGACCCCGATCTTTAAGAACATTAAGGACGAGGACATAGTGTGGAGAGTTCCTTGGCAGGGTTAGTTACTTCCTATACAGCTGCGGCGATTATGACTGGCTAATGATGTTAGGGCTACATGGTGGAATTGCTTGTGCTCCGCTTTTGGTGTCCCAACAATTTGGATCGCGACAGTTTGTTCCTGTCACTGCCGGTTTAAGTCGAAGTGAGTTTTCTTTCAAGGGCGAGTTTAGGGCGAAGGTTCAGACCATCATGAGAGCTTGGGACCACTGTTATCGGATAAGAGTAGAATGAGATACCGAGTCCATGACTACCCTAGGTTACGATCTTTGGAGGTGCCTTAGGGTTAACGACAAGATCCCAGAACCCGACCAAGAACCAACCATGTCACTTGAAGAACATATGAGGATAGTACCGTCTGAAGCTGACATTTTGCGAAATGAACTCGATGAGGTTAAGAAGAAGATGTAGGCTTTACAGACTCAACATACGAGTGAGCTCTATGAGGCAAGTTTAGATGTCGACAAACGAGATGAGACCATTAGGCAATTGAAGAAGCTAAATGTAGATCTGAGTGAGAAGAATGCTCTTTATTAGAAAGATACTCTCCAGCTTCAAGAAAAGGTGCAGAATGCCAGCCAATTCCTAGCCGTAGAGAAAGAATGGATGAACGATACGCGTTTAGTTGAAGAAGAACAAGACAAAGGCAAGCGAGCAATCAAGAAAGAGTTAGAAAGCTGCAAGTTAGCCATCGAGAGTGAAAGACGGTCTTCTAGGGACACCATTAACCAAGATAAATAAAGATCTAGGTGAGAAATCGACAAAGGCAAGCAAGCAATCATCTACGAAAGAGAGAACATTGTCGTTTGGAAGAGAAAATCCATGGAGAGTAGGAATAGGCTACTAAAGATGCAGAACTTGTACAACGACACTGTTCAAAGCCTAAATCAGAGCCAAGATCGGAACGCCGAGTTAGAAGGGAGACTGGCAGGGTTAGAGCAGTCCTTTCAGACCTATCGTCGGAGGAATAGTTTCATCGAACTACAAGAACGAGAACGTGAAATTGGTATGTTATAAGCCCGTATTAAGTTACTTGAGGTAACCGTTCAGGATTACATGGGGAGAATTAAGGTATTTGAAGAAGCTGCAGCAGGTGGGGATAATTATTAGCGACAAAGACTTCGTGATGCCTCCTAGATGATTCAAGATAGAGACTAGTATTATACGACCTTAATTGTAGAAATACAACGAGTTACGAGACATGTGACAGATTTAGCTGTAGAACTCGAAGCCCTTCGACCTTTCGTAACCTCGGACATGAAAAAAGCGCCTAGGTTCATCAAGTTACTCAAGGCCATCGAGAAGTTAGGAGCTAGGGCCAGGGCTTATGTGTAGAACTCTACTTTACTATTTTTGTACTCTGGACCCTTTAATTCCCATGAAAGCAGTTCAAAAGGGTGATTACCAACGGAATTAGTACCTTTATTTGCATACATTATTGCATTGCATCATACCATTTGCATCAATATAACATGCATTCATCTTTCCTTGCAAAAATATTAATAGTGTACATATTGTGGTAGTTAAACTAAAGGATAAGCTGCAACCATTCCGCATCCATACTTTACTCGGTTCCAAAGCAAACTAATGGAGGATAGAATAGTTAGTTTGGAAAAAAAGGCAGAAGGATTTGGAAGTACGCTTCGAAGAAGCTAGACAGCACCTCAGCGATCAGATCGCTCAATCACGAGCTGTGATAGTATTAAACTTAACCTCATTGCTGGAGAAAAACTATGGAAAAGAGAAGGTTAAAGACGAAATTGCCCAAGAGCCAGAAGGTATCGCATCTCACAGCAAGGTTCAATCAAAGACGCCAAGTTCGGTAAGAAGAGTATACATTGACCCTGTTGGGATATCTGCTAGTCTCCAGGCAGGGGCATCTGAAAACTAACCCGTTGATATAGAGGCCTTCTACGAAGAAGAGGTGCCGGATCTGAATTTGGTCGAGAAAATTAGAACGAAGGTAGAAAAGAAATAGGATGAAAGGTTTCATCTCATGGAAGAAAAATTTAGAGCATTGCAAACCATAGATGAACCAGGGAATGATGCCAGCGATCTGAGCCTGGTATCTGACCTTATTTTATCGCCGAAATTCAAAACCCCAGAATTTGACAAGTATGATGGAACTTCATGTCCTTCCACGCATGTGACCATGTATTACTAAAAGATGACAACCTTCAACAAGGATGAAAAGCTTTTAATCCATTGTTTCTAGGAGAGTTGGGGCAGCTCTCCGGTAGTATACCCAATTAAGATGGGTAAACATTAAGACCTAGAAGGACCTTTCGAAGTCGTTCATTGAGCAGTACAAACATGTGACAGATATGACCCCTAGCAGGATCATATTGGAAAACATGGGACAAAAGTCTAACGAGACTCTACGACAATACGTCTAGAGGTGGCGAGAGGTGGCCGCTCAGATCCAGCCACCAATTCCTAAGCATGAGATTACGCTCCTATTTGTGAATACTCTGAAGGGAACATCGTTCGACCGCCTTATCAATAATACAACTCAGAGCTTTGCCGACTTGATCAGGACTGGTGAGTGGCAAGATTGACAATGGGGATAACTCTAAAAAATACAACAAGAAGAGGGGGAATGAGGTTAATACTATGAGCACTTACAATGCCCCAAAGAACTTTACGGTCTCTCAATCGCAGGCATCAACAGGGAAGGCTCAGATCTCAAACCAAAGAGATAGAAGAGCTCCAAGAAAGGATCAAGAGAAAATAACCTTTACTCTGTTACCAGTTTCGTACACTGAGCTCTATTCTTAGTTATATAAAGCTGACTTGGTCCGCCTATACTATGTTACCCCGTTCAAGCCTCTATTTCCATCATGGTATGATCCCAACACGCAGTGCCCCTGGTCACTCCACTGAAAATTATCTCGCATTTAAGAAACTTGTGCAGAGTTTAATTAATTTGGGGGTATTAAAGTTCAAATAACCGAACGTGGGCGCTAACCCGTTACCTAATCACGGGAACTGCACAGTGAACGCTATCGGGGAGTACTCTGCTAGGAAGGCTAAGAAGGATATGGTAGAAATTAAGTCTCCCTTACGGTGGGTGTTCCAACAATTATGTATGGCCCGCTTGATTGATGGGGGCATAGTAGTGGTGCAGAAGGGGTGTAGAGCTTATTACGAGTTCTACCATGACGGAGGGCACGACAGTCAACAATGTGAAGAATTCAGAAGATTGATTCAACAGCTAATGGAAAGTAAGAAGATAGAGTTCTTTGAGGAGGTTGCAGGAAAGAAGGGGTTAGATGTATGCGCGTCAGATAGCCCCAAACATCAAGTATGGAATAGACAGGCCCTTTGTCATCCCATCCATTCCAAAGGAAGCAAGTTCATCTCAAGCAGAAGCTGTAAAGGTGGCCCCCAAAATCATCATCTCAGCACCCGCCCTGTTTCCGTTCAAGGACATACGACGGACCCCTTAGAATTACGCCTCCAACGTGATTATACCAGATAAGTCAGAACCTCGTGAGGAGAAGAAACAAATGGTAGAAGAAAAGCCAATACAGAAAGATGAATAGACAAAGAAAGATGAAGTTGTCAATGAAGTAGGCCACTTTAAGAGGAGTGGCAGGTGCTACTCTTCGGAAGCTTTGAAATCTTCTGAAGCTACCAATGATAAGGGATAAGGTACATCAGCTGGTCCTGCAAAGATATTTAGTGAGGAATCTCCTCCAAAGATTAATGAGCTGGTAACTGAGGCTCAGGCACAAAAATTCCTGAAGTTCCTAAGGTACGGTGAGTACAATGTAGTGGAGCAGTTGCGAAAGCAACCAGCAAGGATTACGGTGTTGTAGTTGCTTTTGAGTTCGGATAAGCATCGCGATGCATTGTTAAAGGTGCTGAACCAAACGTTTGTACCCGGTGACATTTCTGTGTTTAAGCTAGACATAATAGTGGGGCATATCACTGCATACAACCACATCTCATTCAGCGATAACGAGATCTCGGAATGAGGTATGGGGTCCACCAAGGCTCTCAACATCGCCATCCACTACAAAGGGTATGTGTTGCCAGGGGTATTGATTTATAATGGGTTAGCATTAAATGTACTACCGATGGTGACTCTGCAAAGACTACCGGTAGATGATTACCATATGAAACCTTGTCATAACTCCGTGAGAGCCTTTGACGTTACTCAAAGGGGAGAACTTAGAAAAATTGAGGTACCTTTGTTGATTGGGCCGATAGAGTATACAATTGATTTCGTGGTAATGGATATAAAGCCGAGATACAATTGCTTATTGGGAAGACCATGGATTCACTCTGCTGGAGTCGTTTCTTCATCACTCTATCAGAAATTGAAATTTGTGATCGAAGGCAAGTTGGTCACTGTGGAGGCTGAGCAAGAAATCATCGCCTCGGTAACGTCGGATGCCCCATATATCCATAATGATGAAGATGTTGTGGAATGTTCTTTCCGATCATTGGAACTTGTAAATGCTACATTCGTTGTGGAAGGTAGTCAAATCCCCTCTCCCAGGATATCTAATTGTACCAAGATGACCATGTCTAAAACTTTGGGCCGAGGAGCCAAAACAGGAAGAGGGCTAGGAAGGAGATTGCAAGAAAGCCTACGACCCAAAAGCGTCATCACCAAGAAAGATCGTTTTGGGCTTGGCTACAAACTAAGTATTCAGCAGAAGAGAGAGTAATACAGAAGGAAATAATAACAAAATAGGGCTAGACTCAAGGGAGAATATATTCCATGGAGACTAATATCTTTCCCTCATGTAAAAGATATTTTTGTCTTTGGAGGAATTGACCATACATAATAGAAAGTACAAGAAGCAATTCGAGAAAATGACATACTTAACGAGGATGATATGTTCAGTGAATCGCTTGAAGAGATGTCCATCAACATGATAGCTGAAGATGACAATGGCAGCAACATGTTGACCAGCATCCGCCCTTGCCATCCCGGGGAAACTCTCAATAACTGGAGCTACATTGATCTACCTGTAATCTTTAAGGCTAGATCAGAGTAATGTTTCGAACCAACCTTCTTGTTTTTGTCCATGAGCAATGGGGATCTTTTACATAGGGCATCTATGTTAACTTTTTGTTTGCAATGAAAGAATGTCTTCCTTGTTTTCTCAAACGGCAACATTTTATTTACTTCATTCATTCATTTTTTACTCATATTCATTCACTTCATTTAAAATTATTCTCTTCTCAATACATTCGTTCTCATTTCATGCAGGTCCCCATAATTAACTGTATGAATAATTCCGAATCCAATCCCGAGGTAGATTTTGAGCACCCTAAGATCTCGGTAGAAATTGAAGAGGATGACGACGAGGCAGAATGCGAGGTTCCTGAGGAGTTGGTAAGGATGATGGCCAATGAAGAAAAACAAATCATGCTCCACCAAGAAAAAATAGAAATTGTGAACTCGAGAACCGATGTGGAGGGAAAAGAAGTGAAAATCGGGACTATATTTTCATAAAAAAACAGACGCTAACTGATAGCCCTTCTCCAAGAGTTCAAAGATGTCTTTGCTTGAACTTATCAAGATATGCCAGGGTTAAATACAAACATAGTGATGCACAAGCTACCAATCAGGCCAGAATGCAAACCAATCCAGCAAAAGCTCAGAAGAATGAGGACTGACATTCTGTTAAAAATCAGAGAAGAGGTAAAAAAATAGTTTGATGCTACTTTTTAGAGGTTGCAAATACCCTGAATGGGTTGCAAACATCGTACCGGTGCCGAAGAAGGATGAGAAAGTCTGCATGTGTGTAGATTACAGGGATATCAATCGAGCAAGCCCTAAAGACAATTTCCCTTTGCCACATATTGACACGTTGGTTGACAATACCACGAGACACTCATTGTTCTCATTTATGGATGGTTTCTCAGGATACAACCAGATAAATATGGGCCTAGAGGATATGGAGAAGACTACATTTGTAACTATGTGGGGCACGTTTTGTTACAAGGTGATGCCTTTCAGACTCAAGAACACAATAGCGACTTATCAAAGAGCGATGGTAACTCTTTTCTATGATATGATGCACAAAGAGATAGAAAGTATACGTGGATGATATGATAGCTAAGTTTCGAACTGAGGAAGATCACCTTCGAAACCTGATAATGCTATTCCAAAGACTACGGAAATACTAGTTGAAGCTCAACCCGACTAAATGCACCTTCGTAGTCACATCTGGAAAACTCTTGGGGTTTGTAGAAAGAGGATTGAGATCGATCCAGAAAAAGTAAAGGCTATCCAGGACCTCCCACCACCTCATACTCATAAAGAAGTCTGAGGTTTCCTAGGAATGTTAAATTATATCTCTCGTTTCATCTCTCAATTAACAGATAAGTACGACCCTGTCTTCAGACTACTTAGGAAGAATAACTCTAGGGTCTGGGATGAAGAATGTCAAGAAGCTCTAGAGAAGATTAAGAAGTACTTGATGAACGCTTCGATTTTAGTCGTACCGGTACCAAACAGGCCTTTGATTCTTTGCCTTATAGTTTTTGAAAACTTGATGGGTTACGTGTTGGGGCAACATGATGAGTCTGGGAAGAAGAAAAGAGCCATTTGCTACCTAAGCAAGAAGTTCACTGATTGCGAAGCACGGTACCCGCCAATTCAGAAGTTATGTTGTGCTTTGGTCTGGACTACCAAAAGGCTTAGACAATACATTTTATACCATACCACCTGGTTGATATCCAAATTGGACCCCTTGAAGTTTCCAATGGAAGTATCGACATTAGCGGAGAGGATGGCTCATTGGTAGATGTTGTTATCTGAGTTTGACATTGTATATGTGAGTCAAAAAGCTGTGAAAGGAAGTGCCATAGCGGATTTTTTAGCTAGTCGTTCTTCAGATGATTATGAATCGTTGAACTTCAATTTCCCAAATAAGAACTTGATGTGCATTACAACCGGGGAAGACTTCTTCATATGACGACTCGTAGGACTTTAATTTGATGGAGCCTCTAATGCCCTTGGCCACGGTATAGGAGCTGTATTAATTTGTCCAGAATATGTCTACTATCCCTTCACCAGCAGGCTAGAATTCTTTTGCACAAACAACATAGCTGAGTACGAAGCCTGTGTCATGGGATTGAATGCAACCATTGAAAGAAAGATCAAATAACTTTGGGTTTTCAGAGATTCGCCCTTAGTGATCTATCAGTTACGAGGAGAATGGGAAACTAGGGATCTGAATCTAGTCAAATAATACGAGTTGATCCAAGAGCTCATTAAAGAATTTGAAAATGTCAGTTTCACCTACCTTCCTAGAGAAGACAACCAGATGGCGGACGCTTTGGCAACCCTGGCTTCCATGTTCAAAGCAAATACGAATGGGAAAATGAAGCCAATTGAGATGCAGACTTTTGAGAGGCCGGCTCACTGTTATAATATGCAAGAAGAAATATATGGTAACCCTTGGTATTACGATATCTTGCAATATATCAAGTTTCAAAAGTATTCCGAAGGGGTAAACAAAAATTACTGAAAAACACTCAAAAAGGATGGCAACATGATATGTTTCGGACGGGGAGATTCTGTACAAAAGAGGCCATGATCAAATGCTATTGAGATGTGTAGATGCCCGAGAGGTAAAGGAAATTTTGGCAGAAGTGCATGATGGTTTATGTGGAACACACGTCAATGGTCTGTCAATAGCCTAAAAGATTATGAGATATGGCTATTTCTGGTCGGCTATGGAGGGACATTGCATTGATTCTGCCATGAAATGTCATAAGTGCCAAATATATGCTGACAAGATCCACGCTCCTCCTCTACCTTTACACACCATGAACTTGCCATAGCCGTTCGCAGTATAGGGCATGGACATCATTAGATAGATTCATCCGAAGGCTTCCACATGCACCGTTTTATTTTGGTTGCCATTGATTACTTCACTAAATGGGTGAAGGCAACATCTCATGACAATATCACAAGGACAACGGTGTGCAAGTTCTTGATTATGGAGATCATTTGCCGATATGGGTTGCCAAAAAGGATTATCACCGACAACGCTTCCAACCTGAATAAAAAAATTGATGACTGAGGTGTGCAACTAGTTCAAAATAATACACCATAACTCCACGACCTACTGCCCTAAGATGAATGGGACAGTAGAAACGGCAAACAAAAACTTAAAGAAAATTATTACAAAGACAACTGTCACCTACAAAGATTGGCATGAGAAGCTATCATTCGCTCTATTCGCCTACCGGACATCTGTTCGCACATCAATAGGGCCAACGTCTTATTCTCTAGTATATGGCACAAAAGCGGTACTACCCATCGAGATTGAGATTCTATCACATCGGGTTCTGAATGAAGTAAAACTAGATGAATCGGAATGGGTGCAAACTAGACTCGACCAGTTGAATCTCATCAAAGAGAAGAGGCTGAAGGCCATTTGCCATGGTCAAATGTACTAAAGACGAATGATGCGGGCATATGACAAGAAAATGCACCCGAGAGAATTTTGAGAAGGAGATCTCGTGCTTAAGAAGATCTTCCCAATTTAGAAAGATTTTCGAGCAAAGTGGATGCCTAACTGGGAAGGGCCATATGTCATCAACAATGTCTTTTTTAGGAGGAGCATTGATTTTAACTGAAATGGATAGAGAATAATTGAAAAATCCCGTGAATTCTGATTCTATCAAGAAGTATTGTGTTTGAAAAAATAAAATGAAAAAAATAAAAAAAAATGAAATGATGAACGAAATGAGGCAAAAACCTGAAAAGACGTTTCATAAAAAAGGGAGAAGCTCGAGGCGAAAACCCAAAAAGGGCGTCTTAAAGCAAAAGAATGATCTGAGTTGAAAACCCGTTAAGGGCGGCTCAGACAAATATTGAGATTGGGCCTCCGGCAGGTAGAATTATCCACACGAGTACAAGAAGAAGAAGCTCCGGGTAAAGATTCTATTTCGGTTGACAGGGTCACACATCATTCATACGGTGGATATTTGCGATTCTACATTTTATGTCATGCTTTCCCTTTTCCTTATGTTTGCCATGACTTTTCTAAAACTGTCCCAAGTCCTTAATATCAATAAGATCATGTTTTTGTTCATTTCATTCCTTGTCTTCTCATTGCTTTCATAAGCATCATACAAATAGGTTAACATAGACTTATGATAAACAAAAGATTCTTGAGCATTATTATGATCTAACCTTGAGAATGCATGTGATCAGAAAACATAATTAACTTTGATCTCAAGCTTCCTACATAATGTATGTCGAGACACGACGAGGGGAAGACTTCGAGCATCAGAATAAGATAACCAATGTCATGTACCATTCATATTTGTCATAGAAAATATTCAAGACGACAATAGGGATTTCCCAGGTGAAAACCCGTAAGGGCACCTAAAAAATCTCTCTAAAGCAAAAACCCGAAAGGGCACTTTAGAACTTAAGGCCAGAAACTCAAAAAAAGAAAGGCTGAAATGGTTGAACCTAACAGTAAAATGGCGTACCATCACCAGAAGAAGAAAATGAGGAGAAAACAAGCAGAGGGTCGAGACTGACTGACTGCGAAAGCAGACACATCGAGATATTGACACTCATGCATCATATATAGTTAGACATCTATAGGATTATGAGCATGTTAACTCATTTTATCATAACGTTTTTTCCATTTTAAACAGGTACATACAGATTACCAATGAATTTGATCTATGACTTCGTTCTGAAGATGTGGGTTTATTTGAAGAAAGATTTTGGCAGCCTTAGTAACGCGAGTCCAGAAAGTTCGGTAGCCGTCTTCGGCGTGAATCCCCAGATTTGAAGAAAGATTTCGGCAGCCTTAGTAACGTGAGTCCAGAAAGATCAGTAGCCATTTTGGTGTGAATCCCTAATTCGAAGATAAAGGCTCTATATAGGAAGGGCCTATATTTTCGAGCCCTCGCAGCAAAAGGTTTTATATAGGAAGAACCCGTAACTCTGAGATTTCAGAAGCTAAAAGTCCTATATAGGAAGAACTTGCGGCTCCAGGGTTTGAAGACTAGCAGTTCTATATAGGAAGAACTCCCAATCGAAAGAATCCATCTGTTACGTAGAAGGTTTTATATAGGAAAAACCCGCCGCATTGAAGGCGAAGAGTTCTATATAGGAAGAACTCCAAGCTTTACCATTTAAGAGTGGAAAGTTCTGTATAAGAGGGACTCGTAACTCAAGACTTCAGGATGAAAGGTTCTATATATGAAGGACCTGTAGCTCCAAGATCAGAAGGTGAAGAAGTTCTATATAGGAAGAACTTACGAACTTGAAGATTTAGCTAAGGAAAAGCGGAGAGTTCCAGAAGAACACGTGATTTCGAGGCTACAAATAGGGAAGTCGAATAAAAATGAGGCTTATGATCTTTGCTTTGTTCCCGTTCCACAAGAACAATCAAAGAAGGGCAACTGTAATCACTCATTTTTATCTGGTTTTTAAATATCGTGTTAATATATTAGTTCAATAATTAATAGATATTATTATTGCATATATACATATGATACTATTATGTGTGATTATACGTGTGATTAATATGTATATGTGTGTGATATGTGAAGGCACGCGTAGTGCATATATATTATGTAATATGCGCTTTATAATAGAAACTATGGTATATGTATCATGTGTGTATTTACATTTTATGTGTGCATTGTGTGTATGTGTAGTGTGTGGATATTTATGTTAATTATGTGTATAATTATATATGCATGTATGTTTGTATATTATATTAATTAAGAATGTGTTACATATATTAATGTTTGCATGTGTGTCCGTATGTTATACGTATATGTGTGCGCATATGTATGTATGTATTATCGTATTATTATTATTATTATTATTATTATTACTATTATTATTATTGGTATTGGGCTAGTATAAAATAAAATCCAAATATTTAAACCCAAAAAATTAGCAGTCCAAGTCCATTATATATATACAAGTCCCAATTGAATTTACAAGGCCCAACCGGCCAAACCCAAACCCAGATTAAACTGAACCCTAAAAATATTTAACCCTGATTATTTTGGTGTCTCTGCGCAACTAAAGGAGAGCCGTTGAATCAGATCCAGATCTAACAGCAACGATCAAAGGGAGAGACTCCCCATCTACCGCGTGTGGTGCACGCTCGGACCACTCAGCTTCTCACGCTCGTGTGCAGGGCACGCGCCAGGCTATTCAACTTCCATGTGCCACGCATATACATCTGATGGTGCCACATCAATTTCAGAAGCAATCAGGGCCACCCATCATTATGAGATCTCGACCGTTGGATCAAATCTGATCCAACAGTCGAGATTAAGTCTGGCCGAACGACACCTCCACCATACTTCCTCTTCCAGCCCTCCAACCATCATGCTCAAGAACATGCAGAGATAGAGAAAAAACAGATTATCAGTACCAAACCCAATATATATATATATATGTAATCTACTTTGTTTCTACCAAAAGATCCAGAGATCAGAGATATATGTAACAGCCAGCCAAAAATCTTGTAACAACAACAACCAGTTTCGAAGAAAAGAAAAAGAGAACACCAGTTTCTGGAAATAAAAAAAACTTTTCAACTTTCCATTGGTAATTTCCTCCTTTCTTCCTTTTTTATACATGCAAGGTAAAGGATAAACAAGATAAAAAAGGGGGAAGTGGTTTACCTTGGTGTTTTTCAGCGTCTCGCCAGCGATGAACATTTTGGTGAGCCGTTAAAAAGGTTTTTTTCTTTTTGGCAAAGTAGGAGGGTCTAGGTTTTTTTTTGGTTCAAAATAGAGGTGTATTTATTTTGTCTGGAGGGTTTTCAGTGGACGAAAGGTGGAGGTCCAGGATGGCTCGAGGCGGTCGAGCCTCGCCGGATACCTTTTGAACGCGGCGGTTGGGGAAGATTTTGGTTTTGGGGTGGCTGGTTTCTGGAAATATGAGAGAAATAGAGCGGTTTCTTAGGGTTATAAAAAAGTGAGAAAAAATGAGAGTAGAGGTCGGTCTTTTGCTTTTATATAGTCAAAATAAAAGGAAAGTGGTATAATTGCTTCATAAATCCCTCCGCATTTATTCTATTTTAGGTTTGAGCTCGCTGCATGGTCTAATCACAACCCTAGCCCCCTTTCTTTTCAAAATCTTTCAATTTAACCCCCAAATTAACCAAAATCAGTTTTTAAATGGTAAAAATACCCATTTAGTCCTTCCGTGTTTCTGGTATTTTCACTTCGAGCTTGCCCCATAGGTTTATTACACAATTGGTCCTTTCAAGTTTATTTTAGTTTATAATTAAGTCCCTAAATGTGTCTTTCGATTATTTAATTTCTATTTCCTATTTTTGTTTTTGTTTCATTTCAGTCCCTTTTTGTGTTTTAAATATTCATGCTTATTTGTGTTTTATTATGTGTTTTTAGCATGTTTATATTTCTCATCATATTCATATATGCTTTTTATATCAGATTTATTTATGTTTTTTAGTTGTGTTGTTTTTTTTTATGTTTTAATTTATTTGTCCATGTTCGTTTTTATATATTATGTTTTAGTTAGTTTTCATGATATGCTTATATGTGTTAGTATGAGTTTTATGTTTTAGGTTATATGTTAGTGTGATGTTGTGTTACATATAATGTCATGGTACTTCTAATTCATGCATATAAATTGTGTCATATGTTAAGTATCAAGTGTTAGTCTTTTTATGCTAGCATGTTGCTTTGTTTTGTTAGTTTATCATTATATTTTATCTATGTTGTGCATATGTTGCATTATGTTTTTTTTATATATTTTAACATGTATATGTGTGATTAATTAATTCTTGAAGTATGTTTTTTCCTTTTTCGCATGTTTTTGTTTATATTTTGTTTTTATTATTGTGATATGTTACGTTATTCATGTTCATGTTTTTTTCCTTTTTTCGTTTAATATTGTGATAATTATGATTTTATGTTTTTTTATCATGTCAATGTGAATGTATGTTTTTTAAATTGTTTTCTAAGATTGCATAAACGGAATATTAATTGTCAATGTGGTGCCCTTTTATTCGAGCGTAAACGTGGCCAGTATCAAACGCAGTGATGGTGGTCTATCGGTTTATTCTCGAATAACGGGGCCCTTAAAATTTACTCGTACTTATAACTAAATCTTAATTTAATCATCACTTTAATCTAGAAAATCTAATATTAATACAGCGATAATTATTAAAGTACCAATTTTGGGCGGTGTGGGGTGCTAATCCTACCCCATCCGTAACCGACTCCCGAACCCCAACAGTTTTAAAGTCTCTAGTTTTACGGTGGTCGGCCTACCTTAGTGGCCAGTGACGACTCCATTTTTTAAATAAAATACGGTTTTTCTAAAACTCCATGGAATACATTTTTAAATACCCGAAATACCCCTAAACACTTTGAAAACCCTCTTTTTAGCGAAACACTCAAAAAAAGGATCGCTACAGACTGAACCCAGAATACAATGATATAAGACTCAATTTCTAATTATTTTTGTAGAATTTATGGTGAATTTCCAAACTCACTGCCAAAGACTAAAATTCTGGGCAGATTTCATAATTCACATCTTTAGCATCCTTTAACCATCCAAAACCTCAAATTAACCTTTAATAATATTATTCCAACATTTTCCTTTCATGAAAAATCCAAATTCAACTTGAATCCTTATATCCCAAATTAAACCCTAATTAATCAAATGATATTCCATCAAGAATACATCAATTTCAACTTCAATCAAGCATGGAAATGATAGAACATCACATAACAATCCTAATTCATTTGAATCCTTAAACCCTAAATTATCTCTCTTCAAAATTCAAGAGTTATCTTCAACTATTCCATGAATTTCTTAGACCAAATGAAAGAGAATTCAATGAAGAACAAATTTTTATTTCATGACTAATCTCAAATTCCAAGTAATCTAGGGAGAAAAAAATCGCAAAACCTCAAACTTACCTTATTGTTTTTTTTCTTCTCCATGCTTGCTGCCAACATGCTTGGAGAAAGATTTTCTCCATATTTTTCTTTCTTTATTTTGCTTTTATTTTTATGCTAAATGTCATAATTTTTACTTATTTAACTTAAAATATCTCTTAAATAGCAAAATGACCATTTTACCCTCTTGATCCAAGGCTCCAAAGCTTGACACTTTTCAGAGTATTCATCTAATGGTCAAAAATAAACCAATAAGTTAGTAGTTATCAACTTTGCCCTTATAATTTTCCAAAATTACGATCATGCCATTTTTCATCAAACTGCTCATATTTAACATAGAAAATCAACTTAAATCCAAGTGTTCATATTCTTCCAACACAAAGAAAATATCTTAGACATGTAAAATGACATAATTAACCTTGCCTTATCATCCTTCAAAATATCCTGGATATTCGATTCGATCCGATTATCCGAATACTTTTCCGAACTTTATCGCTTTTATAGCTTTTAACACAATTTATGTACCAAAAATCTGAGTAACATGAAAACATCATTCTTGGGGGTAAACTATTCATTTACGAGACTAAAATACATAACTTTCAAAAATTACAATTTAATCCCTAAACTTTTCCTAAGTTTATACTTTAGTCACCAAACTTTCATTGTATTCATTTTGGTCACTAACCAAAATTTTGAGGTATTACAAATCAACTGTTCGATCTATGTTTAGTTCGATTGGGGCGGTGGTGTAAGGCCAAATGGCCCTCTCTTCTCACTGTGTGTCCATATGCTTTGAAATCAAAGTATCCTAATCGAACAAAAAAACCGGCTTATGTGTATGGGAAAAACCACCTACGGGATCCTTGAAATTTAATGTTAATGGAGCAGTGGAGGGCGGATTCGGAAAAGCTGGTATAGGTGGCATTTTGCGGAATAATGATAGAAAATCTTTAATTATGTTTTCCAAACCAATTGGGTATATTGATGCTACTTCAGCTGAATTACTAGCTCTAAAAGAGGCGTGCTTGCTATTTCGCAAATCGAGATGGTCTAGGTGTTCCACCCTAATCATCGAGGCAGACTGTAATGTGATTGTTGATTGGTTTGCTCATCCAAATTCGGCTCCCTTCGTGTTCAGATCGATAATATTGGACTGTTTGAGCGTTGCTGTAGATTTGAAATGGTCCATATGTGCGATTCCCAGGGAGGCTAATGTCTCCGCTGATAAGGTGGCCAAATCTGGTATATCTAGATCCTCTCCCTTTTGTTGGATGTTCAATGCTTAAAGTTTGGTATATGGAATGAATTGATGCAGGTTGGAGCCAACGTTTTTTTTTTTTTTTTTGCGCCTGAAGTTGGGTTGTACAAGCTTAATAGTGGCACAGGAGTTAGCCATTTGGAATGCTGTTAGTTCTGTAGGTTCTACATAATTTGTCTTAGAATTTCCAAGTTTTTGATTCGGATTATGGAATTCCTGAGTGTGTATATGTTTAGCTTGTGTTGTTTAGCCTGACCCATTGACCTATTGCACTCTTTTTTTCTTCACCTAGGTTAGAGATTTTTAATGAGGCACTTGTCAATAGTTATTATCAATAAAATATATATTTTTTTAAAAAATCAGGTCTTAAAATTGGAGTATTATTTTAATA
Source organism: Hibiscus mutabilis (assembly GCA_019671005.1). NCBI lineage: Eukaryota > Viridiplantae > Streptophyta > Magnoliopsida > Malvales > Malvaceae > Hibiscus > Hibiscus mutabilis. The sequence continues at coordinate 4,345,740 of CM033752.1, forward strand.
AGTTGAGATTACTAGAATTAGCGACCACATGAAAAAACATTATTTGATGATAAAATATTAAAATATGAAGTACTAAATGTAATGATATGAATTTTTTAAGTCAATGAGCGAGAGTTGACCTGACTCGAGTATTGGTCTTGATAGCTTTGTAAGATAATAGGCCTTTTTGGGCTTGAAGGAAGATACTTTTAATATTTGTTCCAAAATTTTGGGACATTTGATACAATTAATCCTAGTATAAATATAAAATATTTTACACAATTATAAGATGATAAAATACAGTTTTTATCATGTAATACTATATATTACTTAGATTTTAAGGCATTTAGCTAGTACATATATATTGAACCTAACAAGTGATTCGAGTGAAAGAAGAATGATGTTCATCCTAGCTAGTACATATATATTGAACCTAACAATGGCCTGACTCTCGTAAAAATGTCCCCAGTGAAGCCGCCATCTGTCGCAACAGGATTTTTCCCTTTACGAAAAATATTATAAAAATGTTAATATATTACAAAAAATGATGTTTACGGCATCAAGGAAGACGTCACCCGGAGACCGGGATGACGCTCCCAGCAAAACACCGTAAAATTAAAATGAATAAAAAATGATGAAAATAGAAGCTTTTTTTTAAAAAAAATAGGACGTTGTAAATGTGGAAAATATGAAAAATGGATGGAGTCGTCACCGGCCACTTTGGTAGGCCGGACACCTTTAAAAGGTAACCAGAGATTCAAAACGTTTGGGTTCGAGAGTCGATTACGCGTGGGGAATGATTAGCACCCCTACAACGCCCAAAATCGATACCGCGTTGATCCAGTGTTGTCATTGCAAGAAAATAAAATTTTGATTTTTGATTTAAAATTTAATCCCAAAAAAAGTGGTCTAAGGAGAACAATTCCTTATTTACGAAACCGAGGAAGATGACACCTGAATGAGTCAGGATGTCACTTCCTAGTCGGTATCCGAAATAAAACGGAAAATATTCTCTTAAATTGGCCGAGATTATATATATATATCCGAAATAAAATAAACAAAAAATGTATATACAAGTTTAATAATATAATATACATATAAAATATAATGCACATATGTTATATAGCAAAATAATAATAAGAAGAAGAATAAGAAAATAATAATGTACATATATTTCATAGTATACTAAGTATAAAATAATATACATAATATGGTAAATAATAATATAATATATAACAATGAAAATAATTTTATAAAAAATAATAATAAAATCATATTAATATATATAATAATATATACATAGTAATAGTATACTATATATACTATATATGCATACCATACATATAATATATAATACTATATACACATATATATAATATTAAAATAATAATAATATACATATATAAATAAAAATATATAATATATGTAATAAGAAAATAAAATATACATATACACATATACAATATGTAAATATAATAATAATAATAATTAGCAAAAGGAAGACTAAATAAAAAGTACTATATTATACATAATATATACTAAATATATTATACACAAATATAATACTAATACAAGTAAAATATTATATATGTTAAATATAATAATAATACGTTATACATAATATTATATACATATTTATATTAAATAGAATAATAATAAACTATATAAAATGTACTATACATATATATAATATTATACGATATACATATACTAAATATATACTTATAATATGAAAATACTAATAATATACAAATACGTAATAGGAAAAGGAAATATATATATATACATAATAATAGTATAAAATAAGAAAAGGGAAAATGATTAAAAAAATAAAAAAAAAACTAAAAAAACAAAACAAAACAAAATGAAACCGCAAGACATTTGAAAGTTATAGGGACCCAAATGTAATAAAACCATGCGACAGTCTCAAAATGAAATTTGGGTTTTTGCGGAGGGATTGACTGCGTAATTTTCCCATTAAAACCTTATGAAAATCAATTTAGTGACCGAATTAAAAAGAAATTTAAAAGCTTAGGGACTTGTATTGCAAATAACCCATGCGACAGGCTAGAAGTGAAAAATGGTATGGGAAGGGAGATTTAGTGTGCAATTTACCCCTAATTTTAATCTAATATATAAGTTAAAAGAACCCATTCTTTCATTTGTTTCTATCAAAATAGAGAGAGAGCTACAGCCTTCTCTGCTAGTCCGACCTGGTCTCGATGGTCGGTCGCTATTTGCGTAGATCTGAGATGAAAGGTACAGTTTCTTTTCCTCTTTTACCTTTTTTTTGTATTTGAATAACGAGATAAAAAATAGATCTAAAAATAAAGACTTTTTTATATATTCGAACCGAGCTAAAGACTTCCCATTTTTACACTATTCGAACCGAAATCTTATAGATCTGAAAAACCTTTTTTTTCAATCTGTACTCCTCCTTTTTTCATTCAAAAAAATGTGCCCCTCACATTGTAGATTACATGGGTTTCTATACCCGAATTTATGATTAAAAAAACAATACAACTTGTCCCACTTGGTTGTTTTTAGATCTAATTTTTCTTGTTTTTCTCTGACAGGGGCGGTGGACGGTGCGGCGGTGTCAGGCGGCAAGCTGGCTGCTGCAGGGCAAGTAGAGCGGCTGGCGGCGGCTAAGCAATTGGGTAGCATTCTAGGGTTTGGTTATTTATGTTAAGGGGTAGTAGGGTAATTTTGTAAATAGTGTACTTTTTTATCAAATTAGGTTTCAAATTATTTGGGTAATGGGCCTTGTATGGGTTTGTAATTGTACTAGGCTAAGGCCCAGACTAAAATGGTTATGACAGATGCCCCTTTTTGCACATTGTTGTGCAACAGCAATAGGGCAAAGACAAAAGAGTAACCATTTTTGTCTGGTCAGGTTAGGGTTCTTTTCTTTGGCCACCACACCACCGCTTCTTCTCGGGCTTTTCTTGATCTTCTTTGTTGCACTTCAAAATGGAGGATCCGTTGGGGAAGTCAAAATTTGAGGCGATTTGCTGGAGGAGACAAAACGAGCTCGGCTTGCTACGACTCTAACGATGATGCAACGCCTGGAGAATATTTAACCTAGCTGCAACAATGACGAAGAGGCAAGGTCTGCAAAACTTGATCCAACAGCAACACTGATGAAGACACAGGATCGAAAGATGAAGATTTGCTCCAGCTACAACACCGATGAGGAGGCAGGACCGAAAGTTGGTAAATTTTGATGTGGAGCTTCTTTTGTATTTTTCCCAAATGCACAGGGATCAACCGTTTTGAGTTGCCTTTATCGGTAACTGTTTGCTCCGGGCTAGTTGTACCATTCCCCTAGGTACAATCAGTTTGTACCAATCGTGACATTGGATTTTTTAAAGGATTTATTTTTCTTCGACCATTCACGAAAATGGATTTTTGATGGACATTTGAATTATCCATTGTCTTAAACTTTACCGTATTTAAGCACGTTGTGCCGATATTTTTATCGAACTTGTCAAAAACTTTGATCCAGCTTGAGCCCAGCCACGCCATCAACGGAGAGACAGGATCAAATATCAGTAACTTGGATTCTACCACACCATCAACGAAGAAGCAGAATCGAACAACTCAAACCTTACTACACCATCAATGGAGGAGCAGGAATGAACAACAACTTGGACCTTACTACGCCCTCAACGGCGGAGTAAGAACAATCAACAACTTGATCATGGCCACACCATCAACGGAGGGGCAGGATCGAATAACTTGGACTCTACCACACCATCAACGGAGAAGCAGAATCTGGGTAACAGCAACTCAAACCTTACTACACCATTAACGGAAGAGCAGGAATGAACTGCAACTTAGACCTTACTATGCCCTCAACGGTAGAGTACGAACGAACGATAACTTGAACCCAACCACACCATCAACGGAGAGACCGGATCCGGTAACTTGGATTATACCACGCCATCAACGGAAGAGCAGAATCTGGATAATAGCAACTCAAACCTTACTGCACCATCAACGGAGGAGCAGGAATGAACAACAACTTGGACCTTACTATGCCTTCAACGGCAAAGTAAGAACAAAAGCCCAGCCACACCATCAACGGAGGGACCAAATCGGGTAACTTGGATTCTACCACACCATCAACGGAGAAGCAGAATCTGGATATTAGTAACTCAAACCTTACTACACCATCAACGGAGGAGTAGCAATGAACCGCAACTTAGACCTTACTACGCCTTCAAAGACAGAGTAAGAACGATCAACAACTTGATCCCGGCCACACCATCAATGGAGGAACTTAATTGAATAACTTGGATTTTACCATGCCATCAACGGAGAAGTAGAATTGGATAACAGTAATTTAGGCCTCCTTACTACGCCCTCAACGGCGGAGTAAGAATGAACAACAACTTGGACTCAACCTCTTCATCAAGGCAATAGGTGAGATTGGATATCTGTAATTTAGATCTTGTTACGCCATCAAAGGAGGAACAAGACCGATGAAAACAACTTGGACCCACCACTCCATCAACACAAGGGACGTATTGAACAGTTGTAACTTGGACTCAACCTCTCCATCAACGCAAGAGGTGAGATTGGATATCTGTAGTTTGGACCTTTTTACGCTATCAACGGAGGAACAAGACCGGATAAAAGCAACTTGGACACAACTACTCTATCAACGTAAGGTGTCAGATCGGATATCTGTGATTTGTACCTAACCTCTACATCAACGCAAGAGGTGAGATTGTATGTCTGCAATTTGGACCTTGTTATGCCATCAACAGAGGAACAAGACTGAATGAAAGCAACTTGGACCCACCACTCCATCAACGCAATGGGTGGATTGAATAGTTGCAACTTGGACTGAACCTCTCCATCAACGCAAGAGGTTAGATTGGATGTTTGTAATTTGGACCTTGTTATGCCATCAACAGAGGAACAAGATCGGATGAGAGCAACTTGGACCTGGCTACACCATCAATGGAGGAACCAAATCGGATGACAATAACTTGGACCTAACCACTCCATCAACGGAAGGGCAGGATCGAAGGATGAACTTTTTCTCTTTTTTAAATTTTTTTTACTTTTTTTGAGCTACAACTACACGAAATATACAATATCCGAGGAAAAGTTTGGTCTAGCTACGACACTGACGAAGAAGCGAGACTTGGATAAGGTTTGATCCGCTACACCACGGACGGAGAGACAGGATCTGAACTAAGTTGGACTACCACCACTAACGGGGGCATGATCCATGGAATGTTTGATCTACTATGCCACTGACGGAGAGGCAAAATCTGGAATGAGTTTGATCTACTACACCACTGACGGAGATACAAGATCTGGAAATAAATTTGATCTTGCAAACACCATTGACGGAGAGGCGAGATCGGGAAAAAGTATGATCTGCTACATCACTGGCGAAGAGTCAAGATCCAGAGAAAACTTTAATATGTTGCACCATCAACGGTAGCGCAAAATCTGAAAATAAAGGAGAACATTAATTAGTAATTGTTCAAATTTTGCCATTAAGCTGGACGTTTGAGCTTGTCTGCATATTCGGCCTTCTTCAGTGCTAGATGTTGATCATCATGTTGTTGCCCCCGTGATTGAGGTTTTTCGGTCTCCTTTCTGAACATGTTTAAGTGTTCCAGCCAAAAATGAATACATGATGTATACCCCTAACTTTATTCCTAATGCATGTTTAATGCATGATAACTCGTATAAATGTATGATGTATGCACTTGATGCCAAATGATCTTAATGAATGTGTGCATGATTTTTTTTACCCCTCAAAGGGATGCCCCTGACTTCGTTGGTCGAGTTGAGTTCCTAAACTTGTTTCGCGGAGATGCCCACAATCTTCCTTGGCTTTGATCATCTTTTCCCATATTTTCGGGTGCATGCCCCAAAATTATTTTCATTAAACTTCGTCTCGAATGAAGCGAATTCGAAGCCTACCTTTTCTTGAAGGATGGAGGTGATATGTTGCCCCCCAGTCAGACTTTTAGAACTCGTCTGGAAATGCCCCATAGATGTAGGGTCTGGTAGAGGCATGGTATTTGTATGAATGTGGACTTTTTTTAAAAAATACCCCCAAACCGGGCTCTTGCATAAGTCTAACAAGGTGCTAGATTTCGCTTTATCTGGTATTGCTGGCACGAGACATCCCGGGGACCAATTTCAAAATTGTGAATGTATGGATGTAAATGCAAGGTGTATGCCCTAGATGCGGAGGTACTGATTCAAAAATGGTTTTCGCGGCTCAACTTCTGAACTCACGGGATTTATTCGCAACTTTGAATGTTGCATTTGATATCTAGGGTACTAGATTTTCTCCCGATAGTGAATATTTCAAATTAGGAACCAGTCGTAAATCAGTACTTCATGTTGGTGAAATGCAAAAATTAAAATGTTATGACATTGCAATGTAATTAATGCAAAATGGGTGAATTTAATATGATGTGGTCAAAACAAGAAAAGAAGGCCAGTTCAAAATAAAATAACCGAATGAATAAATTAAACGGTAAAAAAAGATAAAAATAAATTGTACATAAAACAAATAAAGACACCAAAGCCTAAAAAGGGTGACCGCTAAACGGGCAGAGTTTCGCATGGCTTTAAAAGGTTGGCTCTTACAACTCACTATATGCGGTTTGGATCTAAATGAAAGGGTACCTGAATTATCGCGAGGACATCGATTCAGGGAATACGACCCTTATACCATACGGGGGTGAAAACCCCACGAAATATAAGGACCAATACTCCAGGAGCACATTACAACACTACTGAGGTGAAAACCCCACGAAACGAAGTAATCTCTCCCACATAAGGGTTGAGGAGCTAGGGTAGAAAGCTCATGCATGAAAGTCAAAGGATTAAAAATTAAATCAAATAGAATTTTTAAATTTCTTACAAGAAAACACAAAATCAACAATGGCCTGACTCTCTTAAAAATGTCCCTAGTGGAGTCGCCATCTGTCGCAACATGGTTTTTCCCTTTACGAAAAATATTATAAAAATGTTAATATATTACAAAAAATATGTTTTCACAAAAAAATGATGTTTTACGGCATCAAGGAAGACTTCATCTGAAGACCGAGATGACGCTCCCAGCAAAACACCGTAAAATTAAAATAAATAAAAATGGAAAAAAAATTTAAAAATAGGAGGTGGTAAATGTGGAAAATATGAAAAATGGGTGGAGTCGCCACCGGCCACTTTGGTAGGCCAGACACCTTTAAAATGTGACCAGAGATTCAAAACGTTTGGGTTCGAGAGTCGATTACGCGTGGGGAATGATTAGCACCCCACAATGCCCAAAATTGGTATCGTGTTGATCCAATGTTGTCATTGCAAGAAAATAAAAATTTTATTTTTGATTTAAAATTTAATCCTGAAAAAAAAAAGCAGTCTAAGGAGAACATTTCCTTATTTACGAAACCGAGGAAGATGACACCTGAATGAGCCAGGATGTCACTTCCTAGCCGGTATCCAAAATAAAGCGGAAAATATTTCCTTAAATTGGCCGAGATTAAAAATATATATATATCTGAAATAAAATAAGCAAAAATTTATATACAAATTTAATAATATAATATACATATAAAATATAATGCACATATGTTATATAGCAAAATAATAATAAGAATAAGAAAATAATAATGTACATATATTCATAGTATACTAAGTATAAAACAATATACATAATATGGTAAATAATAATATAACATATAACAATGAAAATAATTTTATAAAAAATAATAATAATAAAATCATATTAATATATATAATAATATATACATAGTAATAGTATATTATATATACTATATACACATACCATACATATAATATATAATACTATATACACACATATATAATATTAAGATAATAATAATATACATATATAAATAAAAATATAATATATGTAATAAGAAAATATACAAATACAATATGTAAATATAATAATAATAATTAGCAAAAAGGAAGACTAAATAAAAAGTACTATATTATACATAATATATACTAAATATATTATACACAAATATAATACTAATACAAGTAAAATATTATATATGTCAAATATAATAATAATAATAATAATAATAATAATACGTTATACATAATATTATATACATATTTATATTAAATAGAACAATAATAAACTATATAAAGTGTACTATACATATATATAATATTATACGATATACATATACTAAATACATACTTATAATATGAAAATACTAATAATATATAAATACGTAATAGGAAAAGGATATATATATATATATATACATAATAATAATAATAATAATAATAATAATAATAATAATATAAAATAAGAAAAGGGAAAATGGTTAAAAAATAAAAAACTAAAAAAAAACTAAAAAATAAAACCGCAAGACATTTAAAAGTTACAGGGACCCAAAATGTAATAAAACCATTCGACAGTCTCAAAATGAAAATTGGGTTTTGTAGAGGGACTGACTGCGTAATTTTCCCATTAAAACCTGATGAAAATCAATTTAGTGGCCGAATTAAAAAACAATTTAAAAGATTAAGGACCTGTATTGCAAATAACCCATGCGACAGGCTAGGAGTGAAAATGGGCTGGGAATGGAGGGTTTAGTGTGCAATTTACCCCTAATTTTAATCTAATATATAAGTTAACCCATGCGCCGATTGTGGTCGTCGCCGCCGCTGGTGGTCGAAAATGCGAAAGGCCACACTTTTCCGAGCCTCCTCGACGTGCTGAACCCGAATCCGAAGTCGAATTTTCAAAATGAAGCCCCTATTTGCGTAGATCTGAGATGAAAGGTACGATTTCTTTTCCTCTTTTTACCATTTTGGTATTCGAATAACGAGATAAAAAATAGATCTAAAAATAAAGACTTTTATATATTCGAACGGTACTAAAGACTTCTCATTTTTTACACTATTCGAACCGAAATCTTATAGATATGAAAAACCTTTTTTTTCAATCCGAACTCCTCCTTTTTATTCAAAAAAACGTGTCCCTTACATTGTAGATTACATGGGTTTTTATACCCGAATTTATGATTAAAAAAACAATACAACTTATCCCACTTGGTTGTTTTTAGATCTGATTTTTCTTGCTTTTCTCTGACAAGGCGGTGGACGGTGCGGCGGTGTCAGACGACAAGGTGGCGGCTGCAGGGCAAGTGGGGCGGCTGGCTGCGGCTAAGCAAGTGGGTAGGGTTTTAGGGTTTGGTTATTTAGGTTAAGGGGTAGTATGGTAACTTTGTAAATAAGGTACTTTTTATCAGATTAGATTTTAAATTATTTGGGTAATGGGCCTTGTATGGGTTTGTAATTGTATTGGGCTAAAGCCCAGACTAAAATAGTTATGACAAATATATATATATATATATATATATATATATATATATATTGATGCATTTAGCCAGGTTCAAATATGATGTGATTTGAAACGAAAATCTCAGTTTTTGAGGCTCTCATTGCCATTAAATCAAATCATTATCCGTTAAAATACTAGTGTTATTAGTTAAAATGCTACTGTGAAATTTTGACATATTTTTTATTATAAAAATCACTAGTTTTTGTTTAAAGCCGTATATATTTAGAATTATGATAAAAGTGTATACCCATAAACATAAACTAAAAATATAATAATGACATTTCCTAAAATCATTGAAATAATAAATTAATCACTAGAGATCATACAAGAAAAATATAAAAAATTTTAACTAAAGACTCGAACAAAAAAATAGATACGAACAACAACAATAATCAATGATAAATGATAAAACCATCAATACAAACATTAAAAATGCATATAACACTTAAGACATATTGACAAGAGGATCAGTCTCGCACCTCAATTGTGAACAAGAAACGATAATTGTGAACGCGTATCTAAATTCAACCCGAGGGTCCACAATATGGGAGATCAGCATGATAACAAATAAGTGTCATCTTGATCAATCGTGGCGGCATCAAATTCAACCCTGAGAAAACATAAACTGAAAAGAACAGTCAAATAACTGATAAAGAAGACAAAAAATGTGCTAAAAAGCAGGAAAAAAAATGTGTTACAAAGATATAGTTATTCTTATTAAAAACTAAAAAAAAAACAAAGATAAAATGTAATAAAACAAAAAAGCGCACTGATAGTCGACGATCAACAGTTAGTGATGTTGTCGGCCAAACAAAGACGAAAAAAGAAGAAAGTTAATAAAAGAAATTAGGGCTAGCGGCTATGTAAAATTTCTCTTCAAAAACAAGTCAAAATTTGAAATTTTGACATAATTTGAATTGTAACTGTACTTTAATTTGATATACTTTGGTCCCTACTACTATCATGTCCTTAATTAGACAAAATAATTATTAAATATTTCGTTTAAAATGATTTTATGATTTTTTTTTCTTCTTAAAAACGCTTCTTCCAACTTGTTATGCAAACATGACTTTTTTTTTGTTGGGAATTGTGGTTTTCAAAAAATGTAGGCGTACTATTCAAAAAATTGTAGGCAAAAACATTTTAACCTAAACAATTAATGATATTAATTATTAATTGATGGAATTATAGATCAGTTTATGCCAAATTAGTATACAAAACTTAAACACAAAATTTTAAACATAGTAGAGGATTAAAACTATAATTTAGCAATTTTTAAATAAAGGCTTAAGGGTATTATAAGCCCTTGAACTTCTAAAAAAATTAATTAAGCTCTTGATTTTTTTTTTGCACCCAATTAAGCCTTTAAACTCTAAAATTTCATCAATTCATCCTTTTGCCCAACGTTAACTGCTAAATCTAACAGTTTTTATCAGTTGGTTCAACATGTCGTGTTACACTATTGTCACTTGACATTTTTAGAATTTATTTATTTTATATACAAATTCTTTAAAAGTTCTAAAAATTCTAAAAAACTTATAAAAAAATATAAAAATAGTTTTATAAAATAATCTGTAAATGTCACATGATAGAATTATAGTGTGTCACAAGATAGTAATATCTCAAGAAAAAAAATCGCCAACAATTGATGGTCAAAATTAGTCAAAGGATTTAATTGATTTAATTTATTGGTTTATGGGCTTAATTGGGTGCAAAAAAGTTTAAGGGCTTAATTGAATATTTTCAAAAGCCAAGGGCTTCAAGCACCCTTAAGCCTTAAATAAATAAATTTAGTGTTACAATTTGAATTATCCTACCAACAACCAGTTGATCTAATGAGATGGGGCACTAGATTCTTTAGACCTTAAAACAAGGCTAAGTTCGAATCATGGTGGAGCAAATTGGGTTGGGAGGGTCACCTCCTTAATGAGTCTTTGCAATACCCAATCCGGATTACTCAACCAATAAATTGGATACTGGTGATTAAATCAAAATTTTGAATTATCATGACAAAACACAATTTATGTAAAATATTTAGGTGAAACTCGTCGCGCACAAGGACAATATCATCTTAATGACTGAGATTTCATTTCTACTGTTAATCTCAATCATTCATTTTCATTTGTCTAACATTTTAAAACACATGTTATATTGTGTCAATGAATCTTACGTCATATAAGGTTAAGATTCGTTCAGGGGCGGATCGTTAAAGGGGTTAGTAGGGGGCACATGCCCAAAAATTTTAGGAAATTCAAATTTTGCCCTTAAATTTTTGAAAAATTTTAATTTTGCCCCTCAAGATTTTTAAAAATTCATATTAAACTTCAAAATTTTTAATATTTTGAATTAAACTCCCTCTCAATTTTTTTTTGCTAAATCTCTCAAAATTATTAAAAAAATTGGTTAAACCCTCAATTTTTTTTAAATATTTTGAAACCCCCTAAACCTACCTATGCGATGCACCTAAGTCTAGGAGGTCACATTCGGGTCACCAGAGCGACCCACAGTAAAAACACATATAAAAAATGTTTTTCTTTAAATACATTAAAACTGTGATACAATCTTCTGTTCAAAATATCATTTCAGAAAATCATCTAAACATATAACAAAAACTCAGAAACATATTACAGACTGTGACATAAATCAATACACAACATACATGCCTACTAACTGTACAAGTACCATACTCCAAAAGCAACACCGAGAGAACTCCAAGCATTGATGTCGGTCACTAAATCATGATAGATTTTCTTCTAACCTGCGATGGTAAAAACAACGTGAGCTTGGAAAAGCTCAATAATACAAAACTACCAGATGATGTTGTAAGAGCACGCAAGTATATGGTGAGTATAACACTGTCATGACGTTCCGGGCAAAACAGTCTCCAATTATGATTCGATATTTCAATGAAGCGATATGTTTTAAAGATAACAAAATTGTTCTTTATTCAATCATTGAGCATCAAATATGAAACAGATAGACTAGAAAATCTGACGAGAGAGAGAGATTTTAGAAATGTGTTCCAACAGTGCAAAGTTAACACATACAATGTAATAGTGCGGTCAACATTTTATTTCAAAAACATGTTTCAAGTAGCATTATGGTTTATTTTAATTCTCTATCTACCCTCCAACCAAACTCTAGTATGCAGTTCCCCAGAACTGCATCTGTAGGGGGCGTTAACCCAGGCCCATTGGGCGTAGGTGCTAGCCAAAAAGGATATCGTAGGTACAGTATAAATTATCCTAGCCGAAGCATAGGAACGAACGGTAAGGAATTACCCTAGCTGAAGCATAGGAACCTGAAACGGTAAGAAATTACAGCTAGATCAGGGCTGAACCTGCGGTAACTTCACACTCTATCCCAAGTACCCCAGTAACAGTCTATGCAGAAATTACAGTAATCAATAGTATGCAGTAGTTATTAGTAATAATAGTAATCGGTAGTAACCAGTAATAACAATAAATATGAAGCAAAATTTAGTTTTTTGTTAAATAGTAACCAGAAAGAACGATTTTTCAGTTCAGATACATAGGCCTTATTCCAGACAGATAAAAGTCATATTTCAGATCAAGTGACAATCTTGGGTTCAGAACGGGTAGAAAAATTCGTGTGCACTGGGAACACGCTAGATTGGACAATTTATTTCTCGGAGATACTTGATATTTACAAAGGAAAGATGAAGCACTGAACTTTTGACAATTTGAACTGATTTTAGAAATGAGGTCCTTAATAAAAAGGGATTCATACTAACGGCTCAAACCAGACATTCAGAAGTTAATATATCAGGATCATTGAGAATTCAGATATATCATGAGTAATCCAATCATTTAAGCCTACAAGGCATTATGGTCATTTTGACAGTCATGAGCAATTTGGTAATTAAACCAACAAGGTATAAACGGTGATTTGCTGAACTCTAAAATTCTAGTTGCTTATCAAGTTTCCAAGCCCCTTTATACCAATCGAAACCCATTGTTATAGTGCTTACCATTCATCCAGATAGATACACCTTAGAATTCGATTCACAGAACTGACTATAGTGTATGGAAAAATAGATCACCTTTACCAATTAATCACTGGACATGTTACGAGAAATTGAACATGTATTCATACGGTATTTTCCATATACTATAACAATATCATGAGTGACTGTCGTACATGAGCAAGGCTTTATATCAAGTAGGGGTATTTCAAACATTTGCATCCAAGACTTCTAACGGCTTATCCATCCTTCAAGTCCACTAAAACTTAATAGTTCTCCTTATCGTGGTACTTACCAAGTATTCGAACATACAGGCATCACACGAGCTCAATCTTTAGCACCGAATATACCTTTATACAGTATTCTTCCAATATTACCTTAACATTAGAAATGACTAACAACCACGAGTTGTGTAAGACAACTTTTAGAGCCATCACATTCGTTTGGCTTTATTGATATTTTTTATTCTTAGAGGTATTTTCAGACACTTCGATGCCCGAAGGTGTTTCAATTACTTTGAGCCTTTCGATCCTTCCAACTATTCATTCATTTCAGAACTCGAGGGTATATCTATCATTTCATTTAACTTGGCAAATAGTGCCTGAAGATATTTCAGTCTTTTTGGTCATTACGGTCATTATGACCAATTCAGCCTTTTTAGTATTTTTAATCATTTTTGTCATTTCAATCAATTTAATCTTTTACACCACTTTGATTAAACCAGACATACGATTAGTTTTCTGTAAACTTGTTTTCGGAGATTTATTGAGAACTCAAAGAAATCCAAGTACTTTATAATTTCGAAGGTTTAAGCTTTGTTACCAAAACTTTCCAAGCAAATTGAGATTTTTTAGATGAATCAATTGTTTTACCAAATCTAGTGTAAATTTTTAGATCGCTTTCATTGTTAGGGGTATTTTAGTCCTTCTTATACCTCAAGGGTATTTTGTTATTTCTCATCCAAGCATTTTGATCATTAGATCTTTTATCAAGAACTAATCTGAATTGAAGTTTCGAGGTAAACTGCTTTATCGATTATTCACTGAACTCGGATTACTTACCGATCATCAATTCTTTATTCGAGTCATTCAGGTCTTATCCAATTATTATCTTTCTATTATAATCAATATTGACTTTAAAAATATTCAGGCATTGATCAAACTCATTCATGCATTAACCAATACCAACCAATTTTGTAAGGCATGCAAGAGAGGCATGCAAGAGGTAGTAAAGTATTACCTCAGCTCCAAGCTATAGCGACTAACCCGATACTCCATTCAATCAAACTCGAGCTCGAAATTTGACGTCCTTCAACCTCTTAAATTAAAAAATGTGCCCATATCTTCATCTACACAATTTCCAAAATCAATCTTATTTGTAATTCCCTTTAACCGAAAATTAAATACATAAAAGCACTCGAGTTCAAGGTCAAATTTAGAGACTTTCGGGTTAGAATTTCACAAAACGGGCTCAAAAACAGACTTAGGATGTCGAAGAACATGAAATATGACTTTTTAGAAAAATCAAATTTTGGTCAAAGTCAACGCTGACGTCAGCAATCAACGGTTAGCGCTGATGTTAGGTCAATGACCAACGCTGACGGGTCAAAGTCAACAGGTCAAAGTCAATAGTTAAAGTCAATTGAGTTGACTCGGACGAGTTGACTCGAACCGGGTTAACTCAGATAAGTTGACTCAAACTGGGTTGACTCGGGTCAAAAGGGTCGGGTTCGGGTCGGGTCAACAGGCTTGGGTTTAAACTAACGAGCCTTAACAGGCCGGCCCAATTGCTCGGATAACTATGCAAGCCCAATCTGCAATGATCGGTTTGGGCCAGTTCGGTTGGCTCGAAAAACTGAATCGGTTCAGGGTTGGTTTGACTCGGTTCGATCAGACTGAACCCGGCTCACTTACCCCAGGTTGATTCTCGCCGGCCATTCACCAGAAACATTGCCGGAATGACGCCGGCGACCCCAAATGACACGATTTGGCCTGAAAAAGAACGAAAATTATTTCAATACAACAACCAACATATCCCTTAACCGAAAACAGATCTGGAATTACCCAGATCTACCTAAAACGCAAAAAGAACGATGGATATAACGAAGCTCCGACGAGACTCTTGCTGACGTCGAACGGATGATCGGCCGGCAGGGTATGTTCGTCTCGCCTTGCTGAGCATGACGACGTAGGTGGTGTCTCACACCGGTGGCTGAAGCGGCTGGAAATGGTGAAAAATCGATGGGTGAAAAAAAAACCCTTGAATTGCCGATTCTTCAACCAAACTTTCATGGCAAACGGAGCGGCAAAACTGCGCGTGGCAGCGGGGGTGTTGGTCAGGGCTCGATGGTGGTCGCAGGGGTGACGGCGGTGCACGACACCGTCGAGCGGTGAGGGAATGAGAGGGGTTGAGGGAGGAAAAACCTTTGATATTCCAAAATTATCCCTCATTTCAGATTCAAAATGGCATTTAATTCCGAAAAAATGGGTGGTTGGATCTAGCCAGCTAGATATTATTTTATTTTTTAGATATATCTACCATACCAAAACCAAGATTTTCTTAGAGCTGATGGCTAAATCCATTGCCCTCCGTGCCAAGGGGTGTGGCTTCAAAACCCTTTGGATGTAAATTTCTTCCAAAATTTATGTCTACTCCTCAAACTTTTAATTTAAGTTTTGGATTCGTATTAAAATTAATCTACTTTTTTTTCTCTCGTAAAAACCTCTCATTACTTATTGTTAATCTCAATCATCAATTTTTACTAGTTCAATGATTCAAAAAACGTGTTACACCATATCAACGGATTCTACCTTAAATAGTATTATGATCCGTTGACACATTTTTAGATTGTTAGATTAATAAAAATTCACATTACTAGTCATTCATTTTTAGTGATTCAATCGAAAAAAACGTCTAAAACTTTTAATTAATTAACTAATATTGATTAACTTTTAAGTTAAAGATAATCCACTTATTTTTTTTCGTAAAATTCCTATCATTAACTGATATTGATTACTGAAATTGTTAACTTTTTTTTGAATCATAAAGAACTAACTGCTAAAGAGAGTTTACAATAAATCTAAGCCTGAAATGTCATTCTCAAGAAGCAGTAAAATAGCATGAGGGGGATCTTCATGAATGGTTAGGTCCCTACAGTGAGGGTCAGCAAGCTTGGCCAAGGTGTCCGCAGGGGCGATGCTTTCTTCATTAGCTTATCGATGGAGCGAACCAGAGCAATTTGGAGTCCGATAAAGATAATTGATTAGAAAAATTATTAATTTTTAAATTAAAGATAATTTACTTATTTTTATAAAAAAATTATTATTACCTATTGTTAATCTCAATTTTCTATTTCACTGATTCAACATCCAAAATACGTGTAAAACTCTTAAATATTATATCATATCAACGAATGCAACATGTCACCATATCAGGGACGGAACTAGGATTTAGGGGTGAGGGGGACAAAACATAAATTTTAAAAGGTAGGTGGGGCAAATTCACAATTATACCATTTTTTTTAAAAAAATATATAAAGGACAAAAGGAAAAAAAATTACCCCAGTCGGGGGCAGCAAACCCTCCGAGGAGCTTAATAGCTCTGTCCATGCACCATATAGTGAGAAAAATAAGAAAATCAATATCCAAATAAAAAAAATAACATGCAAGTACCATTTTTAAATTTATTAAGTTCAAAAATATCAACAGATTACTTTATATTTAATAAATAGGGTAAACTAAACCAATAGTCACTGAAATATTGTTTCTTTTTTATTTAGGTCATCGAACTATTTTCTTTTTGGAAAATCCATCACTAATGTTACTTATTTTTCATTTTGGTCAATGACCGTCAAGTTTTAACTAAGATTATGACATTACATGGTATATAACATTTTCTATTTTTATCACTGACAGTTAAAACATATAGAGTACATTTCATCAACTTTCTCCTCATTTTCAAGAGTTGAACCTTTTTTTTACTTTTTTATAATTTAGTCCTTTCACTATAACTTTCTGTTGTATGATTGGGTTCTTATATTTATGGTTGAAATGCTGGTTCATACCTGGATTTCTTCTCCACTAGAGTTTAAGCAATTAACTTGTTTAATACTTTTCAGCTTAATCGTATATAGACTAAAGAAATTTTCTCTGTATATTAATGTGAAATTTGTTATATTAATGCATTCACCAAGGAAAATGGTTCAATCAAACCCCATATTAAAATCAGTTTTTTTTTGTTAAGTAGAGAAATATTTATATTTTCAAGAAAAATGTTGAGATTCAAACCTGTATATTATGAATCGAGATTTGAAGGATGCTAGGAAAGATCATGTGATTGGAACCTCCCGAATTAGCTGGCTTTAGATTAAATAGACGGTATTATTATTAATATAAATAAGTCATGAGACTCTAGGGAAAAGATATCGAATATTGTTAATCATTGGCTGCGGTTAATTCTTCTTCTTCTCCCCTCTCTCTGTTGCTGTAATTTTCATTTCTATTAATGAAATCTATCTTGATACTGTGATTTCAAGTATTGTTATTTGAGATTTTAACACCATATAAGATGAGCAACATAAGTATCGACCATTCGATCAATTAGTGAATTATTGACATTAAAAATCGCTTGTTTTGAGTCTATCTGCTCTAATATATTTAAGGTTAGTGTTTAGGATTTAGGGTTTAGTTTTTAGGGTTTAGGGTTTAATTTTGATTTATATTATAAATAAGCATGCTTGTGCAAAATTTATTTTACACAGCTTGTGTATCAAATTTAAACCCAAAAAATATTCTAAAAAATGCATACCAAATTGTTGATATATATACGTTTTGGGACTAAATTGTTATTATACCATGCAATACGTTTTGGGACTAAATTGTTATTATACCATGCAATGTCATCCTTTTTATTAAAACTAAATGAAATTTTAACGGTTTTGTCAAAAAAAATATTTCAGTGGTTTATCCTAAAAAATAATATGTTAATAACAAAAGAATTACTTTTTAAAAATTTCTCTACAATTTAATCCCTTCTTTTAAGGAGTAAATTTTATAAGTTTCAGTAGCCATTGGTGTTTTGATTGGAAGACGACTCCAAGCCATTAATCTCCCCACCTTCTAAATTGCCTCCAGTTTCGACCGTCTCAGCAAGCATCAAAAACGGAAAAACCGGGCATGATCCATGGACCTCATGTGCATTGTAATCCTTTTTTCTTCATCACTTAAAAGGATTACTCATTTGTGGTGATCAAAATTCGAATTTAAAAATTAAAATTTTAACTCAACTCAAAGTAAAAAGAAAAAGCTCGACTCAAAAAATCGAATCATAATTTTATAAACTCGACACGATTTGAAAAAAATTAAATAAAAATTGAGTTATAAATGAGAGCTTGAATAACTCGTAAATTGTAGTAATTAGTGAATCAGCTCTTAAGTTCGAGCCAAGTCTTTTATCTTTTCCTAACATATACATATCACATGTGGAAATATGAAGAAATGTATATATGTATATAAAAAATTGTTAAATTATCTATACTATAATATTATAAATAATTACAATTAAATTTATACAGAATCTCGAAAACTCAACTCGAATTTTATACATTCGAATCTAATAAAAAATTTTAGATAAAGTTTGAAAATCCATTTCCATTTCACAATTAAAAATGCCAACATTACATCCAAACAGTCCATTATACATTAAACCCATTTACACCATTTCAATATCAGACCCAAATTAAAACAAATATCTCTAAACCCAAATACCCGAGGCCCAGAATGAGCCCAATAGTTAGACCCAAAGTTAACTCAGACCAACAAGTAGAAAAAGAGAGCTCTTTGTTTTCTCGTATTTAATTTGCTTTTTTATTTCTCTATTTAATTTGCTTTTTTTCTCCATTAAATGCCGTTATATTTTCCTCTTTTTCATTTTTATTCAATTTCCCTAATTTATATATGTTTTATGTACCGTGCACAGTATATATAACGTATGGGCAGATTCTTTCTATATTACATATGTATAGTTTTTATTTTGAACGAAAATATGTATAGTTTTCAGTATATATCTGCCCCACATCATATATATTTATTGTATTCTTTTATATAATATATGATATACAGTTTTTATACTATATAATATACGTATAGTTATATATATACAGTATGATATATATATTATGTTTTATATTTTATGCTATATATTTATATTTTATATTATATACATATAAGTTTACATATTTTATCAAGCTTTATTATTATGCTTGTAATACCCCAAAATTTACAGTACTGTTTAAGTGTCATTTAGTACTAAGATAAGGGCTTAAAAGCTTACTTAGTGACTAAAATGACAAAAATATAAAAGTTAAGATTTTCTCAATTATGGTCTGTAGAAAAGAAATTTCTGAGGTTTTAAGGTGTCATGTGATAGAAGAACGAGTAAAATAAGATACTCGTAAAATTTGGTTAAAATCCAAGGGAAATTGGAATGAGAATTCAAGGTTAAAGTTGAGTGACCAAAATGATAAGTTTTAAAACTTGGGTGATAGAAGTGGAAATATAAAAAGTTGAAGGACCAAAGTTGTAATTTCCCAAAAGTTAGGTGTTTTATTTTATAAATAGATATAGCACCTATAAGTGTGGATCGAATGAGAAATTACTGGTTTGATCCGATATTTCGATTATTGGGAAAATCGTAGTCAAAGTTTAAGTAGAATTTAGATACCCAAATCGAACTGAAAAATTATGAAATTTTACCATATGATAGATGAAGGTTATAAAAGTCATTTCCAGGTGTTGAAGAATTTATCAGTAATCATTTTATCCTATACATGGATTAAACAGGTTATGGAGAAAAATATGATATAGATTCCGGAAATAAAAATACAGAATAAAATATCGAATTTCGATCGAACTGCAAAGTTAAGAGTGCTTAAAGCATAGGATGGGTGACCTA
Source organism: Hibiscus mutabilis (assembly GCA_019671005.1). Taxonomy (NCBI): domain Eukaryota; kingdom Viridiplantae; phylum Streptophyta; class Magnoliopsida; order Malvales; family Malvaceae; genus Hibiscus; species Hibiscus mutabilis. The sequence continues at coordinate 4,366,025 of CM033752.1, forward strand.
TCGGGAAGGTCTTGTGTCAGTACTTGAGATTGATAAAAAGGAATCAGTTCGAGCTAATATTATGTATATGAATATCTGGTAAAAGATTATTAAGAGAATTTTATCCGATAAAGATTTCGGGTAAAATTATCAGTATATTAGACCAAGTCAAAATTTTAAGTTTGACTCTATAAATATGGAGATAAGGAATTTTTAGAATTTAATTGATAAGCCCAGTGAAGGGGAGATCGCAGTAGAAGTAGTAAGTGAATATCGAGAAATTGGATCGAATCGAAATTTCAGAGACTGTTCCATAAGTCATGGAAAATTATAAAATATTATTTTATGAATAAATTATAATTGGCTGATTGTGATCTAACTAGAATAGTTAGATTTTTACAAAATGGTAAAAATTTGTGATTTAAGAGACAAGTTTTGGTAATTTGGTCACAATGGAAATTTTGAAATATTTTGAAAGTACCATGGGCAATATGGTAATTTCCCATATGAAAGCATTACTCTAGTTTGGTTAGAGTTGAATGGAATTTAGTTGGGATTGAACTAGAATGGCAACTTGAAAATTATGATTTAGTTGGAGGTTAATTTTGGAATAAGGATTAAATTGAATAAAAAATTCCATTTAATATATATATATATATATATATATATATGTGGCATAAATTAAGAGAAGATGAACAAAAGTGTTCATCTTCCCTTCTTCACTTTCGAAATTACATGGGGAAAGAGAGAGAAACTATACAAAAATTTTTCTTGGCAATTTTGAAGGCTTTAAAGCAAAATTCAAGGTATGATCCTTTAGGATAATTTGTTCTACATTCAATTCTCTACATTTTGGTAGCAATATTGCATGGTGTTGTGAAGAACCACTTGAATTATTGATGAGAAAGAATTAGAGAATTGATGTGCTAAGTTAAAATTAGGACTTGGATTACATGAATTCAATGTTGTTTTGATGAAATTAAGCTTGGATTGTGTTTAATTTCATGTTTGAAGACATAAACCCTAACCCTAGAATTTGGGGTTTCATTAGGGGTTTTGAAATTAAGGATGAATATGGAAGATTTATGTTTCTACAAGCTTGATTTTGATGTTAGAATGGAAAATTCTCAACTTATCTTCTAAGTGACTATTTTGGCATGTTTGGTAAATTAGGGAAAATATTGTGAAAATTATTCTAGTGGTGGATTTGTAGAGATTATGAATTTAGAAGCTTGGTTATGACATTAGGACTAAAATAAAGACCTTGCAAAGTTTAGATACCTAATTTACCAAGTATGAAAAATTCAGGGATTTAATTGTTAATTACTGGAAATGAAGATTATATGTTAGAAAAAATTATTTTGAGCATATTAGAATGTTGTTTGAATGAAAAACAACATTAGAAAAGTTTAGTGACCATTTCGGCCTAAGGTCAAAATAAAAGGAAAATTTTGAGAAAAATGATAAAAATGTTGGATTGAAAAAAATTAGTACAAGTTTCCCAACTTTTGTGTAGAATTAGTGACTAAAATGTCACTTTAGCAAAAGTTAGTGGATTGAAGGACATTGAGTAAAAGTTAGTGGAAAATGTTAGAATTATGGAGAAATTGTAATTTGGGCTTGAATAATTTGCAAAAGTTGCAAAATGGTCACTAGGGACCATAATGAACAGTTCGGCATTATTAAAGGAAAAAATGAAAATTTTTGAAAATATTCTATATTCGGATAATTATACTAGTATAGTATAGTTAAGCAATGTTAGATTAAAAATCTAACATGAATATTGTTATGTATGTTCAAATGGTATTGTACAACTATTGACGAGGCTAAGGGTACCAGATCAAAGAAAAGCAAAGAATATCGAAATAGCTTAGTAAGGCTAATATCATGCATGGCCCAGGTGAGTGTATTTTATTTATTTACTATATATGTGAGATGAATGAATACATTTTTATCTATTTATATATATGATGTGAAAAAGACTTGCAAAAGTCAACTTTGATAATAATGAAAATGTATGTTGAACAAAGAAATATTAAATGGCATATATGATACATGGATATGGAATAATGATTTATCTAAGTTAAATCGGATTTCAGATTTTGGGTATGAAATGCCCATTATCAAATTATGGTTGATAGTTTTGATGAATTGGATATGGCAGATGAAAAATGGGATGTGGATTGCCCTATTATATGAATGACGATGATTGATCTATAAGAAAATAAATGCCCAAGTACTAGTGTGAGAGTCTTTGGTATAATTGGATATCCAAAAAGAGTCATAGCAGCTGCGAACCAGCACTACGGTGCTGAGATAAAGTAGGCACTACGGTGCTGAAGGTAATAATGTAGGCACTACGATGCTGAGATAAAGTAGGCACTACGATGCTGAAGGTATTAATGTAGGCACTACGGTTCTGAGATAAAGTAGGCACTACGGTCCTGAAGGTATGAGGAGCAAAGAGCGTCCTTGAGTACGTACTCATCATCAAACGCTACGGCATTGTAGACACTATGGTGTCAGACTCGTATACCATAGGTTCATATAAGAATCTTTGGTGTAGTTGGATATCCATAGGGTCTTAGCAGTTGTGTCAAAGCACTACGGTGCAGGAAAGACTCAATAGAGTCAGTTCAAACACTACGGTGTTAAAAGGCACAAAATGTGCTAAGATGAGGAGCAAACGGCATCCTTGAGTACGTACTCATCTCAGTCACTTTGGCGATGTAGACGCTACAACGTCGTAGACACTACGCTGTCGTGATGACTCGCGTACCATGGCATCACATCATTTTGTACTTTGGGCTATGATAAATGAAATGATATGCAAATGATTGCATAACGAAAGTATGACTATGATAAAAGAAATGATATGCAAATGATTGCATAATGAAAGTATGGCTATGTGGATATGGTATGTAAATGATTACGTGATAAAGTATGACTACTTGACGATCATGAACCATTGATATCATGATTCTATGATAGAGTTGACAAATGATATGAATCATATTGAGAGCATATATATGTTAAAGAAATTGTTGTGCATGTGAATACCTAATGAACATAGAACAATAATGGCATGATTTTATACTTTGACTATAATACTTGAAAAGAATTATGGCCAGTAGTTAAGTTAAAAAGTTTAATGTACATAAGATGGGTAGGACGGATGGAATCCCATGATTACAATAATATAATGGTTAAAAGAGTTAAATATGATTAAAATGTTATTATATGCAATTGAAAATCGCTTGCCAATATGTAAGTTTGAGTTAATTATAATCATTGGTTTGTATTGTTATGGTTATACCGCACTAAGTTATATTTAGCGTGTGTTTTGTGTCACACGTAGGTACTTTGGACTAGATAGCAGAGGAGGAGCTACACATCAATGGATCAAGCTAGCTAATATTATCAGTAAGTATCACCACATCCTAGTTTTGTGGGGCATGCATAGATATTAAATAGGTAACCATTCTGAATGATCTAACATTATGACTTAGTTTGAAGAATTAAAAATAATTAGAAAAGATACTTTGAATGGTTTTTAACTTAGTTGGTTGTTTATCATGTAGTGATTACGAAAACTGGGAAATGGCCAACCACTGAACTACTTTGTTGAGGTTTTAATGAAAAAAATTTACAAGTCAGAAAATTAGTTAGTAACATTTTTAATGTATATTCGGATATCGAATATACGTTGAGGGTGTTACATTTATTGGTATCGAAGCAAAGGTTTAGTCAATTATGGAGGTTAAACCGAGATCACTATGATTTTATTAAAGTATACATGTCCCTAGGATGTGATACTACTGATATATTGTTTGTATACCTTGGTGTAGCTCCTCAATAGTATGAATGAGACTTTAATTGTTATAGGAAAAATAAGATATTAGATTTCTTCAATTGACAAATTTTTAAGGGATAAGAAAAGACCCATAGTGGATACAACACAGTGAAATAAACATGTTAGTTAATTTTTATTCAGAATGAGTTATCTGTATAATAGAGAATTGGTATAGTAATTATAAGAAAATAGAGAATATTCCGATTGTAAGGAAATTTTCAAATGTGTTTTCGGATGAATTACTAGGATTACCTCTAGATTAAGAAGTACAATTCAATGTTGACATTTAATTCGGGAATAAAGCAGATATTGATAGCACCTTATAGAATGACACCAATCAAGTTAGAGAAACTGAAAGCTCAGATGTAAGAACTATTAGACTGGAGATTTAGGGATTTGATTAATCAGCTACAGGGTGGAGTTGTATTCCCAAATGATTAACCTTTAATTGAATTATTATCAGTTAAAAGTTAAGAAAGAAAATATATTGAAAACAATACATAGGACTAGTTATGAACACTACAAGTTATTAGTGATACCGTTTGGATTTATAAACACCCTGCCACATATAAGGATTTGATGAATAAGGTGTTTTAACCCTACTTGGATCAGTATATGGTGGTGTTTATAGATGATATAATAGTGTATTCTAATACTGAAGTTGATCATGACCGACATCTTCGAGTGGTATTACAGACAATAACAAATAAGTAGTTTTATGTGAAGTTTACTAAATGTGAATTTTGGTTATTCAAAGTGGCCTTACTCGAACATGTCGTACTTATTGATAAAATAAAAGTTTAATAAAAGAAACCAAAAGAAGTTGAATTACAACCCAATATATATGGCGTATGAAGAAAAATTGATGAAAATCTTAGCCTATGGAATTAAAAGGAATAAAGAATAAGAAAATTCCATTGGTCAAAGTCCTTTGGAAGAACCATAAAGTGGATAAGGTAACTTGGAAGACAAAGAAGACAGTACCTGAAACTATTTAAAATAGGTACGTTTTGAAAATTCGAGGACGAATTTTCTTAAGGGGGAGAGAATTGTAATACCCCAAAATTCACAGTACTGTTTAAGTGTCATTTAGTACTAAGATAAGGGCTTAAAAGCTTACTTAGTGACTAAAATGACAAAAATATAAAAAGTTAGGATTTTCTCAATTATGGGTTGTAGAAAATAAATTTCTGAGGTTTTAAGGTGTCATGTGATAGAAGAACGAGTAAAATATGATACTCGTAAATTTTGGTTAAAATCCAAGGGAAATTGGAATGGGAATTCAAGGTTAAAGTTTAGTGACCGAAATGATAAGTTTTAAAACTTGGGTGATAGAAGTGGAAATATAAAAAGTTGACCAAAGTTGTAATTTCCCAAAAGTTAGGTGTTTTATTTTATAAATAGATAGAGCACCTATAGGTGTGGACCGAATGAGGAATTACTGGTTTGATCCGATATTTCAATTATTGGGAAAATTGTAGTCAAAGTTTAAGTAGAATTTGGATACCCAGATCGAACTGAAAAATTATGAAATTTTACCATATGATAGAGGAACATTATAAAAGTCATTTCCAAGTGTTTAATAATTTATCAGTAATTATTTTATCCTATACATGGATTAAACAGATTATGGAGAAAAATATGATATAGATTCCGAAAATAAAAATACAGGATAAGATATCGAATTTCGATCGAACTGCAAAGTTAAGCATGCTTAAAACATAGGATGGGTGACCTATCGGGAAGGTCTTGTGTCAGTACTTGAGATTGATAAAAAGGAATCAGTTCGAGTTAATATTATGTGTATGAATATCTGGTAAAGGATTATTAAGAGAATTTTATCCGATAAAGATTTCGGGTAAAATTATCATTATATTGGAACCAAGTCAAAATCTTAAGTTTGACTCTATAAATATGGAGATAAGGAATTTTTAGAATTTAATTGATAAGCCCGGTGAAGGGGAGATCGCAGTAGAAGTAGTAAGTGAATATCGAGAAATTGGATCGAATCGAAATTTCAGAGACTATTCCATAAGTCATGGAAAATTTATAAAATATTATTTTATGAATAAATTATTAATTGGTTGATTGTGATCTAACTAGAATAGTTAGATTTTTACAAATTGGTAAAAATTTGAGATTTAAGTGACAAGTTTTGGTAATTTGGTCACAATGGCAATTTTGAAAGTACCATGGGCAATATGGTAATTTACCATGTGAAAGCATTACTCTAGTTTGGTTAGAGTTGAATGGAATTTAGTTGGGATTGAACTAGAATGGCAACTTGAAAATTATGATTTAGTTGGAGGTTAATTTTAGAATAAGGATTAAATTGAATAAAAATTCCATTTAATATATATATATATATATGTGGCATAAATTAAGAAAAGATGAACAAAAATGTTCATCTTCCCTTCTTCACTTTCGAAATTACATGGGGAAAGAGAGAGAAACTATACAAAATCTTTTCTTGGCAATTTTGAAGGCTTTAAAGCAAAATTCAAGGTATGATCCTTTAGAATAATTTGTTCTACATTCAATTCTCTACATTTTGGTAGCAATATTGCATGGTGTTGTGAAGAACCACTTGAATTATTGATGAGAAAGAATTAGAGAATTGATGTGATAAGTTAAAATTAGGACTTGGATTACATGAATTCAATGTTGTTTTGATGAAAGTAAGCTTGGATTGTGTTTAATTTCATGTTTGAAGACATAAACCCTAACCCTAGAATTTGGGGTTTCATTAGGGTTTTTGAAATTAAGGATGATATATGGAAGATTTATGTTTCTACAAGCTTGATTTTAATGTTAGAATAGAAAATTCTCAACTTATCTTCTAAGTGACTATTTTGGCATGTTTGGTAAATTAGGGAAAATATTGTGAAAATTATTCTAGTGGTGGATTGTAGAGATTATGAATTTAGAAGCTTGATTATGATATTAGGACTAAAATAAAGTCCTTGCAAAGTTTAGATACCTAATTTACCAAGTAGGAAGAATTTGGGGTTAATTGTTAATTATTGGAAATGAAGATTATATGTTGGAAAAATTATTTTGAGCATATTCGAATGTTGTTTGAATGAAAAACAACATTAGAAAAGTTTAGTGACCATTTCGGCCAAAGGTCAAAATAAAAGGAAAATTTTGAGAAAAATGATAAAAATGTTGGATTGAAAAAAATTAGTACAAGTTTCCCAACTTTTGTGTAGAATTAGTGACTAAAATGTCACTTTAGCAAAAGTTAGTGGATTGAAGGACATTGAGTAAAAGTTAGTGGAAAATGTTAGAATTATGGAGAAATTGTAATTTGGGCTTGAATAATTTGCAAAATGGTCACTATGGACCATAATGAACAATTCATCATTATTAAAGGAAAAAGTGAAAATTTTTGAAAATATTCTATATTCAGATAATTATACTAGTATAGTATAGTTAAGCAATGTTAGATTAAAAATCTAACATGAATATTGTTATGTATGTTCAAATGGTACTGTACAACTATTGACGAGGTTAAGGGTACCAGATCAAAGAAAAGCAAAGAAAAAGTATCGAAATAGCTTAGTGAGGCTAATATCATGCATGGCCCAAGTGATTGTGTTTTATTTATTTACTATCTATGTGAGATGAATGAATACATTTTTATCTGTTTATATATATGATGTGAAGAAGACTTGCAGTAAGTCAACTTTGATAATAATGAAAATGTATGTTGAACAAAGAAATATTAAATGACATATATGATACATGGATATGGAATAATGATTTATCTAAGTTAAATCGGATTTCAGATTTTGGGTATAAAATGCCCATTATCAAATTATGGTAATAGTTTTGATGAATTGGATATGGCAAATGAAAAATGGGATGTGAATTACCCTATTATATGAATAATGATGATTGATCTATAAGGAAATAAATGCCCAAGTACTAGTGTGAGAGTTTTTGGTATAATTGGATATCCAAAAATAGTTATAGCAGCTGCGAACCAGCACTACGGTGCTGAGATAAAGTAGGCACTACGGTGCTGAGATAAAGTAGGCACTATGATGCTGAAGGTATGAGGAGCAAAGAGCGTCCCTGAGTGCGTACTCACCATCAAACGCTACGATGTTGTAGACACTACGGTGTTGGACTCGTATACCATAGGTTCACATGAGAATCTTTGGTATAGTTGGATATCCATAGGGTCTTAGCAGCTGCGTCAAAGCACTAAGGTGCAAGAAAAACTCTACGGAGTCAGGAAAGACTCAACGGAGTCAGTTCAGACACTACGGTGTTAAAAGGCACAAAATGTGCTAAGATGAGGAGCAAAGGGCATCCTCGAGTATGTACTCATCTCAGTCACTTTGGCGATGTAGACGCTACAGAGTCGTAGACACTACGGTGTCGTGATGACTCGCATACCATGGCATCACATAATTTTGTACTTTGGGCTATGATAAAGGAAATGCTATGCAAATGATTGCATAACGAAAGTATGACTATGATAAAAGAAATGATATGCAAATGATTGCATAACGAAAGTATGGCTATGTGGATATGGTATGTAAATGATTACGTGATAAAGCATGACTACTTGACGATCATGAACCATTGATATCATGATTCTATGATAGAGTTGACAGATAATATGAATCATATTGAGAGCATGTATATATTAAAGAAATTATTGTGCATGTGAATACCTAATGAACATAGAACAATGATGGCATGATTTTATACTTTGGCTATAATACTTGAAAAGCATTATGGCCAGTAGTTAAGCTAAAAAGTTTAATGTACATAAGATGGGTAGGACGGATGGAATCCTATGATTACAATAATATAATGGTTAAAAGAGTTATATATGATTAAAATGTTATTAACTGCAGTTGGAAATTGCTTGCCAATCTACAGGGTTGAGTTGATTATAATCATTGGTTTGTATTGTTATGGTTATACCGCACTAAGTTATGTTTATCGTGTGTTTTGTCTCACACGTAGGTACTTTGGACTAGATAGCAGAGGAGGAGCTACACATCAATGGATCAAGCTAGCTAATATTATCAGTAAGTATCCCCACATCCTAGTCTAGTGGGGCATGTATAGATATTAAATAGGTAACCATTCTGAATGATCTAGCATTATGACTTAGTTTAAAGAATTAAAAATAATTAGAAATGATACATTAAACGGTTTTTAACTTAGTTGGTTGTTTATCATGTAGTGTTTATGAAAACTGAGAAAGGGCCAACCATTGAACTACTTTGTTGAGGTTTTAAAGAAAAAAAATTACAAATCAGAAAATTAGTTAGTAACATCTTTAATGTGTATTCGAATGTCGAATATACATTGAGGGTGTTACAATGCTAATGTGTTTATTCTTCTCTATATTTTTATATTAGTTCACGTTTCATCTACGACTTTACGGTAATCTGTTCTGGGGTATGATCCGTATTATTAATGGTATAAATAGCATGATTAATTAATTATTTGTTTTACTTCATTTATTTATTTGTATTTAATTTTTGTGTGGTCATAATTCATCTACGGCCGTACGATGACCTGCCCTGGTGTATGATTCGTATTATTTATGGCACGACTAATTAATTAAATAATTTAATCCAATTTATTTATTTATTTCACTTTATTTTATGCCTTTGATATATTTGCCATGTCAAATTATTATGTTCATATTGCATATCAGTATATAAATTTGTTAATGCGGCACTGCTTTTTTCGAGGGTAGACTTGGCTAGTATCCTAGACGTAGATGGTGGTTTTTATTTATTCCCCGAACAATGGAGCCCTTAAAATAACTCACATTTATAATTAGATTTTAATTTAAATATACTTAAATTTGCAATTTCTATTATTAAGAGAACGAGTAATTGACTAGGTACTGATTTCGGGCGTGGTGAGGGTGCGAAAGCTTTCCCACACTTAACTGACTCCTGAACTCTATTTTCTCTGGTTATCTTTTCGGTGTGGCCGGTGGCGACTCCACCATTTAACTCATTTTCAAAATCAAAACCATGTCTTCCAAACTAACCTCAAAATTTTTAATTTTGTTATTGAATTAGATTACTTAACATACAAACCCTGATTTAAAGATGCATGGTTATTTTGGGGTGATCACTAAAAAGGTTGAAGAGTTGCGCACGTTCAGCCTGGGTCTCTGCTTGTCACCGAGGAATCGGTCCTCTTATTGCTTAATCTTTTGTATTAGCGAAAATTTTGAATAATTGTGACAATTCTATTAAAGAGAGAGCTTGGGGTGGTCTATTTTGGGTGGCCCCACATGTCTTTGGTTACACCTGCCCCTCATGTGCATTGTAACCTTTTTTCATCATTTAAAAAATTATATTAGAGCTTATCAAACGCTTTTTCAAGATCCAAGTTAATCACCATCCAACTCTGATTACTCTTAGAGAGGCGCATTGAGTCACCATCCAACCCTGTTAAAGCGTCAAAGTATAATGTTAACGTACAATTTGGATACTCGAATTGAATCAAATCGAAGTATTTCATCTAGTGGTATCAAAGCGTCTAGGGTTAGACGGTTTAGGAAAACCCATTTGATCTGCAAATGGAGTGTTTAATGCAATAATTGAGTGGTCAATGCGAGGTGAATTTGAGACAGAAGATCCATTTGATATACAAATTGAGTGTGTTTTGATCTCCTTATAAATTAATCACTGCCCATCTCTTTTATAAATACCAAAAGAGAAAGCGAAAGAGAAAGAGAAAGAGAAAGATAGAGACTCAAAAGAATTAGGCTTAAACAAAAAAAAACAGCCTTTAAACTATGTCTTTTTTTCTGCTTTTAGCCCTTAAATTATGATTTGGGTAAAATAGACTCTTAAACTATTATTTTGGTCACTTTAAGTCCCTAAACTATGATTTGGGCAAAATAAGCCCTTAAACTATTATTTTTGGTCGCTTTAAGTCCATGGCTACAAAAATATCATTTTATAGGCTTTTCTAACATATATAAATATTTATGTTCTTTTTAAATTTTAAAATTTCATATATCAAAATAAGCCCCTAAACTATCATTTCTGATCATTTTAAGTCCGATAGTTATTTAAGTCAAAAGAAAATTATTTCGACTAATAAGATGTTGACACATCACAAAGATTTTTTGACCAATTGATAGTTTTGGGGACTAAAAGAAGAAAAATGGCATAGTTTAGGTACTTATTTTGACCAAAAAATAGTTTAGGGACTTAAAGTGACCAAGAATTGTAGTTTAAGAGCCTATTTTGCCCAAATCATAATTTAAGGGCTAAAAGTAGAAAAAAGACATAGTTTGAGGACTGTTTTTTTGTTTAAGCCAAAAAATTATTCAACGTAACTTTATGTGTATCAAATTTAAAACATTTATATTAAAATTAAAACATGGTTTTGCAACTTCTATTTCAAAAAGTATAATTATTCAACATGACTTCTGTATATTTATATAAACTCTAATTTAAAAATGCATGGTTGTTTTTAGTTTTTTTTAAAAAAGATGCATGGTTATTTTGGGTGGTCACTAAAAAATTAAAGAATTGTGTATTAAGAATCTTTTATGATTTTTTCTTGTTAATAAATTTCTAAATGTTTGGGATATGTTATCAGTAGATTTTTCTAAAATTACTCAGCATGATTCAATAAAATTAATCAACCAATCATATGATGACACATGTCACCACCACCTAGTTGGTTGAAAATTTATTAAATAAATTAAATTAAAAATTAGAGTAAATTCGTCCAACTGAGTGGTGACATGTATCGTCATATGATTGGTCGATTTTATTTTGACCATTGAACTATATTTTTTGTCAATTAGACCACTAAACTATTAAAAATATTTCAATCAAGCCACTCATTGTTAATTTTTGACGCAATTATTGACGTGACAGTTAAGAAAATTTGTATAAATACACATCTAGTCCTCATTACTTATACATTCTATCAATTTGATCATAATTTTAATTAAATTTAACCCTTTCATTAATTTTATTTTATTTATTTTAATATTTTCCTCAAATTAGATAGCGACACAACCGTCATCTAGTTTGAGGAAAATAAATGAAATGGATGTTAAGTTGAAGGGAAAAAATATATTATGTGCTCTTTTCACCACATCAATCATGGTCTCCAGTGGCGGATACACAGCTTCGCGAGGGTGGGCATGGGCCCACCATGAAAAAAATAGTTTGTTAAATATTAATTTTTTATTTGTGCCCACCCTAAAATTTGTTTGTGCCCACCCTAAAATTTATTTGTGCCCACCCTAAAATTAAACTAATATGGTTAAATGTTAATATGATCGGTGCTTTATGTAAGAGAAAATAATTTCTTCAATCTAGTTAAATGATTAAGATACTAGAAAAATTACGAAGTGGTGAAATCTTTAATGGCGGTGGATTAAGAATAAAAATCTTCTTTATCTTTTTGGTGCCCTTATCTATGCCCCAACACTAAAAAATTAAATCATATACTCTAACCCTAATTTCTAAATCATAAACATTAAACCCTACATCGTACACCTTAGACTTTAAACCTTAAACCCTATTTTTTAATGTTGGACATATATAGAGGCACCAAAAAATGGTAGAGGATTCCTATTCGCGGATTAAATCAAGAAGTTGATATAAAGAGAGTTAGAGATACTCGTTGGATTCACATTATAAAAACTGTTGTTAGCTTGATTACTAGGTTTTCTTCTTTGATGAATGTGCTTGAAATTATTGAGGAAGATGGAACACACTCAAAGAAAATAGATGAATCTTGTATGTTGTTGAATTCTTTACAGTCTTTAAGTTTTTGTTTAATTTGCACTTGATGAAAAATATATTGGGGTTACTAGTGAATTATCTCAAGCATTGCAACAGAGTGATCAAGACATTGTAATGTTATGTAGTTAGTTAGTGTGTCTAAGCAACGATTACAAATGATGAGAGATGTGGGATAACAATCGTTTTTTGGTTTGAGCCAAGGTATCCACCGTCGATAGCAGTGACTAATCTCCTCGTCGCGGGTGCTCTCGCTAAGTGGCAACGGCTGGCCATAAAATTTACTCCATTCCCATTAGTAGGAATCGAACTCCTGACCTCATGGTTAAGGGATGAGGTAACCTCATGTTATAACAATCTTTACTTGAAGAAGTTTATTTGTTTGTAAAGAATACCATTGAGGTTCCAAAGATGGAAGAAAAAATTGTTGTTTTAGGGAGGTCTAGGAAAAAAGTCCACGAAGTTTCAAATTTGTATCATTTTCAGGTTGAATTATTTTATCAGGTGGTTGATAAACAATTTCAAGAGCATAATAATCGTTTCTTTGAGACAAGTACAAAATTGTTTCTTTGTGTGGCTTGCTTGAGTCTAAGAGACTTGTATCTTTTTTTTTATAAGAAAAACTTTATTCGCCTTGCTCAATTTTATTCTTGAGAATTATATTATTAATGTTTGTTTAGATACAAGATTTTGTGATCTAAAATGACTTTTTGATTTATTTGAAAAAATGGTTGACAATGAAGCATGTTGTGTGCCCACTAGTATATTTACTTTTGAAGATGGCTTTGGTTCTACCGGCTATAATCACAGCAATGAAAAGAAAATGTGATGCACTTTATAAAGAATCGACTGTGCAACTGTATGGCAGATGAATGGTTGAATAATTTCTTAGTTTCTTTTATTGAGAATGATATGTTCGATAATATAGACAATAAAAAAATCATACAACGATATCAAAAAATAAGGTCTAGAAGGGAACAATTATAAAATTTATTTTTAGTTATATTTTTTGTAACACTTCTTATTATAATTAAAATATTATTAATATTTCCATCTTCAAAATATTTTGTGTTATTAATATATATGTGCCCGCCCTCAATTTTTTTTTCTGGATCCGCCACTGATGTTCTCAATCAATTAAAACCACTTACATTTAGAAGTTACCATTTGAGTGGGTTGATGACAAGAAAAAAAAAAGATAATTTATATTGGTTGAGAGAATGACTGATGCGACAAGAATAGTCTATGATATAATTTTTTGAGTCGAAAAAATTGAATCCAACAAGTTAGATGGCAAATTGCATCAGCAACCATTGGGCTATGTCTCATTTTTAATTATAATTTACAACATTTTATATACATGTTTAGTTAAAACATGAGACTTAACTATGTCCGAGAGAAAGAACGACAATTCGAGTAAAGATAACTTTACCAAGACTTGTAATGGACACACGATTGAAAATGTTGATGAGCCAGAGAAGAAAAGTCCTGCCTCCGTTCCCATAAACGGGGATACATAGATGGGTTATAGTTTTTCTCTTATTTTTCCAATGGTGGCGATGTGACAAGAAAAAGGGTAAAAAGATGGGAAAATAAGGAATATAATGATTGGTTTGATCCTGTTTAGCCTACACCTTCTTTTTCCCATATTTTTTTAATAGTATATTTTTTTAAAGCATAAATATACGTTTTTACAACTCTTATAGCGATCATATACGAAGCATGAGAAACACCTATATAAGTCCAGCTCTGGCAGCCAACCTATTCATATTGTCACGGGGCTATTATCATCTTCCTAAAATAAATGTCTGATAAGATGTGCAGCGCCACCATTTTTTTTTTCGATGTGAGATTTTTGTCCCCCGCTTCTTCTCAGGCATGACATTCTCACGGTTGTCCACTCTGCCTACCCCACTTATGAGCCCTCGACGTAAAATCAGGCAGTCAAAGGTTCACTTTGATACCACTTGTTACGGGCCATTATCCTCTTCCCAAAAGACATGCGAGCACTTGGGGCCATTACTCTCTTGCCAAAAGACAAGTGATATCATAGCGACCCTTTGACTGCTCGATTTCATGCCGATTGCCCATGAGTGGGGTAGACAGGGTGGACAACCGTAACAACTGGCCCATCACGAGTGCGGTTAACTCGTGACGAAAGCGTCACGAGGTTGAGTTGAGGAGAATAGCACACTTCCGAAACAATTCAATTTTTTCTTTCCTGACTTAGTTTACGTTCATTTTTAAAATTGAGTTCCAAAACATCAATTAGTTCTTGGCTAAGCTTCTTTTTTTAGCCTTGTTTACTCAAGAACAACAATTCGGTTTCTCTGCTCGTCATCATCATCAATAATCATTTAGTTTTTTTAATAGAAAAAATGGATCATCATCATCAATAATCAATTAGTTAGGCTACCATCATTCCGGAAAGAATGGAAGAATTAATAAGCATGCTTTTGTTTTTAAGTTCAAGCAACAGAAATTACCTTCGGCAATTTGAGACATATCCATAGTATTGAAACCTTGAGACATATCCATAGTATTAAAATTGAGACCTTGAGACATATCCATAGTATTGAAACTAGAGGGCTTTGAAGAGAGTAAAGCGGTGGAAGAAAGAGATTGATTACTACAACACAATTATCTGATACATAGGTTGGCTGCCATAGCTAGACTTATATAGGTGAGAACATGCTTCGTATATGATCTCAATGCAAAGATTATTGGCTAAAGTTTAACTTTACATGTATAAAGTTAAACTAAAATAGTTAAAATTAAAAAAAAAGGAAGTTAATTGCCTCAGGTATCAGACGAAAATAGTTGTGATTGAACCCTTGCATGTGCAAACCATAATTCCATTTTTCTTAGAGATAAATATTTCTCTATTTGACAAAAAAAGAAGACAAACATAAAACTGATTTTGAAACTGGAGTTTGATTGAACCATTTTTCTTAATGAATGCATCAATGTACCGAAAACCACAGTTTTTGTTACAGGGAGAACCTTTTAAACACCCATACTTTTTATTTTTAATGTAAGATTCTTGGTAATCATTGAGTTTTCTTGCTTGTTATTGGACTTTTGGAATTAGATTTACTCCAATAGCCTATTTCCCTACCATTCCCAACCCCACAAGTGACATAAGCCGTGCTTAAATGTTTTCTGGATCATATAATGAGATTTAGCTTGTGCTTTGGTAGTGCCTGAGAAGTTCTGAATTCTACTAATATTAGATATTTTAATTTCAATACTTGATATTATGCCATGTCTTAGTTCTAGTTATTGATTGAAACATAATTACAGATCGATGAAGAGATCCTTCAGGAAGTGTTCAGAATGGGATTTGAAAGGAATCAGTGTAGAAAAAATCACTGAATCCAAATTCCCCTTGAAAAACTGGATCAAATAGCAAAGATGAAGTTGAATTATTAGTATTGAAAATCCCCAGCTGCTGGATTGTCTTTTCTACCTGGCAGAGCTTCTCCTTCAGCTCTACAACCTACAATCGTATCAAATATGTACGTCAAGAAAAATATTTCTAAACTTTAAGTTCTAATGTATGGAAGCGGACTATAGCTCAGATTCTAGGTGTTTGAGCTAGAACTCCAATTTAACAAAGAATGTAAACTAAGTCGTGAAAGAAAAAAACCGAATTGCTTCGGAGGTAGGACTTGACCCTCGTCGGGTTGTTGTTTGGTTCTCCCTGTAACAAAATCTGTGGTAAGTCGGGTTTGGGTGGGAGCATCTGCCATGTCAACGTAGGAAAAATCTAAACTTAAAGTATTTCTTGAAGATTAAATCTTTTTCAGTTAAACAAAAGTCGAAAAGAAAGAAAATTTTATAGAGGATATTGAAGAGGGAAATTTCTGGAAAGTTCGAAAATACCATACCGAGGTAATCAATTTAATTAACAGTTATCTAAAATCTAGCAAATGAGTTAATTACTTCGAGATATAGAACAAAAGAAAAACGAAATGTGTATACTCAGAGATCGAAACATGGTTAAACCGATACATAAAAGCAAAACTCAGTTATCTTCTAATGCAGATAGAAATTAGATAAAACGTAAAATGAGCTTCAAAACCACATACCACTTTTTAATTCTGGTTCCAGAATCATAGCGTACTGCTTAAACTGATAAAGAAATTGCTGGACAACAAGCGGCGTAATAATAAATTGCGATGAACCAAAAAATGAAATGAAAGGAAACGAGTAATTTACCTATGCCATATATGTCGCTTTCTCGATTTAATATATTCCAAAACAACAAGGCACTGCAATACAACAATAGACATTTTAGGTGTCATTTACCATAATACTCACATACAGGTATATGAGAGAACCTTGATGAACCACCCTGACTGACAGCTAGACCCTGAGTGTAACGCCCCAATTTTAGGCCTAGCGATTTTAAGGCTTGGTAGACAGTCCGATGGACCGGGTGAGAGATTCGAGTAGTGTTTGGGAATAAATATTTTTGAGTAAGATAAAAATATGGAAAAATGGTTAAAAATAATATTTAAATATATGGAAAATATTGGTGAAATCAATTTTGGAAAATGTGATTTGGAAGGGTGACATTTTGGTTAGTAACTAAAATATAATTTTTGAAAACCATTTTTTAAAGGTGACTAAATTGTAAAGGATCAAATTCTTAGAATCTTTAAGGATCTATTTTACCAAGTTGTTGCTGGTGGTTTCTCCCTTCAATTAAGACTTTTTAACATGTGTTTTTAAAGGTAATTAAAAGGGATTTTCATAATAAAAGTTAGTTATTGGTTTTAAAGAAATTTGATGTAAACTTTTCTCTCCACCTCTTTTCTGCCAAAAACTCTTGTTTTCATCAAAACTAGAGGTGAGAGGTTTTTCTACTTGGATTCTTGATTTATAATTGCTTCTTTACCTTTGATTTAAAAAACTTCATTGAAATCTAGTGTTTTTCTAGCTTTAATCTACCAATTGAGGGAGAAATCAAACAATAGAGGTAAGGTTCGTTATTCTCCTCTATTGATGGTTCTTTATGATATTCCCAAGTATTTGATCCTTGATTTATGATTTAGAATCCGATTTTATGTTTTTAAAGTGAATAATTGATTTAATTGGGCTTACTTGGTGAAATTATGGAATATTCATATTGGATCTATTTTCCAGTATCGAGGATTGATTTTAAACATATTTTGGATGATTTATAATATTGATAAGTTTTTTTTAACATTGGAATCCCGAAAATCCTTGAATTATTGATTATTAGGTTGTTAGATTTGTGTTTTGTGGAGTTGTGGTGGCGGTGTTGTTGCTGGAAATTTATGGATGATATAATCCTATTTTTAGATGTTATTAGATGTTAATTGAAGTGTTAGATTGATAGATTGTGGCTGGGTTGTATTTGGAAAGAGTTAGATGGTGATTTCGGTAGTTGTGGATGGGTAATTGTGAGGTTTTGCAGGGAATTGTTGTTGCAGTGTTTTGAATGCATTGAGATGCATTAATCCTATATTGTAATATGGTTAAAACAGGGGAGGTTGAACCGAAAGTGATCAGTGAAGCTTTAGAGGCTTCAGACACTTGAATTCGCGTTGGCAAATTGAGGTTTCGTGTATCGGTGAGTGAGAACGTGGATTTCAGCTTTGAAATGATTTAAAGGTGGTTTATGGGAGTTTAAACTGAGCTTGAAACACTGCTTTAAAATCGAAAGTAAGTATGATGTGGTTTCTCTCTCGGTCGTGCTTTTGTGAAATGGTTTTATGCACTTATTTTGATTTACATTGTACCTACTATTTAAGCATGTTTTAAAGTATGTGAGATACTATTTTTGATCATGAAATAATGATGGATGCACATGGTAAGTGATCCATGTAAGTTTATGGTTTATACTTGAGTGTTAAGCATGTGTTGTTGCTTGGGAAATGAATTGGTTTAATGCTTATAAAAACAGTGAGGTAAATGGTAAATGGTGAATTATATTGGCAAGTTATGTGGTTTAAAATGTTATCGGATACAGTTGGCCGGCCTTAGGATTGATAGTGCACTATAATGAGTCACCTTGGATGTCGAGAGGTTTTATACGGTGTACCGAATACTCCATCCAAGTACCCTAATAATTGAGGGGTTATATGGTACCGTAAACTCCCTTAGTGGATTAAGCATCTAACTGAGGGTTTGGGGTTGGTGTCCCCGTGGGTTGTATGTGTACCCAGTTTTAATGTACCGCGATTGTGATTGTATCACTATTCCGGTTGAGATGGCTTGAAGTGTTGTGAGGACACTTGTTGAATCCGTGTATTTGATGAACTATTTTGATAAAGGAACTTGGTTATGATCACTTGTAAGCCAATATCATTGTTAATGTATCGTTGAAAGGTTTATGTTGTACAATGTGACTTATACATGTTTACTCTTTAAGCTTTGCATATGGTTGTTATGCATGGGAAGGCTTAAATTGAGGTTTAGCAATGGGATTTGCTGTTGGTTAATGATACATTTGCATATGGTATAATATGCTGGTTTATAAAGATGTTAAGTGCATGGTTTTCAAGGCATGATGGTTTTAATGTTGTTTAAAAATGGATTGAAATAAGATTTCAATGTGTTGTTGAGAAATGGTTTTGAATGCATTGATGGTGTTTTGTTTTTGAGCACTCCTCACTAAGCCTAGTGTGCTTACGCTCTCTGTATCCATCAATGCAAAGAATTAAAGTTTGGAAGGCAGTGGGAAGCAAGGGATCGACAAAGACTTGATACTAAATGTATGTTTTTGAATTAGATTATAAGTAATAAGGGCAATGGGGTTTCCGTTGTTGTTTTGGGAGATATTTTGATAAACTCTCTGGTTGAGCAATGTTGTTTTGCTACTATTGGTTTGTAAATGGCCATTATGGATGGTTTGAGATTTCATGCTTTGCTTGTTTTGAATTCTAGAAGGCACGCCTCTAGATTTACCTTTAAATCATGATGCCATGATATGATGTTGAAACTGAGATGTTTTGTTGTGAAATGACTCTTGAATGTGTTGGATGTATGTTAGAAGCATGTTAGAATGTCTTGGTATGATCAAAAGCATGTTAAACCAGCTAATGTGGACATTTCAGGCCCAGACGTACCGGTACTGGTGTCCCTGTTTCGGTAAGAGTAAGCCATTTTAGGCTTAGCGTACTGGTACGCAGGCAAGCGTTTTGGTACGGGCCTAGGCAAAATGAGGCCGGTGTTTCGGTACACAAGGGACTGTTTCGGTACGGTATAGTGCATTTGGGCAGGGTGTATCGATACGCGGGGGCGTATCGAAACTTGGTTTTGGCTGCTGAAATTTGAGGTTTTAAAAATAGTAATCTCGTACCGATACGCAGGTAAGAGTACCGATACGGCTACCGTTAATTCAGTTATTTGAGTATCCTGAAATTCTGTTTTCTTTTATTTTAGTCCCTAAATGATGTAGATGCAATTGCTTGAGTATGGATGATCGTTTTGAGTTGAGTTTTAACATGAATGTACAAAAGTGGAATAATTAAAGGTTGGTAACCTTAAAATGATCTAAGTCCCTATAATTTTTTAAAATTGCAATTTGGTCCCTAAATTGTAATTATGTTCAATTGGATGTCAATTCGATGCCCGATTGAGTTGAGTTTTCACCCGCTGCTAGTATGAACATATAGAAACATAATTTGCATCTAGATAAGATAAAAGAAAATGCTTTTTGAGTTTCTTCTTCATAGTTTATTTTGGTAAACCTAATGTGGCTTGCTCGGTTCGATCTTGTGACTAGGCCAGGTCGAAGGGGTTACATTTGGTGGTATCAGAGTCAAGTTTGCGATAGTTGGGAGTTGATATGGTTGTTGTAGTGCTGCGTGAGTTGTATTCTGATGTTTGCTATGCACAGTGATTGAAATATGCACGTTGATTGCTTTATGTCATGTTGGGGGAAATTTGGAAAACCCATTGCCTTATTATTATAGTCTGAAATGTTTTGATTTGAGATGGAATGCTTTGATCCTTGCTTGAAGCTGGCTAACTATTTTGTTTTGAAATGATTATCATGCCTTAGTTATATTTTTAGCACGATGGGACCGAAGAGAGAGTTGTGATCTGGTACAATTGTTGTTGTCGTTGGGAAGGGAAATGAGGAGGATGTTATACCTCATAGAAGGTTGCCGCATCCCCCTCCTAATCCACCTACGAATGTGGAGCAAGTACCACCTGTGCCAAAGGGGCCAGGGTTGGGTGACATGGGGCCATTGATTCAGGCTATGACTCGTGCTTTTTAGGCAACAGTTGTAGGTGTTCATATGCCAGCACCAACGGCTAGGCAGACGGGTTTGTCATTAGAGGGTCTTCGTAGTCTGGACGGAGTTGAGTTTCGTGGTTTAGCACTAGAGGCTTCTGAGGATTGGTTGGCCAGTACAGAGAGGATACTGGGCCAGATGGGCTATTCTAATGCCTGTAAGCTGGGATGTGTTGTGTCCCTATTGTAGGGAGATGTTTATACATGATGGACTACCACGATATTCGGGATGGTAACCGAGGATATAACCTGTGAATTATTTTGTGGTGCTTTTCGGAGGAAGTACCTGAGGGTCTAGTATCAGGATGAAAAGAAGAGAGAGTTTATGGCTCTTGTGCAGGGCCGTATATCTGTTTCTGAGTATGAGGTGCAGTTTGTGAGGTTGAGCCAGTATGCTCCCGAGTTAGTTCTTGACGAGCGACAGCGATGTGATCATTTTTGCTACGGGCTTGTGCAGGAGGTTACGACATACATGCTTGCTGCTGAATATACCAATTTTGACGTGTTGGTTGCGTGAGCCAAGGATTTTGAGTAGAATCTTGGTTTAGCTTCTGGGTCTCGAGGCTTTAGCTTTGGTAAGAGAGTGGTAAGTTCTAGTTTCGGCGGTGGTCATGCCAAGAGACACCGTGTTGGTTGCCCATTGGCAACAGGATGCCAGAAGAGTTATGCCAAAAACCCTTGGCAATGCCAGCCCAAAAAAATAGGACCAGATCAGGCTGCGAAAAAATAGCATTTGATCAAACTCTGAAAAAATAGGATGGCGAAAAAATAGGATGAAAGGTCTGTTTGGCACAGATGGATCGAACGATGCCAAGCTCGGCTGCCAAAGGATCAACGGCATATGACGCCAGCCCAAGTGAAAACTTGATCATCTTATCACCTTATCAACTTATCACTTCAAATCTGGATAAGATGATCACATCCCTTATCCCTTGCGCATTCAAATTCAAACTCAAAGGCTTATCCTATGCCCTCCTTGCACGCCTATTTAAAGACCAACCAAACAAGTATTTGATGAGTAGTTTTTGGTGGTGCTTGATCGTGAGTGACCGGAGTGAGGAGTTAGAGTGCGACGATTGACAACCGGCCGCACCAAGGAGGGTGGTTCGACCAGCTTGGCCGAGAGCCTAGATCTTGAGGGCTGCATCGAGAGACCCCTCTCGCCCATTCTCTTGTTTTAAGTTGTTTTGAATTCTTTTTAATGATGGTGTATTTGGAAAACGTTTATGGTTTTTTGGTTAAATCCCTCACCATGAACTAATCTAATAGTTGGTGGGTTATGTTTTGCGTTGAACACTATTTTATGTTTTAGTTCTTAATAATAAATCTGCCTTTGACATTGTTTTATCTATTTGACATACTTTAATATTTCCTAAATACTATGCCAAGCGAGAGCTGACATTGTTGGCCTATTGCTCCTCAATATCTTAACAGACTTAGGGTGGCAACGATTAAGTTGTTGAATACTGAGGAGAGAAGCTTCGAGAGAAGTCGTTCAAGTAGATGAACTTACTTCGGGAGTGAAATCTACCCCTTAGGAGTATAGGTTGGATCTTAATCAAATTGTTTTTTTAAAGCATGCACTATAGAGATATAGGGGTTTTTACATGATCAATTTAGGGCAATGACATCGAGAGAGGCTTTGCTAATTTTGAATCTGCTCGGCAAACAATGCCAAGATAAGTTGTTATTAAAGGCTGGCACGACACGAATAGCGTGAAACCAGACATTCCCCGTCAACGCTCATCATTCATTAAAGCACTTTCCTTGCCAACGTCTTTACTTTACTTTTATTTATTTTCTTTTCAATTATTTCCAAAACCAACTTCAAAACAAATCAAGTTTTTCTTAAGGCAAGTAACAATCAAGGCAATTGAATTCCAAGTCAATCTCTATGGGATCGATACTCAGCTTACTGCTGTATTACTTGCAGACCGTGTATACTTGCACATAAAAGACTCATCTTGGCACTGTTTTATACTTTTCCAACATATCTTCTGCCCCTTTTGCCAGTATTTCACGTAGAGAGTCTACAAGTTTTTGGCGCTGTTGCCAGGGATTGCAACGGAATTTATTGCTTTAATTTTTACTTGTTTTTTTGTTTTCATTTTACTAACTTTTTTATCATTAATTTTTTTAGGAAAGCTTAAAAAAGAGTATGGGCAGCCACATATGGTATGATGATGACTACATTTTTCCCACTTATGACTACCAATATCCAACTCCAAGAGTTGTCCATGAGCAAAGACGATATGAAACACATGAAGAAGATTCCTATACAACAATCTCGGCATAGGTTTCTGAACTGAAAAGCATGATGACATCAATGCAAGTAACACCAGCAGCATAATATTTTTTGGAATAATCAAGACGACGGTTATTTTTATTCACCTAACAACTTTGCTGTGCCACCAGAATTCAACCAAATGCCATCCCAAGGCAGCATTCTTCATGAGAAATCAGCGACAGATCTTTATGGATCCAACGGATCGTTTGGCATGGTAGAATTGCCTTCAGAACTGCCGATGCACAACAATCCACCTCAAGAGCAAACAAATTACATTGGAAACGCACATGAAGAAGCCATGGATGCTATGAGAAGCTTGGAAGAACAAGTCAGGAGGCTTGCAAATGTCGTGAATGGCATGCCTCAAGAGAACAAGATAGAGCTTCCATCAAGTTAGCAGGAGGTGGCAAACGCTTCGATTAGTGATAACGATCATAATGCTATGGCAACGCTACATAAACAAGCTGGCGATTTTCTTTCTTCATCTGTACCTCAAGGAATTTAGAATCAACATTACGAGTATCAGATTTTTCCTAACACATTTGAATCAATAGATTATACTAATGAAGAGTATTCCACAACAATTACATTGGACTCATTAGTGGTAATAGAGTGTGAGGAAAAATTTGAGGGCAAGGATCTTAAATACAACAACATCGAGGGAAAGCTAGATAATGTTGCCAAGTTCGCTGCCAGGATAAAAGGGGATTCTAAAGTTCCAAACCAAGAAGACAAAGGCAATCAACCAATTATTTGCGAGGAAGAGAAATCAGTGCCAGCAGGTGAACCCAAGGACGTAGAGAAAGAAGAGGCAGAGGCTGATGATGCCAGAGCACTATTTGATGCAGAACGTTATCTGATGCTAGAACACTATCCAATGCCAGACAACATTCAGATACTAGCATCACCTCGACAAAACTAGTGGAGCCAGCATTTGCCAACCCTATCTTGGTAAGACAAATACATGTTACTTTTAATGCTGACAAAGCTCTTAAGTGTACAGATGATCATAAAGAATGGCATGAAGTTGGACTAAAGGAATCCATTCTAGATGAGAACTTGGCATTAAATTGCCAAGGAACATATTTTGATGCCATAGAGCTGGATGATAAAGATCTGGCAAAAGAAGGATTAGATGAACCACCTATGTTGCATGAAGTCATTAGCTACCATAAGAGGCCTGAATCATTAGATTAAGATGGCAAAGAAATCCAAGCACCAAAGCCATCCAGTGAGGAGCCACCAAAGCTGGAACTGAAACTATTGCCAAGCCACCTCGAATATGCTTATCCTAGAAATGAGTCCACTTTGCCAGTTTTCACTGGCTTGGACTTAACTACGGACCAAGAAGCCAGATTATTGCCAACATTGGGCAATCATAAAAAAGCTCTAAGGTGGACCATTGCCGACATCGGGGGAATAAGCCCGACAGATAATGTGAAGAAAAATGTGCTTAGATGGCTAGTTACTGGAAGGAAAAGTGGATGGCAAATGACTGAGAATGAAGAACTAGAGCAGAAAAATTTTGCTGCAACAAGACTGCCAAAGATGATGCGGCTAAAAACTAAAGATTTCATGAAGATTCTAGAACAAGATGAGGATGACTATGCCTCGAAAACAAAGAGATTCTTCAGTTTTCTAAGGTGGTTGTTCAAAGCCACCATGGTAAAAAAAATTCTTTCATTCTGTAATCAGGAATTTGGCATGATCAAAGGAAAGCAATTCTTTGGCTTTCTATGTTGGTTATTCAAACAAAAGATTACCACAGAATGAAGCACTACCGGGAAGGAAATCGGAATAATGCCAAGGACACCATTCTCCTTTTAAAAATTTAGTACCTCTTTGCCAACTCGGTTTGATCATTGTAAATAATTTAGTAGAGTTATTTTTTTTCAGTACTTAGGATATATTAGTTTTAATTTTTTAGTTCTTTATTTTATTTCTTTTTATGTTTTGAAAGGTTTCTTTAATTTTTAGCACAGGAAATAATGCCAAGAGACCATGCTGAGTTCTGATGCCAAGACGGCCAAAGCGAAACCTATGGTACCAATTCCAGAAACAAAGACAACAACAATGCCAGCAGATCCAGTGGCAATGCTCTTCCAGATATATCAATGCCAGAAGGTCATACTCCAGAAGTTAGAGAAAGCCGAAGAGCTGAACTTAATTCTTTGGCAGTATATTCATGTAGAGACCGTGCAATGAAGAAAACACTCGCAGCCATGTCTTTCTATACATTGCCAGCATTCTTTGAGTTTCCTGCTTACCTCCTTGCCAAGGATGGCATGTCAGCCAGATCACAGTCTGTCCACACGCTGACCTAGTTTGATGCCACCATTGTTTAAGAATTCTATGTTCATCTTGTGACCAAAGATTCACCATTCTTGATGATTAGAGGAACATGTGTATGTTTTGATGAAGGATGTATTAACACTATGTTTGATTTGGATGGTACATGGGATGAATATTTTGAGTATGCCAATTCGATGAATGCTGCCAAGAGAAAGAAGTTCCTGGCAGATTCGTGT
This sequence comes from Hibiscus mutabilis, assembly GCA_019671005.1. NCBI lineage: Eukaryota > Viridiplantae > Streptophyta > Magnoliopsida > Malvales > Malvaceae > Hibiscus > Hibiscus mutabilis. Next base: position 4,391,712 of record CM033752.1, read on the forward strand.
GAGCCTGACATAGCCTAGATATTGTCATCGAAGGTCCACCGAACGGTGAAACGATTGGCATTGAAACATCAACCGAGAGGCTGAAATTAGTTTTTAAAGGCCAATATGATACCTACAACCCACAATGAGACTATCTCGAAAGAAAGGCTGATTTTATTGCACTCTATCATGATGGGGTTCAAAATTAACGTTGGCAGGCTCATCATCGATGAAACTTATAAATGTGCATCAAGAGGTAATAGCAGTCTGTTCTTTCCTTTGTTAATTTATAACATTTGCATGCTCTATGGTGTGCCAAAGCTTGATACAAATAAAGGTCAAATGATCAAGGGAACAACAATGACAGCTGCTATTTGGAGAAACCTCACCGTTGCCGAGCCAAAAAACAAAGGCAAGTGGAAGGCAAAAGTGCCCACGCCAAAGCCAAAGGTGTCAAAGGCAGTGCCAGCCACCATGCCAGCCAGTTCACTGCAGTGATGTCTCAAATTTACCATTGCCAGGAGATCATTCTCTGAAAGTTAGAGATAGCCGATGAACTCAATGATAAGATAAGGCACTACACAAAGGAGAATGATGCTATCATCAGGGATGTTCTTGAATAAAATGTACCATGGTTTTGTGACAGCATTTCTAGATTTCCCTGCCGAGCCCTCTGCCAGCGATGATGCCATGCCATCCAATCCATACGAGAAGAAGTCTACAAAGAGGATTCTTCTTCTTCCCAAACTCCTTTACATTTCATTACATTGCATTTACATAATCATGCATTTTATTTTTCTATTTTTTTGTATATATGTGTTGTTTCATGTATTGAAGACAATGCACATCTTGGGTTTGTGGGTGTGCATTTCTTCACATTTATGCCATGCAATTCATGTTTAATTTTTGTTGCCATGCCATTTGCCATGCCATCTAGGTCATTTAGAATTGATGCATACCGAACCACTAAAAAAAGAAAAAAGTTTGCATCGGTTTAATTTTGAAAAATGTTAACACTTGTTAGGCAAGTTTAATTTGATCTAGGTGTCTGTCCAATGAAGAAAATTTAATCTTTAGTTGCAATGCCATGCCAGCAGAATAGTTATGCCATGTTTGCTTGGTAATTGATCTCTAGTTTAGGGAATTGAACTTACACTTAACACATAGTATGTATCCAGCTTCTTAGCAAACTTAGACTTTTTTGAAACTATGCTCAGAATAAAAAAAAAGAAAAAAAGAACAAATGATGCCAAGGTAAAAGAAGTAAATAAGACAACAATGTTCTGCCAAGGCAAGAAAAAAAATAGAACTCTCCTCTACCTTAGGGATAATAAGCTACTTGGGGCTTCGTGGTTTGCTCCCTCTTAGTTCTCAAGTCCAAAACCTTAGGGCATGAGTTGAAGAAAAAGCCTAGTGATGTCTAGATTAAGGTGGGGATTCGTGGTATGCTCCCTCCTATCTCTCACGCTAAATAGTGTCGTTAAGCAAGCTTAAATTAATACCAACAGAAACCCTTGGCAAAGAAAAAAAAGAAATAAAAAAGAGAATCTAAGTTTAGATAGTAAGATTGTCTAAGGGAGTGAAAGGATACTTGATGCATATTGCCTACACATCATGCACTTTTCATGAACTTAGACTAGAGTTATATTGCTCCACTCGAATTACTACCTGTTTGGCATTATTGCACTAAGATACCGATGACAGAAATAGAGCCAAAATCTGCTTTCCAGTACTTGTTGGCATTCTAACCAAAATTTTGTTGAGGTAATATTTTTTATAGTTTTTGTTTTTATTTGTTTGCATTACTTGAGGACAAGCAATGAGTTAGATTTGGAGGTGTGTTACCTCTCCAAAAGTACTATTTTAATGCCAATCTTACAATTCTTTTGCTTGTTTTTAGGTACATTTAGTTGCATAAGCTTGATAAAATCATGCATTTGCATAAGGAGTTTAGAATTCTGTCTATGCCAGTGTGAATGGTTGTTTTGTTCGCAATTTTACAGGTTTGACATAGTATTTGGCCCTGAAATGAAACACATAAAAGAATGCCAAAGAGAATGCTGAGTTGCTATTTGCAGCGAAGGATCAGAAGAGAAATACCCAGCATCATTGGCAATAGGATGCCATAAGAGTTATGCCAATAACCCTTGCAATGCCAGCCCGAAAAAATAGGACCAGATCAGGCTATAAAAAATAGCATTTGATCAAACTCTGAAAAAATATGATGCCAAGTCTGTCTGGCAGAAATGGATCAAACGATGCCAAGCTCAGCTGCCAAAGGATCGAAGGCATATGACGTTAGACCTAGTGAAAACCTGGTTAGCTTATCAGTTATCACTTCAAATTTGGATAAGATGATCACATCCCTTATCCCTTGCGCATTCAAATTCAAACTCAAAGGCTTATCATATGCCCTCCTTGCACGCCTATTTAAAGACCAACCAAGCAAGTATTCGATGAGTGGTTTTTGGGGATTTTTTGTGGTGCTTGATCGTGATTGATCGGAGTGAGGAGTTGGAGTACGACGATTGACAACTGGCCGCACCAAGGAGGGTGGTTCGACCAGCTTGGCCGAGAGCCTGGATCTTGAGGGCTGCATCGAGAGAACCCCTCGCCCATTCTCTTGTTTTAAGTTGTTTTGAATTCTTTTTAATGATAGTGTATTTGGAAAACGTTTATGGTTTTTTGGTTAAATTCCTCACCATGAACTAATCTAATAGTTGTTGGGGGATGTTTTGCGTTGAACACTATTTTATGTTTTAGTTTTTAATAATAAATATTCCTTTGACATTGTTTTATCTATTCGGCATACTTTAATATTTCCTAAATACTATGCCAAGCGAGAGCTGGCACTGTTGGCCTATTGTTCCTCAATATCTTAACAGACTTGGGGTGGTAACGATTAAGTTGTTGAATACTGAGGAGAGAAGCTTCGAGAGAAGTCGTTCAAGTAGATGAACTTAGTTCGGGAGTGAAATCTACCCCTTATGAGTATAGATTGGATCTTAATCAAATTGGTTTATTTAAAAGCATGCACTATAGAGATATAGAGGTTTTTACATGATCAATTTAGGGAAATGACCATCGAGAGAGACTTTGCTAATTTTGAGTCTGCTCGACAAACAATGCCAAGACAGGTTGTTATTAAAGGATGGCACGGCATGAATAGCGTGAAAAATAGGCATTCCCTGCCAACGCTCATCATTCATTAAATCACCTTCCTTGCCAACGTCTTTACTTTACTTTTATTTATTTTCTTTCCAATTATTTCCAAAACCAACTTCAAAACAAATCAACTTTTTCTTAAGGCAAGTAACATCAAGGCAATTGAATTCCAAGTCAATCTTTGTGAGATCGATACTCAGCTTACTGTTGTATTACTTGTAGATCGTGTATACTTGCACGTAAAAGACTCATCTTGGCATTGTTTTATACTTTTCCAACATATCTTCTGCCCCTTTTGCCAGCATTTCACCTAGAGAGTCTACATATATTACGGATGTGTATAGATTATCGGCAGTTGAACAAGTTGACGATAAAGAATATGTATTTTTTTATCGTAGATTGGTGATTTGTTTGACCAGTTCAGGGGTGCGTTGGTATTCTCTAAGATAGATTTGAGGTCTGGGTACTATCAGTTAAAGGTGAAAGATGTGGATGTGCCCAAGACAGCTTTCCGTACGAGGTATGGACATTATGAGTTTTTGGTGATGCCATTTGGTTTGACCAATGTGCCGGCTGCCTTCATGGACATGATGAATAAGGTGTTCCATGAGTTTTTGGACCAGTTCATGGTTGTGTTTATTGATGATATTCTCGTGTACTCTCGTACCGAGGAGGATCATGATAAGCATTTATGGATTGTGCTTCAGACATTGTTGGTTAATCAGTTTTATGCCAAGTTGAGAAACTGTGAGTTCTGGCTTAGGGAAGTTATTTTCCATAGGTATTTGTTATCGGCCGAGGGGATCTGTGTTGATCCGCACAAGATTGAGGTCGTGATGAGTTAGAAAGCACCTAAATCTGTGATAGAGGTTCAGAGTTTCTTTGGGTTGGCTGGTTATTACCGTAGGTTTGTTGAGGGGTTCTCCAGTATAGTTTCTCATTTGACCAAATTGTTTCAAAAGAATGTTTGTTTTGAATGGACAGAGGATAGGTAACAAGCTTTTGAAAGGTTAAAGGAAGCTTTGACGCGAGCTCCAGTCTTTGTTAAGCCTGAATCAGGAAAAGAGTTCGTTGTTTATAGTGATGCGTCTTATGTTGGGCTTGGGTGTGTGTTGATGCAGAAGGGTAAGTAGTTGCGTATGCATCTAGATAGTTGAAGGTCATGAGCGTAATTACCCTACTCATGATCTTGATGAAGCTGCGGTTGTTTTTGCCTTGAAAATCTGGAGGCATTACCTTTACGGTGAAAAGTGTGTGGTTTACACAGATCATAAGATTTTGAAGTATTTGATGTCGCAGAAGGAGTTAAACCTTAGGCAAGATGGTTAGAGTTGCTTAAGGATTATGATCTGACCATCGAGTATCATCCAGGAAAAGCTAACGTTGTGGCTGATGCTTTGAGTAGAAAAGCTACTGTGGAGTTGAGGGCTATGTTTGCTAGGTTGAGTGTGACCCGTGACAGTGGGTTGTTGGCTGAGTTACAAGTGAAAGCATCATTGTCATAGTTGATTAAAGAGAAACAACCGTATGATGAGAGTTTGGAACCGCATGTGAAGGATATCATGGATGGGAATCCTACGAATTTTCATTTTAATGATGATGCAATGTTATGTTTTAAAGGTCAGGTTGTGGTGCCCGAAGATGAGGAGTTGAGGCATACCATTTTGACCGAAGCGCATGCGAGTCCTTTTTCTATGCATCCCGGTAGTACTAAGATGTATCAAGGTTTGAAGGAAGAGTACTATTGGTTTGGTTTGAAGAAAGATGTAGTTGATTTTGTTGCTCGATGCATGGTGTGTCAGCTTGTAAAGGCTGAACATCAATTCTCTTCTGGGTTGTTGCAACTGTTGAAGATACCTGAATAGAAGTGGGAAAGGATTGCCATGGATTTTGTGTCTGGGTTTCCTTTGAAACCGACCAAAAAGGATTCCATTTGGGTGATTGTGGATCAATTTACGAAGTGTGCGCATTTTATGCTAGTGCATACGACATATACCTTGGGTAGGTTGGCCAAGTTGTATATTTTTGAGATTGTGCGGTTTACGGGGTGCATAAATCCATAGTTTCAGATAGAGATCCGTGCTTTACAGAGAGGTTTTGGGAGTGTTTGCATCGTGCTCTTGGTACACGGCTAAATTTTAGTACTTCGTATCATCTTCAGACGGATGATCAACCGGAGCGTGTGATTCAGGTCTTGGAGGACATGTTCAGATGTTGTATTATTGAGTTTCAAGGAACGTGGGAAGAGTAGTTGCCGTTGGTGGGGTTTGCCTATAATAATAGTTATTAGGCTACTATATATATGACACCATACGAGGCTTTTTATGGTAGGAAGTGCCGTACACCGTTGTGTTGGGCTGATGTTGGAGAAAAACATGTTTCTTTGCCTGATGTGTTGAAAGGCACCAATGAAAAGGTGAAGTTGATATATGAGCGGTTGAAAGTGGCTTCGGATCGTCAGAAATCCTATGCGGATTTGAAGCGTAGAGATATAGAGTATGTTGTTGGCGATCGTGTGATTTTGAAAGTGTCACAGTGAAAAAAGGTGATGCGGTTTGGACATAAGGGTAAGCTTAGTCCGAGGTTTATTGGACCATATGAGGTTGTGGAGCGTGTTGGTCCTGTGGCTTATTGGTTAAGGTTGCCTTCCGAGTTAGAGAAAATTCAGGATGTGTTTTATGTATCGATTTTACGAAGGTATCGGTCGGATCCATCGCATGTTATGCCAGTGGAGGATGTTGATTTGAGGCTGGATTTATCTTATGACAAGGAACTGGTAGAGATCCTTGACACCAGAAGTAAGGTTTTGCGTGGCAAGACGGTTGAGCTTGTTAAGGTGTTGTGGAGGCACCGCGGTGTTGAGGAAGCCGCGTGGGAACGCAAGTCGAATATGTTGGAACAGTTTCTGCACCTGTTTCCTCCAGGTAAATTTTGAGGACGGAATTTCTTAAATGGGGGAGAGTTGTAACGCCCCGATTTTGGGCCTAGCGATTTTGAGGTTCGTTAGACGGTCCGGTGGACTAGGTGAAAGATTCGAGAGGAGTTTAGAAATAAATATTTTTGAGTAAGATAAAAATATGAAAAAATAGTTAAAAATCATATTTAAATATATGGAAAGTTTGGTGAAATCAATTTTGGAAAATGTGATTTGGATGGGTGACATTTTGGTTAGTGACTAAAATGTAATTTTTGAAACCTATATTTTAAAGGTGACTAAATTGTAAAGAATCAAATTCTTAGAATCCTTAATGAGTTATTTTACCAAGTTGTTGCTGGTGGTTTCTCCCTTTAATTAAGACTTTTTAACATGTGTTTTTAAAGGTAATTAAAAGGGATTTTGATAATAAAAGTTAGTTATTGGTTTTAAAGAAATTTGACATAAACTTTTCTCTCCACCTCTTTTCTGCCAAACACTATTGTTTTCATCAAAATCCAGAGGTGAGAGGTTTTTCTACTTGGATTCTTGATTTTTAATTGTTTCTTTACCTTTGATTTACAAAACCTCATTGAAATCTTGTGTTTTTCTAGCTTTAATCTACCAATTGAGGGATAAATCACGCAATAGAGGTAAGGTTCATTATTATCCTCTATTGATGGTTCTTTATTGATATTCCAAAGTATTTGATCCTTGATCCTTGATTTATGATTTATAATCTGATTTTATGTTTTTATAGTGAATAATTGATTTAATTAGGTTTACTTGGGGAAATTATGGAAGATTCGTATTGGATCTGTTTTCCAGTATTAGGGATTGATTTTAAACATATTTTGGATGATTTATAATATTGATAAGTTGTTTTTAACATTGGAATCTCGAAACTCCTTGAATCCTTGATTATTAGGTTGTTAGATTTGTGTTTTGTGGAGTTGTTGTGGCTGTGTTGTTGCTGGAAATTTATGGATGGTATAATCCTGTTATTAGATGTTATTAGATGTTAATTGAAGTGTTAGATTGATAGATTGTGGCTGGGTTGTGTTTGGAAAGAGTTAGATGGTGATTTCGGTTGTTGTGGATGGGTAATTGTGAAAGGATTGTAAGGTTTTGCAAGAAATTGTTTTCGCAGTGTTTTGAATGCATTGAGATGCATTAATCCTCTATTGTAATGTGGTTAAAATAGGGGAGCTTGAACCGGAAGTGATTGGTGAAGCTTTGGAGGCTTCAGACACTTGAGTTCGCGTTGGCGAATTGAGGTTTTGCGTATCGGTGAGTGAGAATGTGGATTTCAGCTTTGAAATGATTTAAATGTGGTTTATGGGAGTTTAACTGAGCTTGAAATGCTGGTTTAAACTCGAAAGTAAGTATGTTGTGGTTTCTCTCTTGGTCGTGCTTTTTGTGAAATGGTTTTATGTACTTGTTTTGATTTACATTGTATCTACTGTTTAAACATGTTTTAAAGTATGTGAGATACTATTTTTGATCATGAAATGATGATGAATGCACATGGTAAGTGATCCATGTAAGTATATGGTTTATACTTGAGTGTTAAGCATGTGTTGTTACTTGGGAAATGAATCGGTTTAATGCTTATAAAACATTGAGGTAAATGGTAAATGGTGAATTATATTGGCAAGTGATGTGGTTTAAAAATGTTATCGGATATAGTTGGCTGGCCATAAGATTGATAGTGTACTATAATAAGTTGCCTTGGATGTCGAAGGGTTTTATACGGTATACCAAATACTCCATCCAAGTACCTTAAAGTTTGACGGGTTATATGGCAACGTAAACTCCCGTTAGTGGGTTAAGCATCTAACCGAGGGTTGGGGGTTAGTGTCCCTGTGGGTTGTAAGTGTACCCAGTTGTAATGTACCGCAATTTTAATTGTATCACTATTCCAGTTGAGATGGCTTGAAGTGTTGTGAGAACACTTGTTGAATATGTGTATCCGATGAACTATTTTGATATAGGAACTTGGTTATGATCACTTGTAAGCCAATATCATTGTTAATGTATCATTGAAAGGTTTATGTTGTATAATATGACTTATACATGTTTACTCTTTAAGCTCTGCATATGGTTGTTATGCATGGGAAGGCTTAAATAGAGGTTTATCAATGGGATTTGCTGTTGGTTAATGACACATGTTGCATATGGTTTAATATGCTGGTTTATAAAGATGTTAAGTGCATGGTTTTCAAGGCATGATGGTTTTAATGTTGTTTAAAAATGGATTGAAATGAGATTTTAATGTGTTGTTGAGAAATGGTTTTGAATGTATTGATTGTTTTTTGTTTTTGAGCACTCCTCACTAAGCCAGTGTGCTTATGCTCTCTTTGTCCATCAATGCATAGAATTAAAGTTTGGAAGGCCGTGGGAAGTAAGGGATCAAAAAAAGACTTGATACTAAATGTATGTTTTTGAATTAGACTATAAGTAGTAAGGGCAATTGGGTTTCCGTTGTTGTTTTGGGAGATGTTTTGCTAAACTCCTTGGTTGAGCAATGTTGTTTTGCTGCTTTTGGTTTGTAAATGGCCATATGGATTGTTTGTGTTGATGGTTTGAGATTTCATGCTTTGCTTGTTTTGAATTCTAGGAAGCATGCCTCTTGATTTACCTTTAAAGCATGATGCCATGGTACGATGTTGAAACTGAGATGTTTTGTTGTGAAATGACTCTTGAATGTGTTGGATGTATGTTAGAAGCATGTTAGGATATCTTGGTATGATCGAAAGCATGTTAAACCAGCTAATGTGGACATTTCAGGCCCAGGCGTACTGGTATGGATGTCCATATTTCGGTAAGAGTAAGTCATTTCAGGCTCAGCGTACCGGTACTCGGGCAGGCATTTCGGTAGGGGCCTAGGCAAAATGAGGTTGTTGTTTCGGTACACGATGGACCATTTTGGTACGATATAGTGCATTTGGGTAGGGTGTATCGGTACGCGGGGGCGTATCAAAATGGGTTTTGGCTACTGGAATATGAGGTTTTAAAAATAGTAATCCTGTACTGATACGCGAGTAAGTGTACCTATACGGCTAACCGTTAATTCGATTATTTGAGTATCCTAAAGTTTTATTTTCTTATGTTTTAGTCCCTGAATAAAGTGGATGCAATTGCTTGAGTATGGATGATCATTTTGAGTTGAGTTTTGATATGAATGTACAAAAGTGGAATAATTAAAGGTTGGTAACATTAAAATAAGCTAAGTCCCTATAGTTTTTTAAAATTGCAATTTGGTCCCTAAATTGCAATTGTGTTCAATTGGATGTCAATTCGATGCCCGATTGAGTTGAGTTTTCACCCACTGCTAATATGAACATATAGAAACATAATTTGCATCTAGATAAGATAAAAGGAAAAAATGGATGCTTTTCGAGTTTCTTCTTCATGGTTTACTTTGGTAAACCTAATGTGGTTCGTTCGGTTCGGTCTTGTGACTAGGCCAGGTCGAGGGGGTTACACTGAGGTGCCATAGGTCTATAACTTTAACTACCCTTCTAATATCCTATAGCATGAGCCCTCTATCAGGGCATGAACAAGACTCCTCCTGGCCATAAGATCTCTTAGATCAATCTCGACCTCGGTATCGCCCTTGATCCCTGTCTCTACCTTGATATCTATCTCTATTGTTCTGGCTAGCTGCCAAAATCTCCATCTCTTCTACAGTCTTGGCCCGATTCACCAGCTTCTCAAACATCTTATCATGGTGTGTGGCCACTCGATCATGTATCCCAATATGAAGACCCTCCAAGAGCTTATTGCATATGTCATTCTCAGTAGATACTAAACCAGTACCATATCTCAGCAAATCCAGAAACTGTAACTCATACTCGGCCACTATCATGGAACCCTGTACTAAGTCCTTAAATGCTTGGCACCTTTCTCTCAAGAACCGTTTTCCCAAAAAGTGATTCCTAAAACGCTCTTTAAAGAAGTCCTATGTCAATCTCTCTGAGGGCAAGCTGCTCACCACGGACTCCCACCAGGTGTGAGCATTCTCGTCCAACATAGACACCACTCCCAAATATCTTCTAGTTAGCTCTAAACCCAACTGGTCCATACGTCTCTCAGTATCATGCAGTCATCTCTCAACCTCGGTCGTTGTTCTACTAAGAGATCCCTAGAAGGTTTGACCCGTTAGCAATTAGGGTCTGATAGATAGAAACTTCAGGCGTGATGCCTAATGCTCTGACTACACTCTAGATCAACTGGAGAAACTGCCTACTCAATTTCTCATCAGTAACTCCAGTCAAGGGCTCTATCCCATAAAAAGTCAATCCTCTAACCGGGGTTGTCATGTCGATGCTAGAAGTAGGTGGCAGGTCAGTCGGCACGACAGAACTACTAGGGGCAGGAGGATCTAGAGAAAATAAAGGATCTACAAGAGCTGGAGGATCTACTACAAGATTAGAAAATCTTGTTGCTTGACCCCACCCACAGGTGGTCGACGTCCTCAACGAGTGCTCATAATGAAAAATCTCTAGTAAAGGTAATTCTTAGAGTCAGAACCGGCATTGGAGTACCGTACACAGGTAAACATATAAATCTCGGTGACATAACCCTTATTAAACTTATTTGTAAAACAGTTTAGGAAAATATTTTATTTAGGATCCATTCACATTCTGAGATTTATAAAACCAAAAGCTCTGATACCAACCAAATATAATCCCCTAGACCGACCTATGTGTAAAGTCCAACTCTAGGAGGTCACATTCTTTACTAAAATTTTAATCATAAAAATTATTTAAAAGTTTAAAAGTCAAATCAAGTAATAAAGTAATCCCATGCATAAATAAGTTAAGGTAATTAGTAAAATCCTCATCAAAATATGATTACATCATAAAACCATAACGACAATATAAAAGGTATTCTATAACAAAATATAGGCTTATGTCAGCCAATAAAGACAGTTTGGAAGATAAAAGTATTATATTAAAATGTATGAGCTGAATGTGTAGATCCTTCAAGTGCTAAGTTTGGGAAGCTTGTCCAAAAGTATCTGAAAGGGGAAAAGATTTGGGGTATGAGCTATGGAGCTCAGTGTGTTCCAACAGTGCATATAAAAATATTTATACAAATTAAATAAACCAACATTTCGTGAAACATGTTATAAGAGCATCCAAAGTTTTCATGTAAGTCTATCAACCCTCCATCCAAACTCCAGGATACAGTTCCCTAGAATGGTATCGTATACAAGCATTAACCCGAGCTCATTGGGCTTGGGTACCATCCTAAGGAAAAACCTTAGGTCCGGGAAAAATTACCCTAGCTGAAACATAGGAACTGAATACGACATAATTACCCTAGCCGAAGTTTAAAAACCTTAAACGGGCAAAATTACCAGCCATATCAGGGCTAAACCTTTATAGACTTCATATCATAACCTAAGTACCCAGTAATTCAGTACATGCAATCTTATAATATGCAGTAATTTAATAAACATATTCATGATCCAATAACAATAAACATAAAGCATACTTGTCATATCAGGTACTAGGGCTTGCATCAAACTTACAGTATAATCATGTTTAACTTCAAAATCAAGTTACCTTTATACGAAATTAACATGTCGATCATGTGCACATCATTAATTTGATAAAAAAATTAATAAATTATTTTAAACGGTATACAATACAATCATATAGCACACAAGGAACACACCTCAAAAAGTCAGGTATATTAGATAATCTACTGGGCGCCAGAACCACGCTCAGCTGCGGTGCTAGAACATAGATTAAAAAAGATTCAGGGTTACTACAAGAATTATGTTTCACTAAGACTATTAATTAAGCATTTTAAAGCCATACGAGTCACTATAGGTTCACGCGGCTGAGCAGATCGGGATGAGCTAGGCTGGGCGTAAGCACCATCGGGAGATCCGTGAGTACCTTTAACCAATAAAGATTTTTATCAGTCCTTTATTCAACTATAATTGCTGTAATACACCAATTTTTGGTTATGACTATTTTGCAATGAATCAAAAGTTGGTGGTTTTAATTTAGTGACTAAAATGTAAAATGTTAAAGTTTAATGACCAAAGTGAAAAGTTGAGAAAAGTTCAGGGACCAACATGGTAATTTTCCCAATAATTATTTTTATTATATAAATAAATATATCACATAAGGGTTGAATCGAATATAAAATTGTTGGTTCAATCCGATGTTTCTATTATTGGCAAATTACAGTTAAAGTTTAAAATGAAATTCGGGTAGTCGTATGAGCTTGGGTTGTGATGAAATTTTGAAGGGAGTTGTAAGAAGACTTGACGAGTATGAAATTTCATTTTGGACTCATTTTTAATCGATTTAGATTTGATTGAAGGCGGTATTTTAAAATAGTGCACAAATGGCATTTTTGTGAATACATGGATTCATTAATGGTATTTTAGTCATTTTGCCCCTACTTTTTGATGAAAGATGATTATAGAAAATTGATAAGGTTAGGTGTCAACACCTAATTGGTCATAATTGAGGCGTAAAATGGTAATTTCACTATTGATGAAGATTTTTATATTAGGAATAAAGATTAAATATGCCATTTGTCATGTTAATTAATTAAAGAAAAAGCTAGAAACTCTCTATTCTTCTTCCTCCATTTCCTAACCAACATAGCCAAGGTAAGGAAATTTTTGATTCAATTTTCGGCTTGATTCGATTGGTTTTTGGTTCAAGACATGAAATAGAAAATTAATCTCCATTGAATTCTCTTTCTTTTGGTATAATTTTTGAGTGGTTTCCATGCTTATATGTTGACATTGGAGATTAGGGTTTATGACGAACAAGTTGAGAATTCATGTTTTATGGGTTGTTTAAGTTGGATTTAATGTTGTAAGGTTATTTTTATGCTTAGATTGATGAAAACAACATGATTCTTGTTTTAGGTATTATTTGGAAAAATTGAAAAAATTAGGGGAAACTCTTGCAAATTTTTTATTTGAATTAGAAATAATGTTAGAAGCTTGAATATGGTGTTTGGAGGTTGAACTTATGCTTGAATCAAGTTGGAAATTTTGGTTAAAGTGACCTTTGGTATTCGGCCTCCAAGAAGAAAATATGAGAAAATTATGGAAAAAATTTCCTAAGGCTAGAAATGGTGTAAGGATGATTTTGTAAGCTTTGAAATGTTATTTTGACTAATATGGAAGTTTGTAAAGTGTTGAAGATTAAAGTGTAAAGTTGGGAAAATATGTGATTAAAGTGGAAAGTTGTTTTGAATTTAAAGTTGTGTGATAAAAGGATTATTTTGAAAGGTTTGGAAGTATAAGGATTAACATTGTTGTTGTGAGATAAGATTAGTAATGAAAGAATTTGTAGGAGTAATTGTTATTATTCCTAATATGGTTTTATGCTAGAATGATACTAACATATACTTGAATTGTATATGTTGGTGAATTGTTGTAGATTATAATCGTAATCCAAACAGGGAGCCGAGCAATTCAAAAGACAAGGAAAAAATGCAAAAGTGAAGCTGTGTATAATGGTAAAGTTTCCTAGCGAGGCAACATGTGAGTGCATTTCTACCATTTTATTTGATATGAGAAAGACTTGCGATGAGTCTATCTCGAATGTCAATCCACAAATAACATATTTTCAATGATTTTTTAAAAGAACTATAAATGATTTTCGGGTATGAACAGCCCAATGCATTTTTATATGATATTGTGAAATGTTAATATCTTTTGATATTTTAAATAAGTGAATGGTATATAATAGTGAATGTTTAAAGCCCATTGTATGCATTATAAGATTTCTTGGTATAATTGGCATGACAATGAGGTGGGAGTATAAATGATACAGTGATGTTGTACAAGTGTAAAACAATTATAAAATGAAACAGTGATGTTGTGTTCTACAGCTATGACCTAACGATACAATGATGTTGTATAAGTTTACAGTAGTTATCAGTGATGATGTGTTCTACAGCTATGACCTAGTGATACAGTGATGTTGTATAAGTTTACAGTAGTTATAAAGTGATACAGTGTTTTATTTTGGCACAACAAATTAGTTAATGCCGCACATGTGCATACTCAATAGCGATTCGCATACCATGCATTCTCATTTATCTTACATTAGGCTATGATATAATAACAGTGAAAAGTGCAAATGAAAATGACATAAATTTTTAAACAATGGTTTTTGATATGAACTGTCTTATTTATATAAACTATTATTTTCAATGTTATTTATTGAATTATTAGTTGCCTCAGTAAGTTTTTATTTAGCGTGTGAGTGTTTCACGCGTAGGTAAAGATCGTAAGGAGTAAGGAGTTGTGATAGGAGACATCATCTATTTTGAAAGAGGTGCATCATTATCAGTAAGACATCCCCGATGTCCCTTTTTGATATTATTAGTTACCATGTATCCTATAAATGTTCTGGTTACTCTGATATGAAAATATTGGAAATGGTTGTAATGTTATAAGCATGAATATGAATACTTTTCATGGATATTATTAATTAAATATGTTGAAATTGTATTTTATTTGCTAATCGAATGATTTTTAAATTATGTAGTTTTTAGGAAGTTTTATTAGTTATACAAAGGAGAATCGAACTGCCAGGTTGCTGCCTAAATCTAGGTTCAGATCGAACTTAGAAATATTAGTTTTAAATTTTACGCGATTAAATATTATTTTAGTTAAAGAGTTTCATTGATTATTTTTTAAAGAAACAAAATTTTACCGATTTTGAAATAAGTAATATTGTATAAGTGTCATGTGACATCTCTAACTCGTATTCAGTGACGGATACGGGTAAGGGGTGTTACATTTAATGGTATCAGAGTTACAGGTTTAGCCGATTCTCGGTTGAACTTAAAGTTGTTTTGAGTTGAAAAGTGTATACATGCCACTAGAATATCAATATTACTGATATGATGTTTATGAAATTGATGGATGTCGCTCCTTAGTAATGTAGTTATATGGTTATAGATGTCACAAACAGGGAGTTCTAGACAATCTATAGACCGGGAAATGTCAAAAGGAGCCGATAGTGGTAGTAATGAGATTAATAATAATCTCACGACTTAATTGGGACATGGTGGAGCACAAGCACAGCAAGTGATGCTTGTGCAAGATCAGGGGACTTTTCTTCAATCGTTGGAAGAAATTTTGACCCGTTTCCAACCACAAGCTCCCCCAATTCCCCATATGACAATTGCTAAGGAGTTAAAAAGTTTGGGAGCACCTGAATTTAAAGGAGATTCAGATGAAGATCCAATGGCTGTTGATATATGGTTAAAAGATTTAAAGATTATGCTTGACGGATTCCGTTGTTCCAAGATGAATAAATTGGATGGAGCTGTCTTTTTACTGCGAGATCAAGCTAGGTTTTGGTGGACTAATGCCACGATGCACATTCCGTCCAAGCAAGTGACCTGGCAATTCTCTTTGGAGGAATTTAAAAATAAGTATATCGGAGAGCAGTTTATCAGAGAAATGAAGCAGCAATTTCTTAATCTGAAGCAAGGAAACTAGATTATTTACGAATATGAATGTGAATTTAATAAGTTGATTCGGTTTGCTACATAGTTGATCCCTACGGAGAAAGATCAATGTGATTGGTTTATTGAGGGATTAACTACGAAGTTAAAAGAAATGTTGGTGGCATTGAATTTATCAAAATTTCAGGAAGTTGTGAACTGAGCTAAGGCAATCGAACGAGTACAGCCTGAAAAGATAGTTGAACCAAAATCGCAGTCAAATAAGAGATCGGGAACATCTTCATTTTCTTTTTCATTAAAGTGGGGCAAGAGTTCTGGTTCTCGATATCAGAATAGATCTGGATCATCTATAAATTATCATAAAGGATCGGGTGCTGGAAAAGGCAAGCAAATCCAGAAAAAAATTCTGAGGCTGATTCAGTTCCCTATTTATGTGATATTTATGGCAGACGTCACCCAGGCCAGTGTCGATTGATGACAAGAGCTTGTTTCAAATGCAGAGAAATGGGTCATTTTGTGAGAGACTGCCTACTGATATCTGGGGAGAGACCTGCCCAAAAAGAAAGATCTGCAGTGATGCCACCGAGAGGCAGAGGAAGGGGTAGACCAGGAAGACCATCTGAGTCGGTTTCACAAGCGGAAAGGCGCGCACCAGCTCGAGTTTATAATATACAGACTAATGAGGACCGGGATAACTCATAAATTATTACATGTACATTTTATCTTTTTTATAATCCTGTATTAGTTTTGATTGATCCTGGTTCTACGCACTCGTATGTTAGTACCAAGTTAGTTGGAGATAGAGATATTTTGTTAGAATCTATCTCTAGTGATATAGTGGCAACAAATCATTTGGGTCAAAGTGCGAGAGTAAGTAGAATATGTAGAAATTTTCTGATAAAGGTGCAAGGAACTGAGTTTCTGGCAAACCTAATAGAGTTACCTTTCGAAGAATTTGAAGTGATATTAGGCATGGATTGGTTATCTTTCTACCATGCTATTGTGGATTGTCGCTTAAAGCGATTAATCTTGGAGAATTTGGAAGGCGAAGAGATAATAGTAGTGGGGGAAATGATAAATCCTTTATCTAATGTGATTTTAGTTGTTTCTGCTAAGAAACTGCTGTTACAAGGTTGTCAAGCTTTCTTAGCAAATGTGGTGGATACCAGAACTGCTGAAATTAAATTGGAAGATATTCCTACAGTTTGGGAATATCCAGATGTATTTCCTGATGAGTTACTAGGATTATCCCATGATCGAGAAGTAGAGTTTAAGATAGAGGTGCTACCTGGTACAACACTCATATCGATGGCCCCGTATAGAATGGCGTCAGCTGAGCTTCGAGAGTTAAAGGCGCAATTACAAGAATTATTGGATCGGGTTTTTATAAGGCCAAGTGTATCACCTTGGGGCACGTCGGTATCATTTGTGAAAAAGAAAGACGGGTCTATGCAACTATGCATAGATTATCGTCAGTTAAATAAGGTGACAGTGAAGAATAAGTATCCTCTTCCGAGGATTGATGATCTTTTTGATCAGTTAAAAGGTGCAGCTGTGTTTTCTAAAATTAATCTTCGATCTAGATATTATTAGTTGAAGATTAAGGAAGAAAATATTTCAAAGACAGCTTTCCGAACTAGGTATGGGCACTACGAGTTTGTAGTGATGTCGTTCGGAATGACTAATGCTCCTGGAGCATTCATGGATTTGATGAATTGAATATTTCAACCATAACTGGATTGATTTGTGGTGGTATTTATTGATGATATTTTAGTTTATTCAAAGACAAAGGAGGAAAACAATGCTCATCTTTGTGTTGTTCTTCAGATCCTCCGAGAAAAGAAACTATATGCTAAGTTATCGAAATGTGAGTTTTGGTTATTGGAAGTTACTTTTCTCGGTCATGTGGTTTTCGTAAAAGGAATAAGAGTAGATCCCAAGAAAATACAAGCCATAGTGGAATAGAAAGCTCCGAAGAATATTTCGAAAGTTCAAAGTTTCTTGGGACTGGCTGGTTATTATCGAAGGTTTGTAAAGAACTTTTCCATAATTGTTTCTCCATTGACCAAGTTATTAAGAAAGGATACACCATTTATGTGGACAGATAAATGCCAAGAAAGTTTTGAAACCTTGAAGAAAATTTTAACGGAAGCTTCGATATTAGTACAACCTAAGTCAGGAAAAGATTATGTAGCTTATAGTGATGATTCTCATAATGGCTTGGGATGTGTACTCATGCAAGAATGAAAGGTGGTGGCTTATGCATCCAGACAGCTTAAGACGCATGAAAGGAATTATCCCACCCATGATTTAGAGTTAGCAGCGGTTGTTTTTGCTTTAAAGATATGACGTCATTATTTATATGGAGAACGATGCTATATCTATACGGATCATAAAAGTTTAAAGTACCTGCTAACTTAAAAAGAGTTAAATTTGAGGCAGAGAAGGTGGATTGAGCTCCTGAAAGATTATGATGTGATTATTGACTACCATCCAGGAAAAGCGAACGTGGTAGCTAATGCCCTCAGTAGAAAGACCTTTTCTGCCTTGAGAGCTATAAATGCGAGGATAGCTTTGAAAGAATATGGTGCTTTGATTGCTAAATTAAGTTTAAGGCCTTCTTTAATAGATCGGATAAAGGAGCTTCAGAAAAGAGATATGGAATGTTTGATAAGATTCAAACAAGTCGAAAATGGTGAGACCAAAGATTTCGAAGTTAAACCTGATGGATGTTTGTATTATCGAGGAAGAATTGTTATTCCCGAGGATAAAGAACTAAAGAAAAAACTTCTCTTTGAAGCACATTATAGTCCTTTGACTATGCATCCAAGAGGAAACAAGATGTATCAAGATTTAAAGAGTCGATATTGGTGGCCAGGAATGAAAAGAGCTATAACTGAGTATGTTTCGAAATGCCTGACATGTCAACAAGTAAAAGCAGAGCATCAGGTGCCTTCTAGTTTATTGCAGCCAATTTCTATTCCTCAATGGAAATGGGAACGAGTAACCATGGACTTTGTAACAGGGCTACCCTTGACTCCAAGCAAAAAGGATTCAATTTGGGTGATTGTTGATAGATTGACTAAGTCGACACATTTCATTCCTGTCTGAACTGATTTCTCTATGGATAAGTATGTTGAATTATATATTAAAAAGATAGTTATGTTCCATGGAGTGCCAGTTTCAGTAGTATCTGATAGAGCTCCAAGATTTACTTTCAGATTTTGGAAGTGTTTGCATAAAGCTTTGGGTACTCGACTTAATTTTAGCACAGCCTTTCATCCTCAAACAGATGGACAATCAGAGCGAACTATTCAGATTTTGGAGGATATGTTGAGGGTTTATGTGATTGAATTCCAAGGATCATGGGAAAAGTACTTGTCGTTGGCGGAATTTTCTTACAATAAAAGCTATCAGACAAGTATCAAAATGGCACCTTATGAAGCCTTGTATGGAAGAAAGTGCAGGACTCCTTTGAATTGGTACGAGTTAAAAGATCGGGACGTATTGGGACCTGATCTAATTAGAGAAGCTGAAGACAAAGTAAAGATCATACAAGATAACCTCAAGATAGCCGCCGATCAACAAAAGTCATATGCAGATTTAATGAGGAAAGAAATTGAATTTCAAGTAGGCGATAAAGTGTTTCTCAAAATATCACCTTGGAAAAAGGTATTGCGATTTGGACGAAAGGGAAAGCTGAGTCTGAGATTTATTGGACCATATGAGATTGTGAAGAGAGTTGGTCTGGTGGCTTATCAACTTGCTCTACCTCCGGAAATGGATAAGATTCATAATGTATTTCACGTATCGATGCTCAGAAAGTATCGATCAGTTCCTTCCCACATCATTACTCTAGAGGAAGTAGAGATTCAACCAGATTTGACGTATGAAGAGGAACCAATCAAAATTTTAGCACGTGATGTCAAGGAACTGTGGAACAAGTCGATTCCACTTGTTAAATTTCTTTGGCGAAATTACAAAGTGGAAGAATCAACATGGGAAAGAGAGAAAGATATGGAAAAATAGTTTCCTCATCTTTTCAAACCAGGTACATTCTGAAAATTTGAGAACAAATTTTCTTAAGGGGGAAGAATCGTAATACCCCAATTTTTGGTTAGTGACTATTTTGCAAAGAATCTAAAGTTGGTGGTTTTAGTTCAATGACTAAAATGTAAAATATTAAAGTTTGGTGACCAAAGTGAAAAGTTGAGAAAAGTTAAGGGACCAACATGGTAATTTTCCCAATAATTATTTTTATTCTATAAATAAATAGATCACATAAAGGTGTGAATCGAATATAACATTTTTGGTTCGATTCAATGTTTCTATTATTGAGAAATTACAGTTAAAGTTTAAAATAGAATTCAGGTAGACGTTTGAGCTTGGATTGTGATGAAATTTTGAATGGAGTTGTAAGAAGACTTGAAGAGTATGACATTTCATTTTGGACTCATTTTTAATTGATTTAGATTCGACTGAAGATAATATTTTGAAATAGTGCACAATGGCATTTTTGTGAATACATGGATTCATTAATGGTATTTTAGTCATTTTCCCCTACTTTTTAATTAAAAATGATTATGGAAAAGTGATAAGGTTAGGTGTCAACACCTAATTGGTTATAATTTAGGGGTAAAATGGTAATTTCACTATTGATAAAGATTTTTATATTAGGAATGGAGATTAAATATGCCATTTGTCATGTTAATTAATTAAAGAAAAAGCTACAAACTCTCTCTTCTTCTTCCTCTATTTCGAAACTAACATAGCCAAGGTAAGGAAATTTTTTATTCAATTTTTGGCTTGATTGGATTAGTTTTTGGTTCAAGACATGAAATAGAAAATTAATCTCCATTGAATTCTCTTTCTTTTGGTATAATTTTTGAGTGGTTTCCATGCTTATATGTTGAGATTGGAGATTAGCGTTTATGAAGAACAAGTTGAGAATTCATGTTTTATGGGTTGTTTAAGTTGGATTTGAGGTTGTAAGGTTGTTTTTATGCTTAGATTGATGCAAACAACATGATTCTTGTTTTAGGTATTATTTGGGAAAATTGAAAAAATTAGGGGAAACTCTTGCAAAATTTTTATTTGAATTAGAAATGATGTTAGAAGCTTGAATATGGTGTTTGGAGGTTGAACTTATGCTTGAGTCAAGTTGGAAATTTTGGTTAAAGTGACCTTTGGTATTCGGCCTCCAAGAAGAAAATTATGGAAAAATTTTCCTAAGGCTAGAAATGGTGTAAGGATGATTTTGTAAGCTTTGAAATGTTATTTTGACTAATATGGAAGTTTGTAAAGTGTTGAGGATTAAAGTGTAAAGTTGGGAAAATATGTGATTAAAGTGGAAAGTTGTTTTGAATTTAAAGTTGTGTGATAAAGTATTATTTTGAAAGGTTTGGAAGTATAAGGGTTAACATTGTTGTTGTGAGATAAGATTAGTAATGAAAGAATTTGTAGGAGTAATTGTTATTATTCCTAATATGGTTTTATGTTAGAATGATACTAACATATACTTGAATTGTATATGTTGGTGAATTGTTGTAGATTATAATCGTAATCCAAACCGGGAGTCGAGCAATTCTAAAGACAAGGAAAAAAATGCAAAAGTAAAGTTGTGTATAAGGGCAAAGTTTCCTAGTGAGGCAACATGTGAGTGCATTTCTACCATTTTATTTGATATGAGAAAGACTTGTGATGAGTCTATCTCGAATGTCAATCCACAAATGACATATTTTCAATGATTTTTGAAAAGAACTATAAATGATTTTCGGGTATGAACTGCCCAATGCACTTTTATATGATATTGTGAAATGTTAATATCTTTTGATATTTTAAATAAGTGAATGATATATGATAGTGAATGTTTAAAGCCCATTGTATGCATTATAAGATTTCTTGGTATAATTGGCATGCCAATGAGGTGGGAGTATAAATGATACAGTGATGTTGTACAAGTGTACAACAATTATAAAATGAAACAGTGATGTTGTGTTCTACAGCTATGACCTAATGATACAGTGATGCTGTATATGTTTATAGTAGTTATCAGTGATGCTATGTTCTACAGCTATGACCTAGTAATACAGTGATGTTGTATATGTTTACAGTAGTTATAAAGTGATAAAGTGATACAGTGTTTTATTTTGGCACAACAAATTAGTTGATGTCGCACATATGCATACTCAATAGTGACTCGCATACCATGCATTCTCATTTATATTACATTGGGCTATGATTTAAATAACAGTGAAAAGTGCAAATGAAAGTGACATAAATTTTTAAACAGTGGTTTTTGATATGAACTATCTTATTTATATAAACTATTATTTTCAATGTTATTTATTGAATTATTAGTTGCCTCAATAAGTTTTTACTTAGCTTGTGAGTGTTTCACGCGTAGGTAAAGATCGTAAGGAGTAGGGAGCTGTGATAGGAGACATCATCTATTTTGAAAAAGGTACATCATTATCAGTAAGACATCCCCGATGTCCCTTTTTGATATTATTAGTTGGCATGTATCTTATAAATGTTTTGGTAACTCTGATATGAAAATATTGGAAATGGTTGTAATGTTATAAGCATGAATATGAATACTTTTAATGGATATTACTAATTAAATATGTTGAAATCGTATTTTATTAGCTAATCGAATGATTTTTAAATTAGGCAATTTTTAGGTAGTTTTATTATTTATATAAAGGAGAATCGAACAACCAAGTTACTGCCTGAATATTGGTTCAAATCGAACTTAGAAATATTAGTTTTAAATTTTACGCGATTAAATATTATTTTAGTTAAAGAGTTTCATTGATTATATTTTAAAGAAACAAAATTTTACCGATTTTGAAATAAGTAATATTGTATAAGTGTCATGTGACATCTCTAACTCGTATTCAGTGATGGATACAGGTAAGGGGTGTTACAATTACCCTCAAATAAAAATACTTGATAAAATGCATGCTCGAGTTTAAGGTCAATTTTTGTGGCTTTCAGGTTAGAATTTTGCAAAACGAGCTTCAAAAACGGACTCAAGACGTTGATAAAATGTAAAATAGGAGTTTTCAGAAATTTTAACGTTTTGATCAAAGTCAATGCTAACGTCATACTAATGTCATCATCCAAAATCAACGGTTAGAGTCAACTGATTTGACTCAGATGAGTTGACTCGGATGAGCTAACTCAGACGAACTGACTCGATCAGGTGGACTCGGTCAGGTTCAGGTCAAACGGGTCAGGGCTCGGATCAGGTTCAGGCTAGACCGGGTTAGTTCAGGTTGAACCGGGTTGGACTAGACCTATTTACGGGCAAACCGGTCACGACAACCAAAATTGCATCGGCCGATGCGTAGTGCTCAAGCGCAGCCTGACACGACCCGAAAATACACCAAAATGCACTTTTTGGCCGGATTTTACACTCACAACACTTCAAAAACCCAGATTTAAGCAATACACATCGGAAAACAACCAAAAACTTACCCAAAACAACCAAACATCGGCGAGGGCTCAAACGTTGACAGTTGGATGATCGATGGCCAAGGTCAGACTCGCCTTAGCGAGAAGAAGGCGATGGTACCACTGGCATCTCCAACGGGCGGTGGATTCAGCCAGAAAACACCAAAAACTACAACGAAAAACCCTAGGTTTGACTAATCTTCTAACGCATTTCTCGGCGAACGAGACGGTTATCGCGCGAGTGGTTAAAGGGGTTTTGGTCGGGTCGAACTGGCGATTCGTTTCGTGTCAGTGAAGAACAACACGGCGCGGGGGTGAAAGCGGATGAACGACGGTAGCTTTGGGGTAGGTGAAAGGTCTCAAATTTGGTTTTATTATTTGCATGGTAACTAAACAAAGATAGGGTTGTTATTTTATTACGGTAACCCATATCATAAAAGAGCTTTGGCTCAAATGGTTACCTCCCTTGATTATGCAGCTAAGTTTACGGGTTCAAACCCCCTTGGTTGTGTAATTCCTTTATTATTTTTATTTTCTTTCTTTTATTATTATTTTTATTTTCTATTTTATTTATAGCGTGTTACAAGCCATATCAAGTCCTTGGTGTTTTTTCAAATTCTAGCTTAAGAATCTACCTTATGTAACTTTAAAACAACTTTTTCTTGTGTGATCGAAAGGCACGTCTTCATTTTGTCCATGTATTTTTGAATTTCTTTGTAGAGTGATGTAGAAATTTTTTTTTGCTTCACTGCAAATCTTGGCCTACTTGTTCTCATTTCAATATGAGATGCTTATCAAGGAAAACTGATTTTTTTTTTCTTTTTAAATTGTAAATATATCAAGCTAGATTAGATGCCCCGAATATCAAGTGCAGAAGCAACACTGAAAAGACTTACCGAAGATTGCCCCAAACATATCATGTGTCTAGGAAACCTCGAAAGTTGAGTTGATATATAAAGTAAGTTTTCATTTTAACTTATTATTTCTTTGTCCCATTTTCTTTTTTGTTTGGGGAATTCAACTAATCACATTCTTTTGGCTCGAGATAAATGATGGAGCAAACAATAAATTCTTGAGCTACTCGGCATTGTCATGATTTGAAAATATTACCATCACTCATGAAGCTAAGGATTTTGACTTGGATGGTGCATTGCTACCTTATTTATCCTTTTGTTACAGCGGAGTGCCCTAAAGTTTTCACACTCTTATTCGAAAATGTCTTTTACCAGGCTTCGAACATTGGAGTGCATTTTTTATCTCAGGATTTCATCTCTTTTGTTGTTTGACTTTGTCAGGATTTAAAAAAACACTAATCAAGCCAATATATAAAGTAAATGGAGCATAGCTACCTTATTAGTTACTCAATCTTAGGGCTACAGCGGAGTGCCTTGAAATTTTTTCTTACCTTGCTCATTTTTTTGTATTTAATTTATAATAATAATAAACATAAATAAAAATATAAAAGAAGCAATACTAATGGCAACTATCATCATCATAAAGCAACTAAAAGTAATGAAATGAAATAGATAACTAAAATAAAATAAAATAGAAACTCGTACAAAATTATTGATTACAGTACTCTTGTTTGTGAATGTAAAGGTCAACGAGATGAAGGCCCAAGTAAACGGTCCATGGTCAAGACATACTCCGGCAATGAAACATCTTATTTACATTTGTAGATATTTGAATTTCTAGCACATTTCATAAAAGCATAACTAGTATATTGAAACACTAATCAAAGTCTTAAACTCTACCAAATTCCTTTTTCTTAAATTTTTTATTTTAAATCTATTTTTAGTGTAATCATCGATATTAGATCCGTTTGTTGACTAATTCAAATAAAAAACTATAGAAGTTTATTATGAGAGTGATCCTCCGAACCTATTTTGTTCCTTTTTACAATGCAATGATTCAAACTATTGAACTTACTTAAAGGACACAACGTCTTATTCTGTTTTAAATACAATTTTATTCAAATTTTTAACAAATTTTAAATTTATTTTTTAAACTAACTTTTATAATATTTTTAGGATATTTTCATATTTTTGTTGACTAATTTGGATTGGATATTACGAAGATCCAGGGACAGTGCTACAAATGCAATGGGAGGGGCTATTGCCCTCGGGAAATTTTTTTACCTTTGTTTCTTTATATTTTTTTGAAAAAATTAGAATAATTATGAATTTGCCTCCCTTCAAAATTTATTTACCCCACCCCAAATTATGGTTCCGTCCATGCGAAGACCTACTATGGCGGCTTTATCACAACGTGAAGATTCAAATATTTAACATTGCTTAAAAAATCTAGCGCCCCGTTCCTGAGACAATTGGTTGATAAAACATTTTTATAATTTCTAATGTTTATTATACATGATAATGTCTTATTAGGTCGCATCAACCTGCAATAAGTTTTAGATAAAGGATGTCTATAAAACGTTATGTAAGATCAAATAGTATTGGAATTTAGAGTTGTTGAGAGGACTTACCATTTCCCTTTCTTTTTACGTCCAGAAGGAAACAAACATAAGCATAACGTGACCGAAACGATTGTGGAAATTTAAAATAATTGTCCGAATGTGAATGTAGGTTCAGTTTGATGAAAAATATTTTTGATAAATTTTTTTAGATCAATTAGTTTAAAATTTAAGTTTTTAGATTTGCTGTTAAAAATATTTTTAAATAATTAACATATCTATTTTATACCTTTTTAAATATAAAAAAATGATTGTATAAATGAGAAAATTGAGTAATTTTATTCAAAATTATTTTTTGGCAAAAGTCAAATGTTCAAAGTTTTAAGTTTTGAAAAATAATTTTTGACCTAAATTAAAAAAAACCCTTTTGGTACGAAAAATCTATATTTAATTAATTAATAATATACAATATTATCTACGTAGATCAAATATTAAATTAAAATTAATTAAAGAAAAGGCAGCCGCCTTGCATTCATTTCCTAGAAACATCAATGTAGAAAAGCCTAGTCAATGAGGAAAACGGCAGGTTTCCAACCAACCAAACAAAGGGCAGGTATGTAGGCCAAGTTGGACCAAGTTCTCTTCTCTAGCCGTTCCCATTACTTAATTGACAAAAGTAAATACTCGAACGAGATAAGACAATAAATTTTTAAATAAAATAAAAAAGTTAAAATCTTGATATTATAAATAAAATAATTTAAATTAAAATTTATTCATAATAAAATTTTATAATATTTAATTTAAATTAGTCGATCAAAAGGTTAAATATTAATTTATACATCAGAATTTGATAGGTAGGAACAAAAAAAAACTCATCAAAAACCACATATTTTTTTAATCTCATTGAACCATGATTCTGTTGACATTGTGAGTTCAAGTACGCTTAAACACGAAACTACTCAATTAAACTGATTGAACTGAAGACTGATTCACCCTATTCGAGTTCGAGTTTAGATTTTCATATGGGTATAGCTAAATAAAGTGTCGATGAATTGTTCACGAACCTTTTGTATAACGTTCTCTTATGTTCATTTATTAAGTTAAATAAACGAATATGAATAAAATTTTATGTTCACTTAATAAACGAATGAACATGAAAAGATGTATGTTCAGTTTGTTTATGTTCGTTTACTCAAATTCTCCATTTTCTTTTCTTTTTTACATTTAAAATATTAGTGAAAGTTGAGACTTTAACACATGGTGAACTTTAGAGTTCAAATTATAAAGCCTGAGGGCTTAAGGACTAGTAGCATAATTTTACCATTTTGTAGAACATATAAATAAACATGTCGGCGTATAAATAAACGAACACGTTAACGACCTTTAAATGAACATGTTCACGGATGCTAACAAACACAAACACAAACACCCAAAATAAACAGTGGAACATGAACATCATATTAAAAATTTAAACGAACACGAATTGAATATAAACACGAACTGAACATATAATTTTTAAAAATAAACAAATAAATACGAACAAAACCTTATTCGCTCGAACTCGAAACATTTACCACCTTTTCAACTTTGGAAATTTCTCCGGAAGGGCCCATTCTTTTCTTAATGGCTTTCGTGCTCCATTTTTATTACAATATTCTTCTTGGTAGTCTTGTCTGCAGCATACAGGTAACTTCCTCGTTAACTGACCAGGTTCCATTGGTCGCTATTAAATACCCACAAAAAACCTCAGTTTCCCATCAATCCATGCCAAATTCCTCTCTCATTTCCACATCCAATCTCTCTCAAAACTGGCTGTCGATTTCTTTCAATGGGATCATTTACAGAAAACCCAGACTCAAACCACTTCCCATTTCTTGATCTCACACTCTTATTCCATAGTTTCACTTGTTACACCACCTTCAAAAGTTTTTTCTCGAGAAATTATTGGTTTTCCCAGAAATCCCACCATGGAAACGGCAGGAAAAATCTGGGTTTCGACTCTTTAATCGAGAAGAAAGAAGATAACGTGAGGGTTTGTAAAAAGGAAGTGGAGAAACTGGTGCGAAACCTGGGGATTTTTTGCAGCCAAGAAAGTGAAGAACTGAATGAATCGTTTGGGTTTGATGAAGTTTCGAGGCTGTTTGAAGAAGATGAGCCGAGTTTGGGTGAATTGAAGGAAGCTTTCGATGTTTTTGATGCGAATAAAGATGGGTTTATCGATGCAGAGGAATTGCAGAGAGTTCTTTGTGTTCTGGGATTGAAAAATGGATTGGAGATTGAGAATTGCAGGAAAATGATAGACAGATTTGATGAAGATGGAGATGGGAAAATTGGGTTTAATGAGTTTGTAAAATTCATGGAGATCGGTTTTTGCTGAATCAATTCAGTTTCTTTTTTTTCTTGTAAAATTAAATAATATATTGTCTTGATATCATTTTCTTATCTGGTTTTTTTTATTGTTATTCTGATTCTGGGTATGAATTTATGTTTGGGAACAGAGAAAAAAAATAGGCTAAAAGTAAAGACAATTTCCCCCAAGGAATCAACAATGATTTCAAAGGAGAAAATAACAAATTCCATGATTATAACAATTTTTTTTTTATTCAACTCAAATATCCATAATTTATTTTAACCTTTTTATCCCTATTCTTATATCCAATTTTTTTACAAGACGTATTTTATTATTTAAATTTTATCTAAAAAAATTCAAATCAAGTTTATGAAATTCGATTCAAATCAAGTTATTTAACTTTCTGTTTAAATTTAAATTTAAATATTTATAATATTATAATATAGATTAATTCTAATTTAAACGACTTTCTATAATTATATATATATTCTTCAGAAATGGGT
Organism: Hibiscus mutabilis; assembly: GCA_019671005.1. Taxonomy (NCBI): domain Eukaryota; kingdom Viridiplantae; phylum Streptophyta; class Magnoliopsida; order Malvales; family Malvaceae; genus Hibiscus; species Hibiscus mutabilis. The sequence continues at coordinate 4,419,965 of CM033752.1, forward strand.
AAGATTTGTAATAATTAGTAACTCTGATACCATATAAAATTATATAAATATATTTATAATATTACTTTTTAAAGAAGAGTTTTTGAGGAGAAAAATGTTGATGAGAATATAATCGAGTCAATAAATTGATGGAAAGAAATAACTCTTAAAGAGTTGCACTCCTCTAACTAAATTGACTAATTGAAAAAAAAAGAAATAAATTTATAATCAAAAAATAAAAATGAAGTTTGATGAGATCGAATCGATTAACTCATTACGCTACGAGAGGTAAATTGACCTTTGAGTGAATATGCTGGATGCAATAAAAATTAAAAAAAATGCACAAAGATTTATAGTAGTTTGACTTCTCTACTAAGTCTACCTCCACTACCTTAGCTTCTCCACTAAGGATTTCCCACAAATTTACTAATTTATCTTTCCTTTTGAGGCTCAAGGAGATAACCAAGACTTATACCCCAAAATCTTGTTTATCATCTCTCAAAGAGAATTACAAAAGAACAAACAAATGAAAAACCTCACAAGGCAAATTGTTTGCGAGTTTAAGCTTTTACCCAAATTTAGACACTTGAGCAATATTGACAAATGAAGTTCACAAGTATTTTCTAATGAAAAATAAGACTTTTTAGCACAAATAAAATTGTCTTTGTACATGAATGTTGGTAATGTGTTTCTTGTTGGTCCACGGATGTTGGAATGAGTCTTTTAAACATTCTAAGGAGTTTGTGGTCGTTACTAGCCGTTGGGGACTTTATTTCCAACCATAAATGAACTTCTGGTGCAGTGGGTATCGATACATGCCTTAAGAAGAAAGAGCCGTTACAAGCATTTAATACAGGCAGTACCAGTACGCGATACTAACTCAGTACAGGCCCTTGCGTACCGGTACGGGCTTGGTCGTATCGGTACGAAGAATGACTGTTGGAAATTAAGAAAATACATTGTATCGGTACGTGTACGACCGTATCGGTGCGGGCTATTGCATATCGGTACGAGGTAGGGGTGTTTAAAAATACACGACCTGCATGCCCGATTAAAAAATATCCATTATTTTTCTCGGGTATCCAGGTCAGGCCCGAGTCACAAAAATGTTCCTTAGTTAGGTACCCAACTACCCGATACCCTATTTGAGTTTTTTAAATTTTATTTTTTATTATTTTAATAAAACACCCCATTTTGATTTTTTAAGATATACATAATCTCATTCAGATTCTCTCCCTCACCACGATCCCCGTACCAAACCTGAAAGCAATCCCTAATTCCTTCAAAATTCAAATAACCTCTCACTCTCTCATCTCCAGTTTTCACTGATGGCCGGTTAGGCGACTTTCATCGTCAACGATATTCTAATACGGCGCTAGCCCTTTCTCCGTCATTGCTCTCTATCCAAAGGTTAGTGTATTTCTATCTCTCTACCTACTTCAACTTCATCCCTATTTATTTTCTTTACCTCAAATTTTATTTTGTTTAGTTTTAGTATTCATTCCTTTGCGTCTATTTAGTTTTTAGTTTTAGTTGTTTACTTAAGTTACTTAAGTTTTAGTCTTAGTTTTTTACCATTTAAAATATATTTTTTTTCCAATTCTCTTCAAACCAAGTTGGCACTCAAAGTAACACCATCGACCCGGATGTCACATTTGGACCTCAAGCCCAACCCAAAATCATAAAATTTTTCAAATTCAGTTTAGTCCCAAAAGAGTATTCCTCAAAAATATTTAAAGCCAACAATTGAAAATATAGATAAATAATAAAAATTTTACAAATTAGCTCCAATTTAAATTTAAAACATTTGAACATTCGATTTGATTAATACAATTTCAAAAATAAGAATTATAGACTCCACCACATAAGGTCCTATGAATACATAGCCCACTAAACACAAGTATCGTACTCTAGAGAATGCCACATGCTAGAATTTCGTACTGATAGTGCTCCTTGATCCCACGATCTAACGATCAACCTACGCACAGAAACAACAATTTTAAGTTTTGAGCTTACAAAGCTTAGTGGTTCACATCTACTTTACTATACTTTATGCTAACCATAAACATAAGCATGCAAGCTAGTATGAGAAATAAAGAGAGATGAATAAATATGTAGTGCTACCACTAGTCGCCTAAACACATCCTCTCATCAAAGCAATCTTTATACATGGCTCTCATGGCCCAACAATACTCGGGATCTCACCATATCATCCGATCAAAAGTATACAAAGTTATAACCACAAACTTAGAGTAAGATTCGGTGCCACACAGCTTCAGAAATGCACATTCATGCTCAGAACATCTCGACAAGCATCTTCAAATGAGACCCTGTGCCATACAGCTTTGGGAACGTACATTTGGCATCACTAACCATGGTTTTGCAACAATCTTTCTCTGGGTATCCAGATCTCAACCAACCAAGTGTACAAATAACACACAACATGGACACGATTACCAAACATCACACAACATTAACATGATTACCAATCTCTATGGTTTCTATCAATTATCAAGCCATTATTTAAGTTGACCAACATCCTCATTAATTATCTTGATTTACCCATATTATCTTATTATTATTCCATGTAAATTTCCATCGATTTACGTTAATATATTCGAACAAGCATACAAGGCATCACAGTTATCAATCAATCAACCAATCATCAAATAAAAATACAAACATCTCAAACGACCTAACACGGTCTCTAAAAGCCTCAACGAGCCTCATCATATTTACAACATCATCATGCATCTCATAGATATCAAGTCTCATACTATCAGACTCCAAACATGCATGTTCATCGTCTACCTATTTTGCGAGCACTAACAAGTAAGTTAATTACACTTATGATGCTCATGAAGTATTAGGGGTTCGAGGTGTAGTAACCTTGAGCAATTATCGATAAATCCTTACTCGAACTCCTTAAATATTCTACCTTGATATGGTATTCGAGCCTGAACAATCCTCATAAATATACGGATACCACAAATACTAATTAACCTTATTCACTAACTAATCCACAAGGTCAAATGCATAAAAACACCTTATCATGTTCAAATTGGGTGAAACAGATTGCGTTAAATGACTCATAATTTCAAGAAACCCCCGAGTAGGGTCCTTCAAAAAAGTCAACACCGGTGGACTGTAGCTTAGCTCGGTCAACAGTGGCTCGACTTGGTCAATGGCTCAGCTCGGTCCTCAGCTTAGGTCAGCTCAAATAGGTCAGCTTGACGGCTGGCCCAGTAGCTTGGCCTAGTTGGGTTATAACAACCCAGCTCGGTTGGACGTCGCCTATGCATAGGCGACCTCGGTTTTGCGTTCTGAGCATTCTAACCCCTTTAACTATAAAACACAAAAAAATTCTCTTACCCCCTTTGATGGTGGCTCCGATGGTGACATTACTGGTATCGACGAACTCATCTCGATAAGATGAACATAATAGCGTTAGAGGTATTGATAACGGATGACTGTATCTTCGTAGATCGAAATTTAAATCTTCCCCCAACATTTTCTCTCTCAATTTACCATTTCTCTCCTACTTTTCTTTTTCTCTCTCTTTCCATCATATCCTCTTTCACTTTTTCTCCTATTCCCATCCTTTTAAAATTCAAACCTACTCACCCCAATATAATGGGCCCAACTTAAAATTCTTAACTTGGACTTCTAAAAGAAAGACCCATAACTCGGGTTTGAGACTCGATTCACTAACCCAAAAATTGGATTGTTACACTCAATTTAACTTGTTTTACTAACGCAGCCAAAGGTTAATATATATAAAATTATTTAATCTTGAATGCAGTTTCACATGAAAAGCTCTTCAATCATTCATCAAAAAGGGGAAATAGATGAAAAAAATGGAAGAAATTGCAAAGAAAATAGAAAAATTATTAATTTATTGGTCAAAGATTGATTAGTTCACACATATATAAGCAACATGTGCATGTCAATTGATAACATACTTGAAACCTACCATAGATAATAACATTTAAAAGAAATGTATATATATATATATATTGCTTTGCGGATGCAAATTGAACTAAAAACATTGACATTAATGGCAACATTTACAATTTTGCAAGACCATAATTATAATGCTCCGAATTTGGGCCAGAAGTTAGCTAGGTAGATTAGACAATTCAGATGAACCAAATTAGACGGTTCGAATTAGTTTCGGGAATTAATTCATAATAAACGTTTTAATATGAAATAAAATATGGAAAATTGTGGAAATGTATAATTAACATATTGAGGGTTTTGGTAAACTCAATTTGATAAAATAATGTTTGATTTATGGACATTTTTTTCTAGTGACCGAAATGTAAAAATTAAAAACTATTTTGGTGACTAAATTGAAAAGGGTCAAAACTTAGAATCTTTAAGGATCTATTAAGCCAATTAGTTTTATCAGACTTTTCCCTTAATTTTGGCTATTTTAAAATAATTTTTAAAGGATTTAATAAATGGGATAAAAGGTTTTAATTAGTTTTGTTTTAATGAACTAAAATACTTTTTTACGTAACTACTTTTTTCCAAATCTTTTTCTCTCAAATTCTCAGCAACCAAACTACCTTTTCATTTTTAAAAATATCATGAATCAACCTTTTTAATCCTACTTTGATTTCAACAATTGATTCTTTCGTTCTTCATCGAATCTTCTACTTCAACCTTGGAGATTTCTTCAAACTCAAGCCAATTAAAGAATGAGTCTACAATTATAGGTAATTTTCATTTCTCTCTTCTAATCAAAGGTTCTTTACTGAAATTCCCAAGTTCTTGATCCTTTGTAATTGATTTTTGATATGTTTTGATGGTTAAATCAAGGTTTAAAGGTTTAATGTTGGTTTTATTAAGAAATTAGTTGAGTTTTGTTATGGATCTGAATTATTGTGATCCTGATTGGTTTAGATCACATTTAAGGTATGTTTTAATGTTATGTGATGAGATTTACAAAAGGAATCCCGAAACTAATTGAATTTCTAATTTCTAGGTTGTTAATAGTTAGTTTTTGAGGTGTTTGTGGTGTTATGGGGTTTCTGGAGACATAAGGTGAGTTTGTAAGTGTTTTTAGTTTTTAATTGATGTTTTTAAGTAGTTTAAATCATTAGGTTATGGCCGGGCTTTGTTTAAGAGGCGATTGGAATAGATTTTGGTTGTTTTTTTAGGGCGTTTAGTGGTGTTTGCCTATGTGTTGTTGGTGATTGATGTTGCTGGGATTTTAGATGCACAATGATGCATTAATCATCTATTATTATGTGAATAAAATAGGGGATATTGATCCTACAACAATTGGTGAAGATTTGTGGACGCCAGACGTTTGATTTCACATCGACAAGTGGAGCTTTGTGTTGTCGATGAGTAGAAACGAGATTTACAGCTTAATAAAGGTTTGAAAGTGGTTTTGGGAGTTTAGATTAAGCTTAATTCACTTGTCTAAGCTCGAAAGTAAGTATTGGACGTTTTCACTCTCAATTTCAGTTTGGCAAATTAAATTCTCATGCAAATATTTATGATTTTTACCTATTGTTGTATGCATGTTTTAGAAATGAAATATGTCAAGAATGATCATATGTTGATGTTATATGAGTATGGTGAATGATTTATGAAAAGGATTTTGAGGATGTTTTATGCATGGTTTATTGCATTGGAAATTGGTTTGAATGTAGCATATGAAAAATAGTAAGGTAACATGTTTAAAACAGAATATATTGGCAAGTGACAACGGTTAAATGTTATCGGATATTGTTGGCATGTCATATGGTTTAAAGTTCACTATAAAAAGTCGTTTATGTGTGTCGATAGGTTGTGATTGTATCATTTTCTCCACCATGAGAACCGCAGCAGTCGAGGGGTTAATTGTGTCGTATTCTCCTGCTGGAGGATTGCATATCACAATGGTCAAGGGGTTAATTGTGTTGTTTGCTCCCATTGTAGATATTATACATCATAACCGTTAAGGGATTAAATGTGTCGTTTACTTCGATTAGGGATGTATGTTTAAATGGTCTAGGGAACCACTTGTGAAATCTGTGTATCCGATATATTTTTACAAATGGAAAGGTTTGGTTTTGGGTCACTTTAATGCCAATATATGATCTAATGTATCATGATGAATGAATTATGTTTGGTATAATGTGATTGATACATGTTATGCTCTTTAAGCTTTGCTATTGGAGGAATAAGCATGTGAAGGCTTAAATTGAGGTTTTCATATAGGATCATGCTTGAGATCTATGATAAATGTTTTGCATATGGTGTAATATGCATGTTTTGGAAAGGTAAAAAGGTGCATGAGATGGATGGCATGATATTTATTACATGGTTTTGAAACAAATGGTTTTTAAATGCATTGATGAGTATTTTTTGTAATGCCCCGATTTTGGGCGTAGTGGTTTTAAGGCTAGTTAGGCGGTCCGGTAGACCGGGTTAAGGTTTGAGTTAGAGTCAGGAGAAAATATTTTTGAGTAAAATAAAAATATGGAAAATGGCTAAAAATCATATTTTAATATATGATAAATGTTGGCGAAATCAATTTTGGAAAATTGGATTTGGAAGGGTGACATTTTGGTTGGCAACAAAAATGTAATTTTTGAAAACTATTTTTAAATGGTGCCTAAATTGTAAAGGATCAAATTCTTATAATCCTTAAGGAGCTATATTACCAAGTTTTGGCTGGTGGTTTCTCTCCTCAATTAAGACTTTTCAACATGTGGTTTATAAAGTAATTAAAAGAGATTTTATAACAAAAAGGTAGTTATTGGTCTTAAAGAAATTTGAAGGAAACTTTTCTCTCCACTTCTTTTCTTCTAAACACTCTTGTTTTCATCAAATCTCAGAGGTGAGAGATCTATTTTCTTAAATTCTTGATTTATAATTGATTCTTCATCTTTGATTTACAAAACCTCATTGAAATCTTGTGTTTTTCAAGCTTTAATCAACCAATTAAGGGAGAAATCACACAATAAAGGTAAGGTTCATTTTATCCTCTATTGAATGGTTCTTTATTGATATTCCCAAGTATTTGATACTTGATTTATGATTTGTAATTTGATTTTATATTTTTATAACGATTAATTGATTTAATTGGGTTTAATTGATGAAATTGCGTATTGGATATGTTTTCCAGTAGTGAGATTGATTTTAATCATATATTTGATGTTTTATAATGTTGATAAGTTGTTTTTAACATTGGAATCCCGGAGCTCTTTGAATCCCTAATTGTTTAGGTTGTTAGATATGAGCTTTTGGGGTGTTGTGGTGGTTGTTTGTTTGCTGGAGATATGAGGATGTTATTATCCTATTTTTAAGTGTTGATTGATGATAATGGAAGTTTTAGATTGTTAGATTGTGGCTGGGTTGTGTTTGGAAAGAGTTAGATGATGATTTCGGTTGTTGTGGTTGGGTAATTGTGAAAGAATTGTCGAGTAATGTTGCTGCAAAGTTTTGAATGCATTAAGATGAATTAATCCTCTGTTGTTATGTGGTTAAAATAGGGGAGGTTGATCCGGAAGTGATTGGTGAAGCTTTAGAGGCTTTGGACGCTTGAATTCGCGTTGGCGAATTGAGGTTTCACATATCGGTGAGTGAAAACGTGGTTTAAAGCATTTTGAAGATTTGAATCAATATTTTTTGGGGTTAAGGTAGAGCTTGAAACGCTTACCTAAGCTCGAAAGTAAGTATCATAAAGATTTCTCTCACGGTCGTGCTTTTATGAAATAGTTTATGCACTTGTTTTGTTTTACATGGTATCTACTGTTTATTCATGTTTTAAAGCATGTGAGATACTATTTTTAACCATGAAAGGTTGAAGAATGCACATGTAAGTGATCCTTGTAAGTATGTGGAAATAGTTGTGTTTAAAGTATGGTTTATTGCTTTGAGAAAAAGGTTTTGTATTGATGTATATGAAAACAGTGAGGTACATGGTAAATTGTTAATTATATTGGCAAGTGATGTTGTTTAAAATTGTTATCAGATATAGTTAGCCGGCCATAGGTTTGATAGTGCACTATAAAAAGTCACTTTGGATGTCGAGGGGTTTAATACAGTATACTGAATACTCTATCCAAGAACCCTAACGGTCGAGGGGTTATATAGTACCGTAGACTCCCGTTAGTGGGTTAAGCATCTAACCGATGATTAGGGTTGGTGTCCCCGTGGGTTATAATTGTACTCAGTTGGTATTGTACCGCGATTATGATTGTATCACTATTTCGGTTGAGATGGCTTGAAGTGTTGAGAGGACACTTGTTGAATCCGTGTATCCGATGAACTATTTTGTTAATGAAACTTGGTTAATGATCACTTGTGAGACAATATAATTGTTGATGTATCATGTAATGGTTTATGTTGTATAATGGGATTTATACATGTTTACTCTTTAAGCTTTGCATATGGTTTGTTATGCATGGGAATGCTTAAATTTAGGATTAGCAATGGGATTTGCTGTTGGATAATGATACATGTAGCATATGGTTTAATATGCTAGTTTTTGAAAGCGTTAAGTGTATGGTTTTCAAGGCATGATGGTTTAAATGTTGTTTAAACATGGATTGAAATGAGATTTCAATGTGTTGTTGAGAAATGGTTTTCAATGCATTAATGGTGTTTTGTTTTTGAGCACTTCTCACTAAGCCTAGTGTGCTTACGCTCTCTTTGTCCATCAATGCAGAGAATTAAAGTTTTGGAAGGCAGTGGGAAGCAAGGGATCACCAAAGGCTTGATACTAAAAGTATGTTTTTGAATTAGACTATAAGTAATAAGGGCAATGAGGTTTTTGTTTTTTTTTGGAGGTGTTTTGTTAAACTCCCTGTTTGAGCAAGTTTGTTTTGCTGCTCTTGGATTGTAAATAGCCATTATGGATTGTTTGTGGTGATGGTTTTAGATTTCATGCTTTGCTTGTTTTGATTTCTAGGAAGCATGCCTCTAGATTTACCTTTGAAGCATGATGTTATGAATTGATGTTGAATCTGTGATGTTTTGATGTGGAATGATCCTTGAATGTGTTGGGTATATGTTAGGAACAAGTTAGGGTGTTTCGGTAAGTTCGAAAGCATATTAAACCAGCAATAGGTGACATTTCAGGTCCAGACATACTGGTACGGGTGTCTTTATTTTGGTACGAGTAAGCCATTTCAGGCTTAGTGTACGGGTACGTGGGCAAGTATTTCGATAAGGGCCTAGGCAAAACGAGACCTGCATTTTAGTACACGTGGATCTATTTCGGTACGGTATAAGCGTATTTGGTAAGACGTATCGGTACGCGAGGGCGTTATCGGTACGAGTTTTGGCTAGTGAACATTGGGGATTTTGAAATATCAGATCTGTACCGATATGCATGTATGTGCAACGATACGAATAGCCGTTAAATTATTTATTTGAGTATTCTTAAGTTCTGTTTTCTTGCATTTTAGTCCTAAATGTTGTGGATGAAATTGAATTAGTATGGATGATCGTTTTAAGCTAATTTTTGACTCGTGCACATGAAACTTGACTAATTAGAGTCTAGTAACATAAAAATGGGTTAAAACCTTGTATATTCCTAGAATTACAGTTTGGTCCCTAAAGCGCAATTGTGTTCAATTGGATGTCAATTCGATGCCCGATTGAGTTGGGTTTTCACCCGTTGCTAGTATGAATATGTTGGATCATAATTTGCATCTGGAAAAGATAAAAGAAAAATGAACGTTTTTTTAGTTTTTTTTCTTTACGGTTTACTTCGGTAAACCTAATGCAGCTCACTCAGTTCGGTCTTGCGACTAGGCCAGGTCGATGGGGTTACATTTGGTGGTATCAAAGCCATGTTTGTGATATTTGGGAGGTTTAGTGGTAATTGAGAGTTCGTATAGTTGTTGTGATGTTGTTGTGGGTTGTGTTATGATGTTTGCTATGCACGGTGATTGAAATATACACGTTGATTGCTTTATGCCATGTTGGGGGAGATAAGGGAAACCCATTGCCTTATTATTATAGTTTGAAATATTTTGATTTTGAAATGAAAGTCTTGGATCCTTACTTGAAGCTGGCCTAATTATTTTTGTTTGAAATAATTATTATGCCTTAGAGATATTTTTAGCACGATGGGTCTAAGGAGAGAGTTACGATTTGGTACAATTGTTGCAGCTGTTGGGCAAGGAAATTAGGAGGATGTTGTATCTCTTAGAGGGTTGCCCCCGCCTCCTCTTGATCTGCCTGTGGGAGTGAAGCAAGTGTCACCAGTGTCAGATAGGCCAGGAATGAGTGATATGACGCTGTTGATTCAAGCCATGACCGGTGCTTTCCAGGCTGCAGTTGCGAGTGTTCATGTACCGGCACTAGTGGTTGGGCAGACGAGTTTGCCGTTAGAGCGTCTCTGTAGTCTGGAAAGAGTTGAGTTCTGTGGTCTAGCACCAGAGGCTTCTGAGGACTGGTTGGCTAGTACAAAGAGGATAATGGGTCAGATGGGTTGTACATATGCCCGCAAGTTGGGTTATGTTGTGTCTCTGTTATAGAGAGATGCTTATAGTGTGTGGACTACCCTGAGGGATATATCTTGGGAGTTCTTTTGTGGTACTTTTCAAAAGAAATACCTGAGGGTCCGGTACCAGGATGAGAGGATGAGAGAGTTTATGGCTCTAGTGCAAGGCAGTATGTCTATTTCTGAGTATGAGGTACAATTTGTGAGGTTGAGCCGGTATGCTCCCGAGTTAGTTCTTGACGAGCGACAACGCTGTGATCGTTTATGCTATGGGCTGGTTCAGGAGGTTAAGACATACATGCTTACTGCAAACTATATAGATTTTGATGTATTGGTTACTCGAGCCAAGGATATTGAGCAGAATCTTGGTTTAGCTTCTAGGTCTTAAGGCTTTAGCTCGGGTAAAAGAGTAACAGATTCTAGTTTTGGCGATGGTTAGGCTAAGAGATATCGTGATAAGAGGTTTTGCCCTAATCAGAAGCACGGTGATGGTGTTGTTGGGCGTAGAGCATAGGAACAGTATGCCCAGGTTCGAGCTCTGCACAATACCTGTTGGGTTTGTAGATCACGTGATCATTTATGGTGAGATTGTCCACGTTTGGCCATGGAGGGTCTGTTACTTGTGGCTATGGTGGCTAGTGCGTGTTGTAGTTGTGGGTCTGGCGACCATCTGAGACGTGATTGTCCTTTGTTAACAGGAGGTGAGCAGGGTGCTGCACTTGTTGTTGCTCTGCAAAAAAGCCGCGGTCGTGGTTGTGGCCATTTTAGCATAGAGGTGGTAGGCATAGGACTGTGGCTCATACCATTGCTATCCAGCCTGAGGGAGGTGGACCAGCTATGGCGTATGCGCACCGTGAGGGTCGTAACAACTCTGACGTAGTTATATGAACATTCTCTTTACAGCCTTTGCCGTTGTATTCGTTGATTGATTCTAGTTCTACCCATTCATATATCTTGGCTGAGCATGCACAGTTGCTTGATATACCTATTGAAATTCTTAATGTGGGTGTTAGAGTGAATAGTTTTCTTGGAGAGGCGGTTGTGGTTAAGAAGTTGTATCATAGATATCCGCTGATGGTTCAGGGACATGTTTCGACTTTAGAGGCAAGATGAATGATGGATTGAGGATGTCAAGCTTTCTTGGCCTATGTTATGAATATTGGTTCGAAGGAGTTCAAACTACAAAATATTCGTACGGTATGTGAGTTTTCGGGTGTTTTTCAGAAGAGTTACTAGGGTTGCCACTAGATTGAGAGGTGGAGTTTGGCATTGAGATCTTTGCGGATACGGCTCTAGTATCAATTGCTCTGTATCGCATGGCCCCAAAGGAGTTGAAAGAGTTAAAAATACGACTACATGAGTTGCTTGATCGAGGGTTTATTAGGCTGAGTGTTTCACCTTGGGGTGTACCAATGCTGTTTGTAAAAAAACGATGGTACGTTATAGATGTGTATAGATTATCGACAACTGAATAAGTTGACAATAAATAATAAGTATCCTCTATCACGGATTGATGATCTATTTGATCAGTTTAGGGGTGCTCCGTGTTCTCTAAGATAGATTTGATGTCTGGGTACTATCAGTTGAAGGTGAAGGATGTGGATGTGCCCAAGACAGCTTTTCGTACGGGGTACAGGCATTATGAGTTTTTGGTGATGCTGTTCAGTTTGACCAATGCGCTGGCTGATTTTATGGGCATGATGAACCGGGTGTTCTATGAGCTTTTAGACCAGTTTGTGGTTGTGTTTATTGACGATATCCTTGTGTACTCTCGTACCGAGGAGGATCATGATAGACATTTACGAATTATGCTTTAGACGTTGTTGGCTAATCAGCTTTATGCTAAGTTAAACAAGTGTGAGTTCTGGCTTAAGGAGGTTGTTTTCCTTGTGCATGTGGTGTCAGCCAAGGGGATTCATGTTGATCCGTAAAAATTTAAGGCCGTGATGAGTTGGAAAGTGCCTAAATCAGTGACAGAAGTTCAAAGTTTTCTTGGGTTGGCGGTTATTACTATAGGTTTGTTGAGGGGTTCTCCAGTATAGTTGCTCCTTTAACCAAGTTGTTACAAAAGAATGTTCATTTTGAGTTGACGGAGGACATGCAAAAGGCTTTTGAAAGGCTGAAAGACACGACCTCTGGTCTTGATTCAGTCAAAATCAGGGAAAGAGTTCATCGTCTATAGTGATGCGTCCTATGTTGGACTTGAGTGCGTGCTAATATAGGAGGGTAAGGTAGTTGCCTATGTATCTAGGCAGATGAAGGTGCGTCAGCTTAATTACCCTACTCATGATCTTAAGCTTGCTTGTTTTTGCCTTGAAAATCTGGAGGCATTACCTTTATGAGGAGAAGTGTGTGGTATATACGGATCATAAGAGTTTGAAATATTTGATGTCACAGAAAGAGTTAAACCTTAGGCAGGGAAGATGGTTAGAGTTGCTTAAGGATTATGATCTGACCATCGAGTATCATTCGGGTAAAGCTAAAGTTGAGGCGGATGCTTTGAGTAGAAAAGCTGTTGTTGAGTTGAGGGCTATGTTTACTGGGTTGAGTGTGACGCGTGACGGTGGGTTGTTAGCTGAGTTACAAGTGAAGCAATCCTTGTCACAGTTTCTTAAAGAGAAACAACCGTATGATGAGAGTTTGGTACCGCATGTAAAGGATATCATAGTTGTGAATCCCACGGATTTTCATTTTAATGATGATGGGGTGCTGTGTTTTAAAGGTCGAATTGTTGTACCAGAAGATGAAGAATTGAGGCATACCATTTTGACTGAGGCGCATGCTAGTCCTTTTACCATTTTGATTTTGTTACTCGATGTATGGCGTGTCAGCGTGTAAAGGCTAAACATCAGTTTCCTTATGGGTTGCTAGAATCGTTGAGGATACCGTAATGAAAATAGGAGAGAATCACCATGGATTTTATGTCTGGGTTGCCTTTAACGTCGACCAAAAAAGATTCTATTTGGGTGATTGTTGATCGATTTACGAAGTGTACGCATTTTGTGCTAGTGCATACGATATATACCTTGGATAGGTTGTCCAAGCTATATATTTTTGAGATTGTACGTTTGCACGATGAGCCTAAATTCATAGTTTCAGATAGAGATCCGCGCTTTACAATGAGGTTTTGGGAGTGTTTGCATCGTGCTCTTGGTACACGGCTGAATTTCAGTACTTCGTATCATCCTCAGACGAATGATCATTCAGAGCGTGTGATTCAGGTCTTGGAAGATATGTTGAGATGTTGTATTATTTAATTTCAAGGGACTTGGGAAGAGCAGTTGCTCTTGGTGGAGTTTGCTTATAATAACAGTTATCAGGCTAGTATACAGATGGTATCCTACGAGGCTCTGTATGGTAAGAAGTGTCGCGCGTCGTTGTGCTGGACTGAGGTCAGAGAGAAACATGTTTCTATGCCTGATGTGTTGAAAGGCACCAATGAAAAGGTGAAGCTAATATGTGAGTGCTTAAGAGCGGCTTTAGATCGACAAAAATCCTATGCGGATTTGAAGCGTAGAGATATAGAGTATGTTGTTGGTGATCATGTATTTTTGAAAGTGTCACTGTGGAAAAATGTGATACGGTTCGGACGTAAGGGTAAGCTTAGTCCGAGGTTTATTGGGTCATATGAGGTAGTGGAACGTATTGTTCCTGTGGCTTATTAGTTGAGGTTGCCTCCCGAGTTAGAGAAAATACATGAAATGTTTCATGTGCGATGTTACGGAGGTATCGATCGGATCCATCGCATATTATGCTGGTGGATGATGTTGAGTTGAGGTCGGATTTATCTTATGATGAAGAACCGGTAGAGATCCTTGATACCAGCAATAAGGTTCAGCGTGGCAAGACGATTGAGCTTGTAAAGGTGTTGTGGAGACATCGCAGTGTTGAGGAAGCCACATGGGAACGCAAGTCGAATATGTTGGAACAGTTTCCGCATATTTTCCTTTAGGTAAATTTCGATGACGAAATTTCTTAAGTGGGGGAAAGTTGTAATGCCTCGATTTTGGGCCTAGCAGTTTTATGGCTAGTTAGGTGGTTCGGTGGATCGGGTTAGGGATTCGAGTCAGAGTCGGGAGCAAATATTTTTGAGTAAGATAAAAATATGGAAAATGGTTAAAAATCATATTTTAATATATAATTAATATTTGTGAAATCAATTTTGGAAAATTGGATTTGGAAGGGTGACATTTTGGTTGGTGACCAAAATGTAATTTTTGAAAACTATTTTTAAATGGGGCTAAATTGTAAATGATCAAATTCTTAGAATCCTTAAGGAGTTATATTACCAAGTTTTGGCTGGTGGTTTCTCTCCTCAATTAAGACTTTTTAACATGTGGTTTATACAGTAATTAAAAGAGGTTTTATAACAAAAATGTAGTTATTGGTTTTAAAGAAATTTGACGTAAACTTTTCACTTAACTTTTCTCTCCATTTCTTTTTTTCCAAACACTCTTGTTTTCATCAAATCTAAGAGGTGAGAGATCTATTTTCTTAAATTCTTGATTTATAATTGATTATTCATCTTTGATTTACAAAACCTTATTGAAATCTTGTGTTTTTCAAGCTTTAATCAACCAATTGAGGGAGAAATCACACAATAGAGGTAAGGGTCGTTTTCTCCTCTATTGAATGGTTTTTTATTGATATTCCCAAGTATTTGATCTTTGATTTATGATTTATGATTTGTAATTTGATTTTATGTTTTTATAATGATTAATTGATTTAATTAGGTTTAATTGATGAAATTGAGGAAGATTCGTATTGGATCTATTTTCCAGTAGTGGGGATTGATTTTAATCATATATTGGATGTTTTATATTGTTGATAAGTTGTTTTTAACATTGGAATCCCAAAACTCTTTGAAACCCTAATTGTTTAGGTTGTTAGATATGAGTTTTTGAGGTATTGTGGTGGTTGTTTGTTTGTTGGCGATATAAGGATGTTATAATCCTGTTTTCAAGTGTTGATTGATGATAATGGAAGTGTTAGATTGTTAGATTGTGGCTGGGTTGTGTTTGGAAAGAGTTAGATGATGATTTTGGTTGTGGTTGGGTAATTGTGAAAGAATTGTTGAGGAATGTTGCTGTAGTGTTTTGAATGCATTGAGATGAATTAATCCTCTGTTGTTATATGGTTGAAACATGAGAGGTTGACCCGGAAGTGATCGGTGAAGCTTTAGAGGCTTCGGATGCTTGAATTCGTGTCGGCGAATTGAGGTTTTGCGCATCGGTGAGTGAAAACATGGTTTAAAGCGTTTTGAAGGTTTGAATCAATATTTTGGGGGTTTAGGTAGAGCTTGAAACGCTTACCTAAGCTCAGAAGTAAGTATCAGGAAGATTTCTCTCCTGATCGTGCTTTTATAAAATGGTTTATGCACTTGTTTTGTTTTACATGGTACCTACTGTTTATGTATGTTTTAAAGTATGTGAGATACTGTTTTTAACCATGAAAGGTTGAAGGATGCACATGGTAAGTGATCCTTGTAAGTATGTGGAAATACTTTTGTTGAAAGCATGGTTTGTTGCTTTGAGAAAAAGGTTTTGTATTGATGCATATGAAAACATTGAGGCACATGGTTAATTATTAATTATATTGGCAAGTGATGTGGTTTAAAATTGTTATCGGATATAGTTGGCGGGCTATAGGATTGATAGCGCATTATAAAAAGTTGCGTTGGATGTCAAAGGGTTTAATACGGTGTACCGAATACTCCATCCAAGTACCCTAATGGTCGAGGCGTTATATGGTATCGTAGACTCCCATTAGTGGTTAAGCATCTAACTGATGATTGGGGTTGGTGTCCCCGTGGGTTGTAATTGTACTCGGTTGGTATTGTACCGCGATTGTGATTATATCGTTATTTCGGTTGAGATGGCTTGAATTTTTGTGAGGGCACTTGTTCAATCCGTGTATCCGATGAACTATTTTGTTAATGGAACTTGGTTAATGATCACTTGTGAGCCAATATAATTGTTGATGTATCATGTAACGGTTTATGTTGTATAATGGGATTTATACATGTTTACTCTTTAAGCTTTGCATATGGTTTGTTATGCATGGGAGGGATTAAATTGAGGATTAGCAATGGGATTTGTTATTGGTTAATGATACATGTAGCATATGGTTTAATATTTTGGTTTTTGAAAGTGATAAGTGCATGGTTTTCAAGGCATGATGGTTTAAATGTTGTTTAAACATGGATTGAAATGAGATTTCAATGTGTTGTTGATAAATGGTTTTAAATGCATTGATGGTGTCTTGCTTTTGAGCACTCCTCACTAAGCCTAGTGTGTTTACGCTCTCTTTGTCCATCAACGCAGAGAATTAAAGTTTTGGAAGGCAGCGGGAAGCAAGGGATCGTCAAAGACTTGATACTAAAAGTATGCTTTTGAATTAGACTATAAGTAATAAGGGCAATGGGGTTTCATTTGTTGTTTTGGGAGGTTTTTGTTAAACTCCTTGTTTGAGCAAGTTTGTTTTGCTGCTCTTAGATTGTAAATGGCCATTATGGATTGTTTGTGGTAATGGTTTGAGATTTCATGCTTTGCTTGTTTTGATTTCTAGGAAGCATGTCTCTAGATTTACCTTTGAAGCATGATGCTATGAATTGATGCTAAATTTGTGACGTTTTGATTGGAATGATCCTTAAATATGTTGGGTATATGTTAGAAACATTTTAGGGTGTTTCGGTAAGTTCGAAAGCATGTTAAACCAGCAAGAGATGACATTTCAGGTCCAGACATACCAGTACGGGTGTCCCTGTTTCTGTACGAGTAAGCCATTTCAGGCTTAGTGTATCGGTACACGAGCAAGCATTTCGGTACGGGCCTAGGCAAAATGAGAGCTGCGTTTCGGTACACGCGGATCTACTTCGGCATGGTGTAAGCGTTTTTGGTAAGGCGTATCGGTATGCGGGGGCATACGATACGAGGCTTGGCCACTGGACATTAGGGATTTTGAAATAATAGATCCATATTGATACACGTGTACGTGTACTGATATGGATAGCCGTTAAATCAGTTATGTGAGTATTCTGAAGTTTTGTTTTCTTGCATTTTAGCCCTGAATGTTGTGGATGAAATTGAATAAGTATGGATGATTGTTTTGAGCTGATTTTCGACTCATGCGCATGAAACCTGACTAATTAAAGGCTGGTAACATAAAAATGGGTTAAGACCTTGTATTTTCCTAGAATTGCAGTTTGGTCCCTAAAGCATAATTGTGTCCAATTGGATGTTAATTTGATGCCCGATTGAGTTAGGTTTTCACTCGCTGCTAGTATGAACATGTAGGATCATAATTTACACCTGGAAAAGATAAAAGAAAAAAATAGACGCTTTTCGAGTTTCTTCTTCACGGTTTACTTCGGTAAACCTAATATGGCTCACTCGGGCCGGGTCGAGGGGGTTACTTTTTTTTAGTATCCTTCACTAAGCATTTTATGCTTACGCTCTCCTTTCTCATCAAAGCAGATTAATAGTCTTTCAGGGTAGCAAGCAAGCAACAGAAAATCCAAGAATTGGAATTATTTTTAGTATGGTTTTACAAGTCAATTTGTGGTAATAATGACAATGTGACCAAGTTGTATTTTGAAGGTTATTTGGTTACTCCCTATTTTGGACATGTTCTAATTGGTATTTTGGACTTCTATGTTGGTATATGGTTTTGATTGAGGGCTTGGGGAAGCTTATGCATGTTTGGGTAGATACCATGCCTATAGGTCTACCTTGAAGATTCCTTTTGGTTCCATGATGACTATGCTTCAATGATTAGGTAGTATTTTGATGAAGATTAGTGACACGATGATTGGAGCATGTTCAAATGAGCCAAAGTGTCAATGCTAGACCTAGAGTTCATTGCAAGGCTCTGTTGTACCGATACGGGTACCTAAGAATCGGTACACGAGTTTTGATATAGTTCAATTTAGAGAATTTTACAAAGGGGTACCGGTACAGGTAGCTGTTGTATCTGTACGCCATTGTGGAATTTTTTACTAGGGATCGATACACGAGGTATCATATCGGTACGGGGCTTGACTACTAGAATCCCTTATTTCTAATTTATACTAAGGAGATTGGTACTCGGGCAACTGTACCAGTACATGGATATTCCGTTGACTCATATAGATAGAGTGTTAGCCTATACCGGTACAAGGATTGTTATTTCGATTATTTGCCTGCTGTAGTTTTAGATTCTTTGCAAATTGGTCACTATTTGCTTAATGTTCGATTCATGATGATTCCGTGATCCAATTTTGCTATAATTTCACACAGAGGCATGTAATGAACTTAATTTAAGGTTGGTAACATTAAATTGGAATTTGACCCGCTAATTCTAAGAAATGACATTTTGATCCCTAAAGTGTTTAATCTTGCGATCATATGCTTGATATGCCTTCCGTTGTTGTTCGTCACACCATAGGTATTAATAAAGCATGTAGGCAAGATAAAAAGGAAAAAAATAGGCCAGTTTAGGTGGTTTAGTTTGGATTTACTTCAGCAAACCTAATGTGACTCTCTTGATTTGGTCATAGCGGCTAGGTCGGGTCAAGGGGTTACAATAATTAATGTAAATTGTTTTAGTTTTTTATGTGCAACAGAATTTTCATTTTTAGCAGAATTTTGTATGTGCAAATTTTGTTTCAGTTTTTTATGTGCAACAGAATTGTCATTTTTAGTAGAATTTTGCATGTGTAGAAGAATTTTTTATGTGTAGATTTTGTTTTAGTTTTTTATGTGCAGTAGAATTATCATTTTTTAGCAGAATTGGTATGTGCAGTAAATTTTATGGCCTAAGAGAATTTGAGGGAGTTCGAAAGTCTAAAAATCTAAGCCCTAAATTCTAAACCACAAACCTTGAAAAATGAAGGTGAACAGAAGTTCGAAAGGGCTACGAAGTTGCCAAAAGGTAATTGTGGGTTATCTCATCTATTTTTTTCTCCTTGTTTTTCTGTTTGTTTACCTAAAAAGTTGAAAGAAGAAACAAAGCGTGAGAATTTTTTTTGAAATATCCTAATCCTAATCTTACTTAGAGAAGAGGGGAGGGGGAAACACTAGTGGGTTTAGAATTTATGACCTAAAAGAATGTGAGAGAACAAAGATGAACAGCTTAATCAACCGACCAAATGTGATTACTCACAAAGAGAGAAATTAAATATTGAAGAAGATGAAAAATCACACGTTACGCATTCATTCAATATTTTTTTAAACGAATGTAACAAAGAAACTTAAAAATGAAACATAATGAAACATTTGACACGTTGACAAAAATATAAACATCTAAAAAATAGTATATTTTAGACATAATAAAGTTGATTTTTTTAATCTGAATCATATCTAAACAAGGAAATAGATAATCTAATTTTATTTTTTGTTTAAAGAATTAGAATCTAAAATAACGTGAATGAAATGTAATGAAATAAAGTTAAGGAGAAATAACTAAAAAAAAGTAGGGGCAAATAGCATAGAGCTTTTGTAATTAAGTGTGATAATTCCTAATTTTCCTCCAAAATTACTACATTACATATAGAGTATTTAACTTTTTATTAAAAATATTTGAGTAAAATTAATAATTAAAGTTTTATAAAATGCTATTGGGGTATTTTTGCCCTTGAGTTCGGCCCAAATTAGTAATTTAGTCCCTCGCGCAAAAATGCGATCAATTTGGTCATCCAGTTCGCGAATTGCAGCAAATTATCCCTTTGACCAACGTTAACAGTTACAGTTCTGACTTGGCAGTTAACAGTACTAACATGGCAATACACGTGTGACGATGATGTGACAATACACGTGTAATGATGACATGGCAGAGGAGCTGAATTGATTTTTTTTAACTTAATTGGAGGGCATAATTTATTTTTTACCAAGTTCAGGGGCATAATTCATTTTAATTGAAAGTTCGGTAACTTATTTAATATTTAAGCTAAAGCATAAGAATTTAAGAAATTATTAAAATTTTTAAAATATTATAACTGGATAAATAATTTGTTAAATTTCAAGTTAATATACTCGATTTATTTAGTTTTTGAATAAAATTAGATAGATAAATTGGTTTTTCAAGTTGAACTTTTACTAATGCAATATATGAAAAATCAATTACCAAATTGGTGCAAATATCCTTTGGATCCCTGATAATATTAAAAATAAACAAAGTGAGAACTCCCACAAAAAATCAAAGCATTCTTCGATTTTTTTTTAAAAAAACCATAAACTTAATAAAAATAAATAAAATATTTAAAAAATTATTGAAAATTAAAACTAATATAAAAATTTAAAATGTATTAGAGATTAAAATGATGGAATATAAATATAAAAATTAAATAGTATTTATAAAGTATTAAAAAGTGAACACTTTCATCAAAAAAAGTCTTTGACTTTTTCAATCTGAATATTAACATTCGTTAAACAAATTTTCAGTGGAATCAACCTTTTATTAAAGTAACAATAAAACTCAAATTTTCTTTCTCTTTTCTACATCAAATTGATGCTCATTAATATTTGATGTAGAAAAACGAAAGAGTTTTTTGTTTTTTTATTAGTTTAATACAATGATGGTTCCATTGAAAATATGTTCAAGGAATATTAGTAGACTTAACATAACTAGAAACAGTCGAAAACTTTTCTGATGGTTTATAAATATTTTTAAATTTTGAATTTTTATATTTATAAATTTTTATATTTTCAATTTTATGTTTTGTACTTATTTTTTTAAAATTCATTATAGTATTTTTATTTTTTAAAAATATTTTATGAATATTAAAATATTATATAAATATTTTTAATATTTTAATAATTTATTATTTTTTAGCTTAAAAATTAAGGTATCGAACTTTCAATTAAAATCAACTACACCCCTGAACTTTGCAAAAAATCAATTATGCCCTCGCATTCGGTTAAAAAATCAATTTAGCCCCTATGCCATGTCATCATCACACATGTACTGTCATATTATCATTGTGGACTGCCACGTCAGTACAGTGGACTGTCACGTCAGCACCGTTAACTGTCACGTTAGCACTGTAACAGTCAACATTGGTTTAGGGGCTAATTTGTTGCAATTCACAAACTGAAGACCTAATTGACTACGCTTTCGCACGAAGGCTAAATTGCTAATTTGAGTCGAACTTGAGGGCAAAAATACCCCTTTAGCATTTATAAAATTATTTAACTTGAATTTAATTGTTTTATCTTTAGTATTGAATTTGAGTTAGTCTCGAGTTTGAATTTTTTACGAGTTTAAACTTTTTCAAGTTTCGACCTTTTCGAATTAAAAAAATTAAGTTAGGATTTTTTAAATTTATATTTATTTTGGACTCAAATTGTTTTGGGTCGAATTTTTTAAGTTCAAACTTATTTTCCCACCTTTAATTAAAGCTACAGTGCAGAGCTAAATGGTGGGCTTTCAAGCCCACTGACTAATTAGATATATGATATATCATAATTAATAATTTGGACTTTGGGGGAAATATCAGATGATTCTTGGCCTAAGCATATACTTTTTAAAGAAATATAATCTTTCGGAAACAAATGTCATTACTATATTTGATACTACGACAGATTTGTTTAGACATCGTAAAGTAATTACAAAAAGATTTAAGAGTATTTTTATTCGCCCTTAAACTTTCAAGTTAGGTTAGTTTAGTCCTTTGACTAACGTTGTTTGTTAATGTGTTGACGTGGTCGTCAACGGTTTTGACTTGACAATCTACATATGAATGATTACATGATAAAAGCACAACATTTTAGGATTGGCAACGGGGTGGGGTGGGCTGAGTTTTTGGCCGCCCCGACCTATAAACTTCTAAACCCGCCCCGTCCCGGGTATAAATATTGATTTACCGGCCCCGCTTCGCCCCGATATATCAACTCATAAATTCGACCCGACCTAAAAATTTTAAAAATATACTATTTTCGTCGACGATAAATGTTAGATCTGTCTGAACCATCATCACAGTCACAAAATATAGGTTTCAAAGGACTTTACTATTAAAAATAAACTAAAACAATTAAATTACCCACATGAAAAAAATACAAAAGAATAAACTTGAATCATTGACCGTCATAATCAGATATGTTAAAACTCGAACAGTATCTAACAAAATTTTACGATAAACACAAACTAAAAATAACTTAAAAGTCCTAAAGGTGTTTTTATATAGTGATATTTTTAAAAATATAATAAAAATAAATAAATATAATAAAAAATATACTGAGACAGGACGGGGAATTTCTATCTTATACCCGAACCCGCCCCGCCCCGACTCAATACTTTTTAATACCTGTCCCTTCCTGATCTCCAAAAATTATGAAGAAAAACCAGATCGGGTCGGGATCAAGTAATTTTACCATCCCTATTGATTATTTAGGAAATTCGAGAGAAATTGATTTTTTTAGGAAGTTCGAAGAGTGAATTATTTTTATATAATATTTAAATAACAAATTAAAAAATTAAAAAATATATAAAATTATTATTATATTTGGGAGGAGAGGAATGTCAGGCAGTATCGACAAATTACTTGTTCAAAACATTCTTTTTAATACCGTATGAATGATAGAGTAAATTTACAATTGTGTATAGCTTAGGGAATTCATTAGTACTGATTCCTTGTCCTCGATTGTATATGTTATTTTCTAGCGGATTCTGATTCTTGGATAAATAAAACCAACCATTTATTCAAAAATACCATTAATATTTAAAAAAAAGAGTAAAATAAAAAAATAGAAACAGCAAAAGCTATAAAGTGATAAATTGTAAAAAATTTAAAAATACTTCTAAATAATTAAAATTATTAAAAAACAAAAAATGAAAATTATTTGACATTATAAAAAAATAAAAATATTTATATTGATGCATTTTAGATTTTGCATAGTAACAGTAAAGTTGACAAACTAGCTAAGGATGTATTTGTCGAGCGTGTAATCTGCTATGAGTACTTTGATATCCTATGCTTCTTCCAATTAGGGGTGTGCATTTCGGATATATGATCCGATCTGAAATTTCGGATATCCAAAATTTTTAGATTGATATTTTAGTGATCCGTATTCGATCCAAAAAAATCAGATATCTGAATTTTCGGATATCGAATAATTCAGATTGGATATTTAGATATTCACATATTCGAATTAATGACTTGATTTAAGTATTTTTTAAATTTAATTGTCCTAACATAAAAATTTTGGGTTTTCGAATATAACAATCAACAAATTATTGAATATAACACAAGATTTGTATCCATGAAAATTTCAATTTTTCATATATAACAAGTAAAAATATCGAATATAACAAGATTCATATCTATAAAAAATTTGAAATTTTGGATTTTGGATAATCGGATATCCGATATGAATGTGAAATAACTATCTGTGCCCGATCCAAAATTTTTGAATATCCGATCCTAATATCAAAAAATCAAAATAAATTATTGATCGAATTTTTTTTCACACCCCTCCTTCCCATGAAGCGATAACTCAGATTCTTGGGAAGAGAGAAGCTCAACCTCCCACTATGTGTAATCTTTTTCTCTCATATTCACTTCTCAAGAATATATATAATAGGTAGTTCGTTTAGCCGCAGCTGAAGCCATAGATCTTGCTCGGGATAATCACAAGGTTCATCGGTCAGACTCCTCATTGAAAAAGAAAGAATGGCAAAAGGATGGTCTTGTATAGTTATTGAATGTTTCGAAGTCTTATTTTACTAAATCTATGTGGTGTTTCTCATGGTCTTTGCCTTTTGCTATGCTGCAATAGTATCACATATCGCCAACGCTTATAACAACTTTGATTTATGGATGTATTGTTTTGAGTGAACAATCATGCCGTTGATTATTTCTTAAAGGATCAATTGTTGAGTTAGTTAAGGGTGTGTCATGTTGTTTTATTTGTTGCATGTTTATACTTGTCTATTGTCTTGTTTGTGTTCTTAAAGGATCGCTTGTTGCTAGTTTGTCAGCTTCACCATTATCCTATTTGTTAGAGAATTATAAGTCCTACAAATATAAAAAACAATATAAATTTTTTTAAATATCTTTTTTTTTAATTTTTAAATATTTATAATCTCGGTCAATAGCTCTAAATATTTCTTTTTTTAAAATTTTTAAATATTTATAATGTCGAGCAATAGCTTCATTTCGCGATTCTGCCGACGACTTCATCTTGCCATATTCTAAAAGGGTTAGAATTATCGACGTGCTCCCAGCGAAACTCTGGGCGATCTTGACACGTCTTGAGTTAGCTTTGAATTTTGGTTTTGAGCGTATTATTTTGCAGTCAGATAACGTTGATGTCGTGGCTATGATGTCTCCATCGTCCCTCTCTAGTCCTCATGCCCTGGTTCCCTCCATTTGGCGATATTATAACCTGCATGTGATGTTGGTTTCGAGCGTATTTGTCATGAAGTCAACATGGCCACTAATTTTATGGCTAAACTTTATACTCCTTCGGATGGTTCTCTACAGACCTGCTCCGCTCCACCGCATATTTAATTGCTATTCTTACTTGCGACGTGTTAGGTCCCCCCTCATCTACGTATAATGTCAGCTTTTAATATAATTTGATTTTTTATATAATTTTACCTCTTTATAAATATTTTTTAATTTTATGTAATACCCTGTTTTAAAAAAATGAAAAAGGGATAAAAATGCTAGCCAAGGGGTTAAACTAGTGACCCTTGGCTTGGCAGACTTAAGCCTTAACCAGTTGGGCTAAGGACCACTCTTGGTCAAATCCAATTTCCTTTTAAGCCTTATATTCGGGTCTGAGCAAATACTAATTAAAACTCTGACTCACCATCTACCCTAATTAATGCTTAGATCTAAAAATTCTAGAAACCTCTTTAGCTTTCTCATACCAACTCATCTCCGGTCACTGCCCGATCTCTCTCACCGCAGTGCCGTGCACGTCACCGCCTCTATCAGAGTAAGCGCCATCGTACCTCGGCTTTAACCTGTTGGCCACTCGCCCTGGTTCTCCATCGTTCGCCATAGAGAACGGCTTAAAGGTCTGATGAGGAAACCCTAAGCGTTGCCCTTTTATTTTTCGTAGATTCTGGCTGCCCTTATCAATCGTTTGTCGCACCGCCTCCCCCATTGAATTCCTTGCATCGTTGCGAGTAAAACCCCTCTGATCGATTGCCATTCTGACACCGGGAGAGACCTCATCAGAGCTACGTGTTTTTTTGACAATTTTGAATCATTTTGGGTAAGTTTCGGTCGTATTTCAGCTTTGATTGTTGTTTTTTTAGCTTGATTAAATCGAGTAATTCATGGACTTTAGTTTTTTTGGTAGAAACAAGACCATTGGAATTGCCGACGAAGAATTTGGTGTACCACTGACGAGTATGGTAAGTGGGCTGAAATGGCCTAGACTGGTCATCACAGATCAAGCCTGTTTGATTAAACCAATCTGAACCCAACCTTGTTCAAGCCCAAGCCCTTAATACCCGACTTGATCTAATTTGACCTGTTAATCGAGTCAACTCGCCCGAGTCAACTCACCTAGTTAACTTGCTCTAGTTAACTCACCGAGTTAACTCGGTAACCTAACTGAGTTAATTCGTTTGAGTCAACTTAGTTGACTCTGACCATTGACTTTGACTGTTAACTCTGACTGTTGACTTTAACCAAAAAGTCAATTTAAAAAAAACCCCCCCTATTTTATGTTTTTCGACATCCTGAGTCCGTTTTTGAAGTCTGCTTCAGAAAATTTCAACCCCAAAAGCCTCCAAATATGACCTTAAATCTGAACATGCATATTTATTAAGTTATTTCTTTTAAGAGAGCTTATGTTAAATAAAGGACTGAAGTGAATTATTACCTGTTTAAAGGTACTCTAAACTCTCCCGATCGTTCGTCTTCTCAACCCAGCTCTTCCCAATTCACTCACCAGCGCGCACCCGTAGTTAATCGTATGATCTTAAAGTTATAATTTATTTTTCTTGTAGTAACCTTGTTCCGTTATGATCTAGGATCTAGCACCGTTGTAGAGCGTAGTGAGGCAGGTGCCTAGTGGACCTTTTTGACCAGCTTTTTGAGGTGTCTTCTGTGTATGCTATATTACTATTTTACACGAACTGTTGAAATGATTTCTCTGAATATATTATGAAACATTATCTGATTTGGGCATGACTACTTTTCTATTTTAAAAGCTTGTATACTTTATGATTGAAAGTATGTCCTATGTATGATCTAAAATAGAGATATTTGATTTCTATTTTACTGAGATAAATATGTGTATGTCACCTAATTTCTGATGACACTGCATATTGATCTAAACTGATTTACCTGGGTATATTTTTGGGATATGATTTGAAGTGTCTGCAGGTATAACCCTGATCTAGCTGGTAAAACCTTCGGTTAAGCTCATACGCCCGATGAGCCTAGGGTAAGTCTTTCTAGACCTAAGGCATTCCCTTAGTTAGGCTCCTACACCCAGGGGTCTAGGGTAAGTCCTTTAGGATGCAGTTCACGGGGGACTGTATATAGGTGTTCGGTTTGAGGGTAGTTAGGTTTTAAATAAAAACTTTGGTTGCCCTTATAATGTAATTTTCTGAACTGATTTATGTATATATGAGATATTTAAATGTTTTAATATGCACTTTTGGAATACACTGCGATTCCTAGCTCACACCCTAATTTTTATCCCATTTTAGATACTTTTGGACAGGCCACCCTTGGACTTGGCACTTGAAGGATTGACACATTCGTACTCATCTATTGTTGTAATGTTTCTATTCGCCTTACTGTCTTTATTTGGGTGACTTGAGCTTTTATTTTGATACCGTACACTTTGCTAATTTTCTTGATGTGGCATTATTTTGTAACCAGATTATTATATGGCTTAAGATGATTATCTTAATTTACTTATATAGAGGTTATAATTATTTCTTGATTTTGACCTTTAATCTTTAAATATTTTCATAGGAAATTTTTGGTATGAAATGTGACCTCCCAAAATTAGGTGTAACGCATAGGCGACTTTAGGGGGTTATATTTAGTTAGTATCAGAGCTTTTAGTTTTATAAATCTCAGACTGTGAATGGGTCCTAAATATTTTTATAAAACATTTTAGAAATGTTTTTCAAGAAAGGCCATGTCACCAAGTTTTATATGTTTAACTATGTAGGATACTCCTGTGCCAGTTCTTACCCTTGGTTTTACCTTTTGTGTAAAGAGCCGAGCTCATCTGAGGTCAACGACCTGTCCGTGGATGAGGTCAAGCAGCTAGATTCCTTAACCTGATTGATGATATGACTAGTGATCCCCTGACCCCTATAAACCCACCACTTGTCTTTACTATAGATATGACTACCCCGATTAGAGAAGCACCTGCATCTAGTATTGAGCCATCGATTGTGGTGACTGATGCGGCTCTCAACAGACAGTTCTTACAACTAATCCAGGGTGTGGTTAGAGCCACTGGCATTACTTTTGAGGTTTATATTTCTCTAACCCTAATCTCTAGTAGTGTTAGGACATTCGAAGGTCCTACTGGTAGATCCCGTACTGAGGCAGAATAGTGGTTTATAATCTTGAGAGACGTATAGATCAGTTGGGTCTTGAGCCATCCAAGAAATATTTAGAAGCCGTATCTATACTTTATAAGAATGCCAACAAGATGAGAGTCTGTAGTGAGTAGTGTCTCTGCCACTCGTCTAACCTGGATTACTTTAGGGAACACTTCATGAGTCGTTTCATCAAAAAATGATATATAAGATAGATGCAAGAGTGGTTTAGGACTCTGACATAAGGGGGATATGAACGTGTCAGAGTACAAGACATAGTTCTTAGATTTGTTGAGATTCAGATCTAGTTTGGTTCCCACTAAGAAGAAAAAATGTCATAAGTTTGCACTTGGTCTCCGATATGAGTTGTGTGTACAGGTCATTGGCCACCTTGACAATTTGATAAGGTGGTTGAAAGGGCAAAAGATTTAGAGGAGGTTGAGTTGTTGGCCACAGATAATGATAGAGTAGATCGAGATCGATCTAGGAGGCCTTCTGCACTGAGTCTTCTACATGTACCAGTAAGAATGCATATTCTACCACTCCTTAGAGGAGAAACATCGGTTCTAGGCTTGCAGTTCGTCCATCTTCTATAACTAGTCGAGGTGGGTCATCAGGTTTCCAAAAATGCCATTATGTGAGCAACATGGTAAATATCATCGAGGAGAGTGTAGGAAGATGATGGGTACTTGTTTTTGTTGTGGATCTAGAGATCATTTCTTGAAGAGCTGCCCAGTTTTACCTTTTGTATCTCGGGCATCCTTCCAAACTTTTGCACGTTTATAGACTTCTATTCAGACTTTGGCTAAGGGTCGTAATCAGAGTTAACCTTCTGGATCTATTACCAGGACTAATAGTAGAGCCCAATCACATCAGAGTGGGGGATTGGTTTTATCTGAGGCTAAACAACCACTTCTAATGTATGCTACTAGACGCTGGGATGATAGAGATAAGCTATATGTCATTGCAAGTACATTTACCATTTATTTTGTTTCATACTTTGCATTGCTCGATAATGGTTCCACACACTCTTATATTTTAAGATCTGTATCTCGAGACATTCAGATTTTGAGTGAAGTCACAGAGAGTGTTGTTACAGTTATGAGCCTAGTGGGTCAGTCAGTGACTATGGATAAGGTGTTCAGGCATTGTCCTCTTGAGGTTCAAAGGGAAATCTTTCTGGATATGGATTAGTTGTTTGAACATCGGGTTAGTCTGGATTGTGAATCAAAAAGGGTTATATTGAAGACTTTAGATGGTCGATCATTGGTGTTAATTGGTAAGCGCTAAGGCTATCTATCTAATATGGTATCCATTTTGACTACTGTCAGGATAATCCGAAAAGGATATGAGACATTCATTGCTTGTTTCTTGAATACAAAGGGTTCTCTATCAAAGATTGAAGAAATTTGCACAGATAATGAGTTCTCTGATGCCTTTCTTAAGAAGTTGCCTAGGCTACCTCCAGATAAGGATGTTGAGTTTAAGATTGAGACTTATTTGAGTTTTGTAATTGTATCTATGGCTCCTTATAGTATGGCTCCTAAGGAGCTTAAGGAGTTAGAAGTTCAGTTGTAACAGTTGCTTGATAGAGGTTTCATTTGACCCAGCTCTTCACCTTGGGGAGCTTCAGTTCTCTTTGTTAAAAGGAAAGATGGTTTACTCTGGTTATGCATTGATTATCAGAAGCTGAACAAGTTGACCATCAAAAATAAATATCTACTACCCATGATTGATGATTTTGTTAATCAATTTTGTGGAGCCATATTTTTCTCGAATATTGATCTTCGATATGGGTACTATTAGTTAAAGATAAAAGGTTCTGATATTGCTAAGATTGTCATTCGTACCAGGTACAGGTATTATGAGTTCTTAGTGATGCCTTTTGGTTTGAACAATACACCAACTGCCTTTATGGGTAAGATGAACTGTGTGTTTAGGCCATATATAGACCAGTTTGTTGTGGTGTTCATCAATGATATCTTAGTCTATTCTCAGACAGAGATAGAGTATGTTGAGTATTTAAGGATTGCCTTACAGAGTTTGAGAGAACATTGTCTGTATGCTAAGTTAAGCAAGTGTGAATTTTGGCTCAAGGAAGTGATATTTCTAGGGCATGTTGTATCTGTTAAAAGTATCCAGGTTGATCCTAGTAAGATCAAGGCCATTATTAGTTGGAAGCAACCCAAGAATGTCTCTAAGATTCGTAGCTTCTTGGGTTTAGCTGGGTATTACCGATGCTTTGTTAAAGGGTTCTCCATCATTGCAGCCCCATTTGACAAAGCTGTTGAGGAAGAATGTTCCATTTATCTAGACTGACGCACAACAAGCGAGCTTTGAGAAACTGAAGTTAGCTTTAACTCAAGCATCGATTTTAACACAACCCAAATTTGGGAAGAATTTCTCAGTCTATAGTGATGCTTTGCACTTTGAACTTGGTTATATTCTGATACATAATGCAAAGGTAGTCGCTTATGCATCACATCAGTCGAGACCTCATGAGTGAAATTATCTTACTCATGACCTTGAGTTAGCTGTAGTGGTATTTACTTTGAAGATTTAGAGAAACTATCTCTATGGAGAGAAGTGTTATATCTATACAGATCACAAGAGTTTGAAATACCTCCTTACCCAGAAAGAGTTAAATCTGAGGCAACATCGTTGGCTTGATCTTTTCAAGGACTATGATTGTGAGATTGAGTATCTTCTAGGTAAAGCTAATGTCGTTGCTGATGCTTTGAGCTATAAGGCAATAGCTGATCTGAGATCTTTATTTGCCAAGATGAGTATTTATGATGATGGCAGTTTACTAGCAGAGTTGGCCGAGGAGATTAAGGCTAAACAGCGTCTAGACAGTTACTTACTTTCTGTCATACAATAGGTTAAGCAAGGATCTGTATCTATTTATGCTTTTGATCAGGTGGGGTTCTATGATTCAAAGGTCGTTATTGTATTCTTGATGATGCCGACTTGAAGCGAGCCATTCTCAGTGAGGCTCATAGCAGCCCTTATGCTATACATCCCGTTGGGGCTAAAAAGTACCAAAACTTGAGACAAAGGGACCGTTGGGTTGGCATGAAAAAAGATATCTCTGATTATGTGTTGTGGTGTATGACTTGCCAGTAGGTTAAGGTAGATCATCACCATCTGTCTGGTCTGTTGTAGCCCATTAAGATTCTTGAGTGGAAATAGGATTGTATCACGATAGACTTTGTTACCGGGTTGCCTCTAACTCCCTTTAAAAAGATTTTGTCTGGGTGATTGATGATCGACTCACCAAATCAACTCATTTTATTCCTATTCGAGTTACTTATTCTCTGAAGAAGCTGGATAAATTGTATATTTCAAAGATTGTCATATTGCGTGGTGTACCTTTGTCTACCATTTCTAATTGAGATCCGAGGTTTACTTCTCGATTTTGGAAGGCCCTGCAAGAAGCCTTGGATATCCGTTTGAATTTTAGTACATCTTTTTATTCGTAGACTGATGGTCAGTCAGAGAGGGTGATTCAGATTTTAGAGGATATGCTGCAGAGATGTGTGATCAACTTCCATTGTAGTTGGAAAGATTTCTTGCCCTTGGCCGAGTTTGCATATAATAACAATTATCAAGCTAGTATCTACATGACATTATATGAGGCTATGTAGGTCGTAAGTGTCGTACTCTTATCTGTTAGACTGTGTTATATGATAGAAAATCCTTGTGTCCAGAGTTAATCCAAGAGACTGAGGAGGCTATCAGATTAATCCGTGATCGCCTGAAAGTGGCTTTTGATAGACATAAATATTATACTGATCAAAAGAGGAAGGACATCATGTTTGATATCGGTGACCAAGTTTTCTTAAAGGTATCTCTATGAAAGAAAGTTCTGAGATTCGGACGCAAGGATAAGCTGAGTCCTAGATTCATTGGATCGTACCACATTCTGAAGAGAGTCGACCAGTTGCTTATCAGCTTGATTTGCCCCTTCGGCTTAGCTGTATTCATGATGTTTTCCATGTGTCTCTGTTGAGGCAATACCATCTAGATCCAAGTCACGTTATTCAGGTACAAGATGTAGAGTTAAGGCCATATTTGTCTTATGAGGAAGAATCGATACATATTTTGGATTCTAAAGAGAAAGTCTTGAGGAACAGATGTATCCCGATGGTAAAAGTTCACTGGAGCAATCATAGCCCAGCAGAAGCTATTTGGGAGACCGATGAATCAATGAAGGAATAGTTTCCACACCTATTCAACTCAGGTAAATTTTGAGGCCAAAATTTCTTTTAGGGGGGAGAGTTGTAACACCCTATTTAAAAAAAAAGGACAAGGGATGAAAAATGCCAGCCAAAGGGGTTGAACACTTGACCTTTGGCTTGGAAGACTTAAGCCTTAACCAGTTGGGCTAAGGACCACTCTTGGTCAAATCCAATTTCCTTTTAAGCCTTATATTCAGGTCTGAGACAATACTAATTAAAACTCCGACTCACCATCTACCCCATTAATGCTTAGATCTGAAAATTCTAGAAACCTCTCTAACTTTCTCCTACCAACTCAGCTCTGACCACCGCTTGATCTCTCTCACCGTTGGCTGTACACGTCATGCCTCTGCCAGAGTGAGCGTTGTCATACCTCGGCTTCAACCCGTTGGCCACTCACCTTGGTTCTCTACCGTTTGTCGTAGAGAACGAATTAAAGGTTTAACGAAGAAACCCTAAGCGACACCCCTTCATTTTTCAAAGATTCTAGCGGCCCTTGTCAACCGTTTGTTGCACCATCTCCTCCATTGAATTCCTTGTGTTGGCATGAGTAAAACCCATTTGATCGATCGCCATTTCGACACCGAAAGAGACCTTATCAGAGCTACATGTTTTTTTTTGAAAATTTCGAATCGTTTTGGGTAAGTTTCAATCATAATCTAGCTTTAATTATTGTTTTTCTAGCTTGATTGAATTGAGTAATTCATGGGCTTTAGTTTTCTGGTAGAAATGGGACCATTGGAGTCACCGACGAAGAATTCGGCATACTGCCGATGAGTTTGGTAAGTCGACTAAACTGGCCTAGATTGATTATCACAAATCGAGCCTATTTGATTAAACCGGTTTGAACCCAACCTTGTTCAAGCCTAAGCCCTTGATACTTGACTCGAACTAACCTGACCTGATATGATCTGTTGACTCAGTCAACTCACCCGAGTTAGCGCACCGAGTTAACTCATCCAAGTCAACTCGTCCAAGTTAACTCATCGAGTCAACTCATCTGAGTCAACCCATTCGAGTCAACTCGCCCGAGTTAACTCATCGAGTTAACTAGTCCGAGTCAACTCGTCCGAGTTAACCCATCTGAATCAACTCAGTTGACTCTTATCATTGACTCTGACCATTAGCTTTGACAGTTGACTCTGATCGTTGACTTTGACCAAAAAGTTAACTTTTCTAAAAACCCTTATTTTATGTTTTTCAATGTCCTGAGTCCGTTTTTAAAGTCTATTTCACAAAATTTTAACCCAAAAGCCTCTGAATATGACCTTAAATCTGAACATGCATATATATTAAGTTATTTCTTTTAAGGGAGCTTATGTAAATAAATGACTGATGTGAATTATTATCTGTTTAAAGGTACTAAAGACTCTACCGATCATTCGTCTGCGCAGCCTAGCTCCTCACGATTCACTCACCAGCGCGCACCCGTAGTTACTCATATGATCTTAGAAACTTAGTGAAATTATCAAGTTAGAATTTATTTCTCTTATAGTAACCTTATTTTCTTATGATCTAGGATCTATCATTACTGCAGAGCGTAGCGAGACAAGTGCCCAGTAGACCTTTTTGATCGACTTTTTGAGGTGTGTTCCGTGTGTGTTATCTTACTATTTTACATGAACTGTTGAAATTATTTCTCTAAAAATATTATGAAATATTATCTGATTTGGGCATGACTACCTCTTTGTTTTAAACGCATGTCTACTTTATGATTGAAAGTATGCCCTATGTCTGATCTAAAATTGAGATATCTAATTTCTATTTTACTGCGATAAATACGTATATGTCACCTAATTTCTGATGACACTGCATATTGATCTAAACTGATTTACCTGGGGTATACTTATGGGATATGATTTGAAGTGTCTATAGGTACAGCCCTGATCCAGCTGGTAAAACCTTCGTTTAAGCTCCTACGCCCGATGAGCCTAGGTTAAGTCTTTCTGGACCTAAGGCATCCCTTTAAGTAGGCTCCTACGCCCACGGGTATTGGGTAAATCCTTCAGGATGCGGTTTATGGGGGACTGCATATCGGTGTTCGGTTAGAGGGTAGCTAGGTTTTAAATAAAAACTTTGGTTGCCTTTATAATGTAATTTGCAGAACTGATTTATGCATAGATGAGACATTTAAATATTTTAATCTACACTTTTGGAACACATTGAGCTCCTTAGCTCACACCATCAATTCTTTCTTCTTTCAGATATTTTTGGATAGGCCACCCTTGGACTTAGCACTTAGAGGATCGACACATTCGTACTTATCTATTGTGGTAATGTTTCTATCCGCCTTACTGTCTTTATTTGGGTGACATGAGCCGATATTTTGATACCATTCACTTTACTAATTTACCCGACGTGACATTAATTTGTAACCAGATTATTATATGGCTTAAGATGATTATCTTAATTTACTTATGTATAGGTTATAACTATTTCTTGATTTGGACCTTCAATCTTTAAATATTTTCATGGGAAATTTTTGGTATAGAATGTGACCTCCAGAAATTAGGTACATTTTGTTTTTTAATTGTTGATATTTTATCATTTTATAGATTTGATATTTTTCAATTTTTTAGTTAGTGTTTTGAAATTTTTAATAGTATTTTTATTTTTAATAATTTTAAATTTAATTTCTTAATTTTTGTTTAAATATGATGGTTTTAATTTGTGTTTGAGGTGTCCATTGGTGCTTCATGAGGGATTGTTGTAATCTGGGAAAGGTCTCGTTTTCAAGTTGAATATGTAGTGTGTCATCGATATTGGGTGGCTATGAAGGGATGTTAGGTGCAGGATAGTGGAGATTATGGTTTCGTAGCGGTATATGCTCCACAGGTAATGGTTGGCCAGGTTCTAGTTTAGGAGGATATTGCAACACATGTGACGATGGATGGTAGGCCATGGTGTGTGGGGGGAGATTTTAATTTTGTTCGATGGTCTTCGGAGTATTGCATATGTAGTTCGTTACCTGCATGTATGGGTGAATTCTTTTGTTTTATTGATAATACGGTTTTAGTGGATTTACCTTGTGTGGAAAACAATTTACATGGTTCAGATTGGAGAATAGATGTAGCCGTTTAGATAGGTTTTTGGTGTCTGCATCTGTCGACTTTGCTAAGCTTGGCAACTAATAGATGAAATGATGAAAATATACAAAGAAATAATGCCAAGTGTAAGTCTGTTGCATGCAAGTATACACGGTCAACAAGTAATACAACAGTAAGCTGAGAATCGTATCTACAAGGATTGTCTAAGAATTAAATGCCACAATATTTTACTTGTTAATATGAACAAATATGTTTGAATTGGGTTTTGGATTTTGGTTTTAGAAAATAACTAAGGAAAATGTAGTGAAAGTGCAAACAAGTTGGAAAACAAATGTATTTAAATGGATGATACGCGTTAGCAAGGGATGCTTGGATTCTACGCCAGTTAAGACAGCAATTAATGATTTTCAGCCTTGGTTTTATTGTCGAGCAGATTTTAAGGTTAGTATTGTCTCTGTCGATAGCAATACCCTAAGTTAATCACGATTAACCCCTATATGTCTATAATAAAGTTTTTCAAAAAATAACTTGATGAAGTTTTAATCTTTACTCCTAATGGGTAGATTCACTTTCGAAGTAAGCTCATATACTTGAACATCTTCTGTCGAAGTTTCTCTCCATAGTACCTGACAATTAATCGTTATCCCCTAAGTCTGTTAAGATATTAAGGAATAATAAACATCTAATGCCAACTATCATATGGCAAAGAATTTAAGCAACTAAAGCACTTGCAGAACGGACAATTATGCCAAGGCATTCAATTATTAAAAACTAAGAAATAACTGAGCGTTCATCTCAAAAACATCCCAAGACAACTTAAAAGAATTAGTTCATGGCTGGGGGTCCATCCATAAATCATCGTTTCTTAACATCACTACTTTAAAGAAAATAAGAACTAAGAGAAATGGACAAAGAATGAGATCCATCGATGCAGCCCTTCAATTGGTCCAGAGCTCTCGGTCTAAGCCTGGTCGAACCATGTTTTCCCTCTAGCTTCTTCTTTCACCATGATGCTCTCCTTTGGCTCATGGATCGGCTCCCTTGACCAGGCATTGGTTTTGAAATTTAGGATTGTTATCATCTTATCCTAGATTGGTTTTGAAACTTGAAAGTTAGTTACACACCAGGATAGGATTGTTATCATCTTATTCTTCTTTTGAAATTTAGGGTTGGCGTGTTCTTTGACCAACAGCTACTTGACCAGGCATTGGTCGTCTATATTTTGCCATCCAAGCTTGGCAATTCTCGTCCAACTTTGCCAACTTCAATTTGACATTTCTCTTCTGCTTCTCTGGCTTTCTACTCATGTCATGCTCTACTCTGCCAAGCCTGCCCTACTCCTAACATGTCATCAAAACCAGCAAAACAAAAGAAACATTCCCTAACTCCTTAATGCAAATGCATGATTTTAATTGCTAAATGCACAAATATCTACTCAAAGGCAAGCAAAAATATCATAATATATGTAGAAAAAATAGAACTTTTGAGGAGTTAATAACATCTTCGGTTGATCGTTTCAAGCAATTACAATATTCATCGCTATCTCATTTGGTGTCGGACTATTTGCCTATATTACTTTTGGTTGATGATCAAGATTGGGGTCTGTGACTGTTTTGTTTTATTAATTACTGGCTAGACAATAAAAATAATGTGCAAACATTTGCCGAGGAATGGTTACGATTATCTAATGGTGGTGTTGGTTGCGATAATATTTTGATTAAACTCTGTGAGTTGAAAAAGTTTTTGAAACAATGGAATAAGCGTGAATTTGGTAATCTGGATGTAACTATTACGTCACTACAAGTGAAGATTGATAAGGCTGATGCTGAGATGGCGCAAGGGGGTTGGATGAGGAGCATTTGAAGTAAATGAGGAAATGGAGGCATGCCTTATAGTGTGCGATTCTCCAAAAAGAGAGCTTGTGGCGTCAAAAGTCTCGTGTAACTTGGTTGCGTTTGGGGATCGTAATGCAATATTTTTTCATTAGGCAGTGAATATTCGGACCTTGCGCAATACTATTGTAGATTTAAACATAAATGGTTGTTGGGTAACCGATGCTGGGCGTTTGCGAAGATATGTGGTGCGTGAGTTTAAGAAGCATTTTTCACTAGCTACCCGAGTAGGACGATGGGAGGTGAAAGACGAGTTTTGCTGTATCTTGAATGAGATGGAGGCAAAATTAACTTTGTCTTTTTCTGAATATGATGTTCAAGCGGTTATTTGGAATTGTGAGGGGTTCAAGGCGTCGGGTCCTGATGGGTTTAGCTTTGAATTTTTCAAGAAGAGTTGGCTTTTGTTAAAGATGATGTTATGTGTTTCGTTCATCAATTCTATGCCTCAAGGAGGTTGCCGAAGGGAGCTAATTTTTCGTTCATTGTTTTGTTACCTAAGAAGGATTCACCGCATGTTTTTGGGGATTTTTGGCCGTGTGTGTGTTGAATTTTGTCTGTAAGATTTTGGCAAAGACGTTGGCTTGTATGCTACAAGGGGTATTGGG
Organism: Hibiscus mutabilis; assembly: GCA_019671005.1. Taxonomy (NCBI): domain Eukaryota; kingdom Viridiplantae; phylum Streptophyta; class Magnoliopsida; order Malvales; family Malvaceae; genus Hibiscus; species Hibiscus mutabilis. The sequence goes on from CM033752.1 coordinate 4,457,687, forward strand.
AGGAATAATTAGTGATGTAGAGATAGCGTTTGTGCGGGGTAGACAAATTATTGATTGTATACTTTTGGTGAATAATGTTATTCATTCCCTACGTCAATCTAACTCGATAGGTTTTATTTTGAAATTAGACTTCTCGAAAGCCTATAATTGTGTCTGTTGGGCGTTTCTTAAGAGCTTGATGGTTAGAATGGGTTTTAGTTTGCAATGGGTGAATGTGTTAGCTCTGCTTGGTTGTCTGTTTTGGTTAATGGTGCCGCGACAAAGGAATTTGGCATGGGACGTAGTCTTCGGTAGGGGACCCTTTGTCATCTTAGCTTTTTTTATAGTGGCAGAGGCATTGATGTGATGCTAGAAAATTCTAAGTCTAAAGGGTGTATTAAGGGTATTAGAGTAGCAAATGGTTTGTTGATATCTCATTTACAGTCTGCTGTCGATACAATTTTATTCTTTGAAGCTTCAGTAGAGGTTGCACGGTCGTTTCAACATCTTTTTCTTTACTTTCAGGCTTGTTCGGGGTTGGCTATAAATTTTCAAAAGTCTTGCTTATATGCTTTCGGAATGACGTGGAGTTGTTTGGAGATGTGGCAAAAAATTTATCTTGTGACCAAGGGGAGCTTCGTTTTATTTATTTAGAAATATCATTGGGAGTGAATCTACGTAGTAAAGAAATACAGGAACCAATGGTGTCTCGCTTTCATAAAAAGTTGGCGGGATAAAAATGATATTTTCTCTCCTTTACCGCACGGGTTATACTTGTGGATTCGGTGCTCTCTTCGTTACCTAGCATTAATAAAATTAGTTTGGAATTTTTTGTGGGGAGGCGTGCTGTTGAACGAAAGATGACACAGGTGAGTTGGAATTTTGTTTGTCATCCATGACATCTTGGTGGATTGTGTATGATGGATCTTCGAGTCCGAAACTTAGCGTTATTGTCTAAGTGGGCTTGGTGGTATGCTACAACTCCTGTTCATTATAAAGGGTTGTGGTTGTTGCAAAATATGGATGTTGCGAGTTTTGTTTGGCAAGTGGGATGTGGCGAGAGAGTTTTGTTTTGGTTAGATCCTTGGTGTTTTGAGCATCCCCTAAAAGAAATGTTTCATCAGTTGTTTTCTTTGGCGATCAATAAGCTTGCATTTGTTAAAGATTATGCGCAGCAAGGGTCTTTTGCGCATGTACAGTGGGATTCTTTCTTTCGTAGAGATTTGCGTGTGTTCAAGGAGAGGTCACTTAGGGAGATATGGTCTCTTGTTATTCTTTTTATGGTGTAAGTAAGGGCGGAGGATACTTTAATTTGGAAGGCGGAAGTCACAGGTTGTTTCTCGGTGAAGGTTTTGACAAATCGTTTGATGCTCGAAAGGGTAGGGGATAGCTCGTTTGGGTGTTGTTTTGCATTGAAAGCTCCAGTTCCGCTTAAAGTTGAATTTTTATGGTTTGTCTAGCTGGACCAGTTGCCTACGCTAGTGTTTCTTCGACGTCGTGGCATTCTTTTGCAAGAGGGACAGGGTCATTGTCTTTGGTTCCTATAGTGGTGGGATGTATTTTTACCGCTGCTGAAGTCTTCAGGATTTTAGTGTTCTTTCGTTAGGGAAGTGCGACAATAGTGGTGTTATTGTGTGGATGTCGTGGTGTGGTCACTTTGGTTGGCAAGAAATAATGCTTTGTTTAACAGTTATAAATTGCTGATGGATGGGGTGTTCTTTTTTATCAAACTTCGTTCATTTGCGTGGATTCATGTTGCACATGAGACTATAAAATGTGGAGGAGGCAGTTCCCTCGTTTGTGTTGTTGTAAAACTGCAGTCGTGGCTATTCGTCTAGGCATTTTTTGGTCGCCTCCACCATTGGGGAGTGTTAAGTTTAATGTGGATAGTTCGGCGAGGGGGAATCTTGGTCTGGGATGTTTTGGTAGGGTGCTCCGTGATGAGGTTGGAACGATTCTTGGCTTTTTTTTGAGCCGTTGGGCATGCTTGAGTCTAATGAAGTAGAGTTAAGAGGCATTGCATTTGAGTTGGGAATGTTTATGCGCTCAAATTGGAGTTCTTGTCGTAAGTTAATTGTTGAATCAGACTCTAGAGTAGCGATTGGTTGGGTACTTTAAGTTAGTGGTCGACCGTGGCGTTTAGGGGATGTGTTTATGGAAATTGATAAAGTACGAGCTTTCATGAGTAACATTTTCTTTGTGCACATATTTTGTGATGCTAATGGCTTTGCGGATGCATTGGCGAGATAGGGTGTAGATCGATTATCGCTTTTTCAAGTTTTTCTGTGAATGGTTTGGGGTTATGGGGTGCGGGTTGTGTTTGGGGAGGTAATGAAGGAAGGAGGTGGCAGCCTGGTAGTCTTGGGTGATCGGGTGGTTGGGGCTGGTAGGGTGCGTGCTGTGTGCAGTGTTATCGAGGATAGCTGATTGGGTTAGGTTCGGCCGATGTTTGTGTAATCACTAATTTTGTCCAGACTTTTTTAAATTTTATAATTTGGGCTTTTGTTATTAGTGTTATATTATATTATTATATTATCATTATTATTATGTTACGTTGTTACTATACTATTATTATATTATATTATTATAATATATTATTGTTATTACATTATTATACTATATTACTATTGTTTTATTATTATATTATTATTTTATTATACTATTATTAATATTATTATTAAAAAACACAAAAAATTAAATAATATTAATCAACTAAAATAAAGGCCCAAGTCTTTTAATAAAATAGTCCAAAATTAAAATATTCTAAAACCCAAAAATTAATTACATATCGGCCCGTTTGTGGCCCAAAAACCCTAACACTAATTACAATCGGCTAACATAAACCTAATTGCACCTTTTGTCCATACGCAGCCGCACAGGGACCGTTGGATTTATCCTTTGATCCAACGGCCAAGATCAACAGGATGAACCTTCCAGAACCTGCACGCTCTGACGCGCCTGTGCAAGTTGGCTCTTCAGCTGACCACGCGCGAGTGGAGATCACCATTCGGCTCTTCAGTTGCCGTGAGTGCGCCGCAAGCTCTGACGACTCAGATCACCATGCGTGACTGTCGACCTTTCAATTATGTGCCCATCTCCAGCAATCTCCAGTGTCCTCATCACCGACCATGCTTATTGGTCCCCTCCACCCGGCTCCACCAGAACATGCAAGACAACATAAACCACATATGTTAGAGGCAATTCCAGACAACAATTACAGAGCACAACATGAATACGAACAAAAAACACAACAACAACCAATATTGATCGGAGAATTCCAATTTTATTATTATTACCCTATATAACTATTCGAGTATATAAAGAAACCCAACAATCCATTGTAATTCCATTCGGGAAAAATTCTCAGAAATCAATATCAAAAAGTCAGAAGGCATTTGAGGTATATTATTATTTTTTGTTTTCCTATATGCATGTAAAGAGGAGAAAAAAAGGAAAAGAGATTTACTAGTGATTATCGGCCACCATCTTTTGCTCCTTCGCTACCGATGACAAGCCTTTTAGGTTCATCTTGAACCAAAGAAGGTAAATCGGTGGGTTAGGGTTTCGGTTTTATGCAAAAGAGACTCGTTCATTTATTTCTTAAAAATGGGGTTTTTGGGTTCGTTTTAAAATCAAATCTGGTGTTGGAAGTTTTTGGTCAAAAGTGGGTGCGGAAAGCTTTCTTTCTTGGTTGCCGGTAAATAACGGCCAGTGCGGCGGTGCACGGTCTAGTTAATGGCTTATGGATGGATTACGACGTTCATCCCCTTTTTTCAGAGAAAACGAGTTGTGTATTTTGGGATTTTGGTTTCAAAATAAGAAAAGGGTCGAATGATTTTCCATTTTGAGTTTTATATTCAGCCCTTATTATAAAAACGAGATATTTGCAAATTAAATCCCTTCGCCCTGAGATTATTACTCTGAGGCCCTTCTGTGTTTTTTAATCGCATCGCTAGTCCCTCTAAATTTTTGAAACTTTTGATTTCATCCTTGATCTCGTTGGGATTTGGTTTTCCAAAATGGTTTTACTACCTTCGGGTCCTTCTTTGTACCGCGACCATTTTTGAAACCAGGTGTGGAAAAATATTCTGACGATCGATATTTTGTAAAATTAGGGGTTTGGCTATTTTTAATTTAATCTTGAAATTTTAGAGCCTTTTCTTATTAAATTGGATTTTCTTTATTTATCTTAAAAATATTTTGAAGTCGCCACCGATCACTTCGAGGTAGACCATACACCAAAAAATAAACCAGAGATTCTTTCTTTAAAAATGGGTTCGGGAGTCGGTTACGTGTGGGAAAGGATTAGCATCCCCACGAACGCCCGTTATCGGTACTTTAATTTTACGTGGCATTTTGGCATTTCAAATAATTATTTGAATTTAATTTATTCAGAATTATTAATTGAATTTAAATTCTGAATGCAAATATCCTTTTATAAGGAAATTTATTTCTATTCGAATATGAGATTAAAAGCACCCCGTTAAGTGGCACCTCTTTTCATATTATAAAAATAAATTTCCAACATAAAAGGTTTTTAATGAATGAATTATTATTATCTTGTTTGTTTTAAGTACTAGCCTAAAATGGCTCTAATTAATTAATTAATTAATTAAACTACGAATATTAATTAATTTAATGGATTTTATGAGAAAATGCCAATTACTTGAACACCTTCCATATATTTAAAGCTCTTAAATTAATCATATTCCTAATTAATTAATCATTCTAATTAATTAAAGTTCTAGTCCTAATTAAGGCTCTAACAATTTATTAAGTCAATATTATAAGTGAAAATGTATATTAAATATTCACCTTTAAAACCAATGTTGAGATAACACCCTATTGTAAACAATGGGACACCATCTAAATTTGGGCACTAAAGGTTTTATTTAATATACATCTAATTAACTACAATGTATTCTAATTAATTATTTAATTTTAATTAAAGAACTAGATTAATATTCAATGATAAGTGTAATATATATTAATTTTTTTTGTTAAAATTCATGTTAAGATAACACCCCATTGTAAACAATGGAACATCATCCAAATTTGAATTTCAAAATTTATGTCTAATGTACATTTAATTACTACAATTATCTATCATATTTAATTATTGAATCCTAATTAGAGAACTTAGGAAAATGCTCTAATTAATTAATTAAATTAAATTAAGTGTATTTAATTATCTAACATATACTATATGTTCAATTTAAAATAACAAGCACCAATCAATTTATTTAATTGCATTTAATTAAATGGAACAATTAAAATAATGACTAAATTGAAAACAATTGATTTTATTACTATAGGGGCTAATTGAAACAATTACAAAGCATAATGCCCAATTACAAAACCTAAGTGACCCAATTGCACTAATTACAAACTTTGGGGTTCAATTACAAAGCACAGGGGACTAAATTGGGAGAATTACAAAGTTTGGGATCTATTTTAAGTGGGATGTGGACTAAATTGAGAGAATTTAAAATTTTGGGAAAAAAATCAAATAGTATCCATATCAAAACACGCGAGTTAAACCTGGCCCGTTTATAAAACGCTGATCCCCTTCCTTACTCGTTGCCAAAACGGTAGCATTTTGAAAAGGCTATAAAAGCCCTTTTTTTAGCTTCAGCCCTTATTTCTTCCCCTCCCAATCTCTCTTATATCTCTCTCTCCCTAAATTATCTCATCTCGAACACCTTTCAAACCCAAAAACCACACCCAAGTGGATCGAAATCCATCAATTTAAGATGAGTTCCATCCAAGTTCAACATGAACTGAATGAACTCGATAAATTTCGGTCATGTCTTGCCTTGTACTCGGCCACCACGGGCGATTTTTGGCCACCGTCTGCCGTCGTGGCCGAAACCCTAAAACCCTAAAATTTCCCCTTTTTAAACCCTAATCCCTAAATCTAAGCCTGATCCAAATAGATCACCCATCTCCGACCACCTAGAGCTATTTACCTATTCTCGACCCTCTTCGACTCTGCTAAAATCCTAACGCCGGCCGCCAATATGCACCACAAAAAGAGTTTTCGATCTTTTTATTTATTATTTTTACTATTGTTTTGTTAAACTAACATGTTTATTATTTTTGTAGAAATGAAGAAACAGGAAAAAAATATACCTCCGTTACGGTGGTCGTGGTGATTCTGACGACTGATTATCTTCCGGCAATCTTGGTCATGCTGATCTACTCTCTATAAAGGTATCAAACAAGTGAGCTCTTCTCATTAGGAACTCCTCATTCTTCTTGAAACCATTGACCTATCTCTCTGAAAATGAGTTGAATAAGGAAGCTCTTCTCATTAGGAACTTCTTATTCTTTCAAAAAATTAACTCTTCTCATTATGAGTTCTTAATTCTTTGCTGGACGAACTCTTCTCATTAGAAGCTCTGTGGTGAATTCTTTTCAGTAGGAATTCTTCATTCTTTGCTGAGCGAGTTCTTCTCATTTGGAACTTTGTGGCGAATTCTTCTCTTAGGAATTCTTCATTGTTTGTTGGGTGAATTTTTCTCATTTGGAACTCTGTGGCGAGCTCTTCTCATTAAGAGTTCTTTCAATTTTGATGGTCCATCTCTGTAAAGGCACGAACAAGTGAGCTCTTCTCAATAGGAACTCTCCTTATTCTTCAATAAATGAACTCTTCTTATCAGGGTTCTTCGATCTTTCTTGGCGAGCTTTTCTTATTGTGAACTTTGAATTCTTTGATGGTTAAGCTCTTCTTGTTGGGAATTATGGATTCTAGAAATATTGATTCTCCTTTTCTCTAGGGAACAGTTAATCCTGCAAAAAAAGAAACATCATCAATTAATTCAAACTCAATCTGAAATAATATGGATATTCTCAATTTCTCGCTTGAAGCACTGAGTTCTTTAATGTCATTGTTTTTCTGTCTAAGGCGTATTGATCTTTCTATCTGAAGCTCATATGGTATCCCATCTCTTATTTCTCTTTCTCTGTTGATCAATTTCTTCTATGCTTGGAATGTATATGACTGACTAAACCGAACATCTTCTTCAACTGCCTATTGTTAATATCAAGTAGCATATTTTTTCTTTTTCTTTTTTCCCTTTTTCCGTTCTTCTATTTCTCTTTATTTTTCTTTTCTTTTTTCTTCTTCCTTTTTTGTCTTTCTTTTTCTTTTTTATTCTTCTTTCTTACTTCTTTTTCTTTCCTTCTTTTTATTTTTCGTTTCTCTTTTTTTTTCCTTTTTCCTTTTTCATTTTTCCTTTTTTTTCTTTTCTTTTTAATTTTTTTTGAAAAGTCTACTCTACATGCCCCACTATCTTATTTTGACAGCCCTAAAAAATTCTCATCATTTTCAAAGGTGACAACCCAAAGGACTTAACATCGTGCCTGCAATAAACAGAGTTTTTGCGAAGCAATCTTGCTAAAACCTGCCTCCATAAACGGAATATTTGTTGAAATCTGCCTTCATAAATAAAATGTCTACTGAAATCCACTTTGTAGGCGAAATACTTGTTAAAATTTGTTTCTACAAATGTAGCCTCCTACTAAAATTTGCTTCTACAAACAACGTGTCTTACTGAAATCTACCTTTGAAAGCGAAATATTTATTGAAATTTGTCTCTGCAAACCAAATATCTCGAGATCTGCCTCTGCAAATGGAGTATTTTTTTAGATAACCACCTCTGCAAATGAAATATTTTAGGAGAATCTGCCATTATAAACGGTATTTCTTGGAATTTGCCTCTACCAACAGAACATCTTAAGATTCGTCTCTACCAACAGAATATTTTAGAGAAGTCTACCTCTGTGAACAGAATATCTTGATATCTACCTCTACAAATGAAATATCTTAGAGAAAACTGTCTCTTTAAACGGAATATTTTAGGGAAATCCGCCTTTGTAAACGGAATATCTTGAGATCTGCCTCTTCGAACAAAATATCTTGAGAAATCCGCCTCTGTAAACGTAATATCTTGATATCTGCATCTGCAAGTAGAAAATCATGAACTAATATACTTACTTTCTCATAAATATGATTGAAATTCTTACTAGATCTATTTCTCTAAGATCTATGCTCGTTCTTTGTCAAATTTTCTTCTCTATGTTTTCTGTTCGTTCCTTGCTGGATCGTCCAGTTCAAGATCTTTATTCATTCTTAACCGGATCTTTTCTTTGAGATCTTTGTTCTCTCTTGCTTGAATCTACTTTCTCAAAACTTGAAGCTATAGATTGATTCTTGTTTTTCCTTGATTGAATCTGCAAATTCCTGCCAAAATATGAAAGAATGCTTTGAATGTATGAATAAGCATGCTCCTACTTATGGATGCCTGCCAATATGAAGTATGTATGTTATCACTTGATGATCACTTGGGCAAACTTTTATCTTCAGGGAAGCTCCGAATTTCTTCGTTTTATCTTTCATTTAAACATCTTCTACTGACAGCGTAAACCATCTCACACTTAGTTTCAATCTTCAGGATCTCTGTATCTTTTGCTCTAAAGCGCCTTTTTAGGTTTTCACTTTTGTTTTTCCTTTTTTTCCTCTTATTCTTCTCAAGGTGCCCTTTCAGGTTTTCACCTCGATTTTTTTTGCAACAGAGCTTATTTTTATTTGTTATGATGAGACTTTCCTTGCCTTTATGGGTTAAGCACATGGACCTTTTTTTGCCACATCTCACCATGCATTTCTCAAAAAAAATTGAATACAAGGGAATCAAACTTGCCTTAGAAAACAGCTCTTGCTATATCTTCGTTCAACTTTTTTGACAAGATTCTTTCTCACAGCTCCAAGGAGATCATGATTTACTGTTGTTCAAGCTTACAGATCTTGTTTACCGACATGTGATGTTCTGTAAAGTTTTTTTTTGCAATATTACCCCCACTTCAGCTTGAGCTCGATTATCATATTTTCTCTAATTCTCCTCGCTTTCTTACTTTGTATAGAAAAAACCCTCAACAGATTGATCTGGCCGCATCTTTGCTTCCAAACGATGGCTCGTGCTCTCTTTTTTGCCCCAGAATCACTTATGTCATTTCTTGCAGCTTTTGTTTGAATGTTACTGGCACCCGGAGTTGCATATTTCCCTCGTCATACTTTTCATCATTAAACAAGTATCGAGGCCACCTCCTATTCTATCTACACTTAAAGGATTAGTACATCATAATAATACCCACGAAATCCTTTGCTTTTCTTGTATCTAATCAATTTATCTGCAAGATGCTTGTTGAAAAGATAATCGAAAGGCTCAAAATATTACTTTACTAGATTTGAAAAAATGGAATAATTTGATAAGTCATGGCAAACATAAGAAACAAAAATCAAGATTAGGCCCCAAAATGCTAAGTGCAACAGAGCCTTCGAATCAAACTGCAAAGATCGACTCCAATGTGACCCCTTCTAAGTTATTAGACTTCTAGGAGAAACATTTCCCGTATACCCAATTTTATCCCATTTAAGGTGGCACTCTTTACCTCACTAACTCACCATGCCCAACCTTTCCCTCTTTTCTGATATCGATCAAGCATTAGAAGTCTGGAAGTCCTTGAAGAAAGGTTAACCCTAATAAACAGGATGTATTCTGAAGACAAACTCAACTTGCTCCAATACCCGTATATGGTCTAAACGTTCTTTTGAGGCTTTTAATCTAGGCTATGGTTCACAGCTGCCAAAGAAATGAGATATGGGCTCAAATAAATACTTAAGGGTGATGAAACCAAGGATCATTTTTCCCAAGTGAAATATCATTTTTGCACTGATCTGTATATGATCGGATGAAATACTCCTTTCTTTTTTCTTTTTTTTTTCTTTTTTGGATCGCTTTAGACTGCCCATTTCTGAGTTTTCACCCTAAAGTTCATTTCTTTTCCTTGAAATCAATCTTCCACTGCTCTTTTAGATAGAGGCTTGTTGAATGAAAGATCTCACATATATGTATTGTTTTTCTTTTGCACTTTTTAACTTTAGTGCTTTTTACTTCAGCTTGATTCAATTGACTTTTGAATGCAGACTTTCACTATTTTTTTTCTATTTTTTACTTGATTCAGAATATTCTTCTTCATACATCTTGCCTCTTTAGCTTTTGTGCTTGATATATTTACTTTCATTTCTTTTGCCCCTGATTCACAAAGCATTACTATCATAGCATGATCAAAACTGAACAAATTTCACTTGTAAACAAACTTTCATCCTCTTTTCCCCCAATGTAGGGGGTGATCCTTGGTTTGGGTTAAATTCAAAGAAAATTATCAGGCACAAAGGGGACAACAAATGATATTTTTCTTATTTTCTTTCTTTGTGAAGGGATATGGAGGAATGCCAAATGTCCTCCCATACTTGGATATCTTCGAAGAAAAGCCATCTTCAGGTGTAAGATGCTTTGGGTTATCACTTCATTCAAAGACATTAGCCGACAATGCTTGAGAGGCAATTCACTTAAAAATTGTATTTGGGATTTTCCCGTGATTCCTGAACACTCATTAATGTCTTCCTATTGGCCTAAATAAAGTAGAGAAGAGTCATATTTTTGAAGTTGATCTCTGAATTTGATTCAAGGCCACTCTTACAATCAATATCTTGGGACCTTAGAGAAAAATGTTAGTGAAGATATATACATATATGTATGGGAGAACAAAAACTAACCCACAACAAAGAAAGAATGAAATATTAAAAGTATCAAAAAATGTATAATGTCTGTCATTTGAGAAATATATAAGAAACAAGCATCATAAACAAATAAACCGAAATAGCATCCCTTACAAAGGACCCCCAATGCTCGCGGGCAAAAGCAATTGGGATGATTCAAGGTATTACTCTGCAATGGTCCTAGAATTATAAACAAATCTCCCGTGGTTCACTGTTGACCATTGATCAAGAGAGTCCTGAATTAATTTTGGTGACTCTGCTTCTATTATTAATTCTTTACCATTACAAAGACATGCACATTCTTGCTCATGCTCTGATTCTCTCATTTTTTCTGAGTAGATTTTTAATTCTTCAGTAATCAAATTTCTCAATGTCACTCCACAGTTCTCTTGCCATATTAAGTTTGCCCCACTCTTATTATTTACAGTGAACAAATGCTCCAAGTCCCTTGACATTTTAAGTTCCTGGACTTTCACCAAGTCCATCTTTAATTATACAGAACTCCGTGGGAAAACTTGTTAAGCCCTTGAACTGGCTGATATATCAACTAAAGATGATTCCCCATACTCAGTCATATCCTCCCCATTAGTGGTCAAACATTTGCAACCATGGCCTTACATTTTGAAATTATCTCTGAAGCAATACAAAAAAAATCTTTGGGCTTGAAGTATCAGAGTTGATTTTATATACTTCTTTAGAGATAATTCTTGCAAGCTGTACCCCTTTGATGCATAGACATGAACGACACAGACTTTAAAACTCCAGCTAATCTTGGAAGCATTCATTCTGGATCCCTGACCAGCCTACTTCTTGATTTCCTCCATTAAGGGCCTACGCTTCTTGGTAGCACATACTAGTTCCCCATGTGAAACTTAGAAATATTGTCAGGATCATAACTGTGGCAGATGGGTTTGACATCTTCTTCACCGGCCTAGAGGTAAAATAAGTCTAAATGGCCATTTCAAATATATCAAAATTTGCATTTTTCTGAGGAATCTTCCATGATAGTCTTGGTGAGTTAGTTGACACTTTTCTCTTACAACCTCAAGGAGTGCGATCATTGCATTCATTCACTTCTTTCTTTCTTTTCACTTTACATTTTTCAGCACTTGTTTTCCGAGCAAACCAATTGCATTGTCTCCAATCAAGGGACTAATTCTTAGATTACACATCTTAATAGCTTATCTTCAGTGTCAACTTCCAAAATCTCCTGGTTCAGAAAGTTTTGAATTTGCAGCTTAAAAATATAGCAATCTTCAATATCTCAATCATAACTCGGAATAGTCTTTATATTGCAACAACTTAATTAATGGGCCTCCGATAATTTATCATGATACAGGGAAGCTTCGAACAATTTGAAATATATCTCTCAATAAAAACATGAATGAGATCCACTTTTAATTTGGACTTTTCACTAACAAGAGCATCTTGAGCATCTGATCTTGGTACAAGGAATATTGCAAAAAATGCGGAAATATTACTCTAACTCTAATAAACCCCATATTACAACTGGTTGTTCACAAAAAAAGTTTGTCATAGCTTATGTCATTTTCTTTTATTTCAACTCTTCTAGCAAACAATAATCTTCGATTGAACCCAGCTCTTTACTTTTGTAACATAAATTCTCAGTTCTGATGAGACCAAAAACCTCAATGGGCCCATTATCTAAAAGTTATTTTTGTATAGAGCAGATCAACAAATCTGAATACGACCTTGGATAGGAATGATTGTCTCCTTTTTCTAACTGAACTCCTTAGTTTCTTTGTCTTGTATCTGTGTTTTGTGCCTCTTGCAATCAACTCCTTTGTGAGCAAACTTCAATCTGCAACTGACCTTGGCACTCATCACTTTAGAGAAAAAATCTTTTGCCCCTCATCTCTGTTGGGATCATCATGTCTCCTAACTATCACTGAACCATCGATCGGCAAGACTTTCGGGTAAACTCTAGAATTTAACTTCATTCAGTCCTTTTATGCTTGTAAACTGAGCTTCCTTTATTTTAGCATTTTCAAAATCTACCAGTGCTTCTCAGTCCAGCATTCCACTATTCTCTTCATGATCCAAACTCAAATCTTCTAGATTATTTACAAATGCCCCAGCTATGTTGATCCGAACGTGCTCATCTTTTCTTTTTGGCCTTTTATTTCCATCTCTCTTTTTTCATTTTTTGACTTTTTCTTTTCTCTTTTTTTGACTCTTTTTTTACTCTCTTTTTTTTGCATGAAGAGTCATTTTTAAGACTGAACCCTTGTGTGAGATGAATTTCTATCTTGCTCACCCATGTCGATATTTCATCTAGAACCTTCATTTCTTGACCTTTCTGTTTCCAAGCAAAGTGATGGCTCGTATTCTATCTCATTTTCAGATTGATCGGCCTTTTCTTTCATTCAATCCAAATGGTCATCAACAATCTTTGTGATTGTCCAACCTTAATAAATCTGTTACCTATGCTTTTCAGAACATGAACTTTAACTAATGTAATGTTACTTTTTTTATAAAAAAAATACAATATTTTAAACAAAAGTGCAATTTTTATATTTTACATAATATTTAAATGTTGTAATACATGAATACACGAGGTATCGGTTTCAAGAACTAGTCATTAGAGCAACACCCATTTAACTGAAAAATCGAACACAAAGAAAAGGCAATATGTTCACTAGCTCCAGCTCTTTTGGTTGATTACTTGTTCAGCCTCTGAGTCAACATCTTTCCTAGCTCGATTTCATTATGAGAATGTTGTTGCAGGTTCACGACCTCGTCGGACAAAATCTGTATATGTCAAGCGACTCCTCGCATTTGGCTCCCAAAGTTAATCATTTCACAACTCTATTTCTGAATAGCCTGGATTACTGCCCCAGCTTGACTTTCAGTACTTTATCCTTCATTGTAGTACCTCTTCAAAACTTATGAGCCAGTCTTTCAATTGTTGTACTGCATTTTTTGATTCTGTCATTTTCTTCAGCTCCTCATTTTTATCAACATTTTCTTTGATTATGGTATCCTTCAGTAAATTTCATCATTTGTAAAACTCGAATATCGTCTTTGATTTCAAAACTTTCTTTTTCCTCGAGTTCTTACTTTTCAACAATAATTCTTGAATGCCCCTTCAATTTATCTGTTATTTATCCTCTTTCTGATTGCTATCGCCTTTTCAGCTACTACGTCCCATTTATCTCTATAATTGCCACTGACTGTATCTTGAAACTTGAACTGTTGAGCCATGCATAAACCTTATCCTTTTGACCATTGGAGCAGTATAGCAAAGCCTCGTATTTCTCTATTGTTGGTGTCACATGTATCCTCCCGAAAAGCGAACAATTATATTGGGCTTCATAAATGGGTCACGGCCTTAAACAATTATTGATCCATTTGACGGTCTGACAGCAACGCTCGATTATGCTCATGAATTTTTGGTACAACCTTGCATTAATGACACCTAACCTCCACGAATATTGTTTCCGTTCTTGTATTGGGTCTTTCTTGAATCAGGTCCTCAGTGACATTTTGTCCCCCACTTGTCTATCAGACCCTTTAGTTCTTATGACCACTGCCTATTCAACTAATCCTCGAACCGATACCTCTCATGAATGCAAAGCACATAAAACATATAACAAAACACACAAAAAAACTGTGTCAGTATGGTGAAATAATACTACAAGCAAAAATAATTGCTATAAAACAATTTATATTGCGTGAAAATAACCAGAGAACAATTTATTTTGCACACACAAAATAACCAGAGAAATGTATTTAATTCTGCAACACCCTGTCCTAGATCCTTGTCTAATGGGGTAGGCTTCAATTACATCATATAGGTTTCGATCTAGACTCTGGGTACCCAAACTGTCATTACTGGACTCCAGCAAGACATCGATTCAGGAGTATACGACCCCTTATAGCGGAGGCGTAACCTCACGGTGTATAAGGTTGGTATACCGGAAGGAGGACAAAATTTTGATCACAGAGCTGAATAACTCACGTAAGATCATGCCTCACTCCCACTTAGAGGTGAAAAGCCTGAGTGGAAGGCTTATGCATGAATGACAGTTTATATCACACAAAAAAACCTATCTACATTTTTCCTGAAAATTCATCCAACAATTATGGAAAAAATTAAATTCAAATTAATGTCCTAAAATGCCAAAATGCCACGTAAAATTAATTAGGCCTGACTCTCGATTTTTTAAAATTCTCCAACGGAGTCGCCAAGCTGTCGTGGCCATTTTTGAAATCATGTGTGGAAAAATAGTCAGACGATCGATATTTTGTAAAATTAGGGGTTTTGGCCATTTTTAATTTAATCTTGAAAATTTAGAGCCTTTTCATATTAAATTGGATTTTCTTTATTTATCTTAAAAAACATTTTGGAGTCGCAACCAATCACTTTTAGGTAGACCGGACACCGTAAAAACAAACCAGAGATTCATTCTTTAAAAAGGGTTTGAGAGTCGGTTACATGTGAGAAAGGATTAGCACCCCCACGAACGCCCGTTATCGGTACCTTAATTTTACATGGCAATTTCGGCCACCGTTTGAGCTCGGGTAGTCGTGGTGTGATTTTCGGCCACCGTCCGCCGTTGTGGCCGAAACCTTAAAATTTCCCCCTTTTTAACCCTAATCCCTAAATCTAAACCTGATCCAACTGGATCACCCATCTTCGACCACCTAGAGTTATTTACCCATTCTCGGCCCTCTTCGACTCCGCTGAAATCCTAATGCTGGCCACAATATGCACCACAAAAAGGGTTTTTGATCTTTTTATTTATTATTTTTACTACTGTTTTGTTAAACTAACATGTTTAGTGTTTTTGCAGAAATGAATAAAAGAGAATAAAATATACCTCTGTTACGGTGGCCGTGGTGATTCTAACGATCGATGATCTTCCGACAACGATTGGGCTCCAACGGCTCTTCGACTACCGCAAGGGTTTAGCTCTCGAGGAGGTAACACACTCTCTCTCACTTATTTTAATACTATTATGATTATTATTATTATTATTACTTTAATTATTATTATTAATGACTGTAATTTATTCACTGACATTTCTCTCTCTTGTATTTATAGGGCCTGACGAAGGTGATGACAGCGTGATAGCTAGTAAAGGCAAAAGGCACACAATTTGTGTGCAATCCATTTTGACCAATGTCATTGCGGAAGGTGGCGCATAATAGGCGGGAAATGGGATTAGTTGGGTTTTGTGCTTGTCGGATATCAAAATGGGCGGGAAAAACTAAATTTGGGCTTGTTGACCGAAATAGGAAGAAATGGGTTATGATGGTTGTAAATTGGGCTTAAATTGGGTTTTTAATTTGTAATGGACATTATTTGGACATTTATTTATTTTTACTATTTATTTATTGTTCGGCCTTATTTATGTATATTCGAACACCCCGGACAAAATACGAGAATTACACTTTGGTAGTAAAACCATTTTGGAAAATCAGTTTGGACGGAGTAGGGGTGTTAATCCTTCCCCATCTGAAATCAATTCCAGGACCCATTTTCAAAAGAATCTCTGGTTTCATTTTTTGGTGTCCGATCTACCCCTTTTAAAATGATCGGTGGCGACTCCCACATTTTGTTTTCAAAAATATGACAAACCTCATTTTTCAAAGAATTTCTGAAACGTTTAGCGACCTAGTATAACTTAAATTTTTCTACTTCAAAAAGGGTCGCTATAGTTTGTTACTGTACTACCTAGGGTGTGTTATGGTGTTGTTTGTTCTTTTTATAGTTTTGGGGTATTGTTCGTAGGTGCTTTATGTTCTTTCATCCATTGCTATAGGTACTATTTTCCTCCATTTAAGATTAGGGAGGTTTTTAATGAGGTCTATGGTAATGATGGCTTGTGTAATTTTCGTTATTAATATCATACAGTTTGTCGATCAAGAAAAAAGTCCTTGAAATTCCTAAAAATCAATTTTGCCTTTGAACTCCCTAAAAAATCAAATGTTTGTTAGAACCAAACCATAATATATATGAAATCTAAACCCAGGATCTATCATGCCAAATCATCAAGAACAATAAACTGGAACTGAAAGCGTACCTGAATTAATCAATAGATGAAAACGTTGAATCCTTTAATGGAGTTCGCCTAGAAGTTGGTTGTGATCTTTCAAGAAGATAGGTTAACCCTTACCGTAAAAACTCGATGTCGGGGACAAGAGTAATACAAGTTAACCTATTTCTTGGGGACCACTACCTCTTTATATAGTTGATTATTAAATCAACTATTAAATATTTATAAGTTTACCCCTCATTGAATTATAAATATATCTTACGGTATCTACACTTTTATTTCTATGACACTTTAATACCTATGACACGCCTAACATAATTGGTCACTTGATTTCGTGTTATAATTTATAATAGCATCATATATTTTACATATGTGCCCACAATTGCGGATTTTAATCCAACAATCTCCCACTTCGGCAACATATGTTTCCTGATAAATGTACAACCTTATAAGCTCAAATATTTGCTATTATATAATAGGTATTCTATAACAATCTCGTCTATCAACTATATCCATATAGGATCAAAGCAGCCTTTTCCATATCAATCATGACTAGACCCATCAATGGTCACGTATACAAATATAGTCAAATGACATAGATCAATCATGGATGCGTAGTATGGAAAATTACATGAAATGTGAACCGAAGATGTCTATTTCCAACTGGTCCTCCTAAACCTTAGTGAGATTAAACTTTACTGAATTCAGAGTGTGCATAAACCAAAATAACTTTATTTCTGCAGAAAATAATTTTAAAATAACTTTAAACTAAAGTAACCGAAATTGTGTCTAGATCAAATGAGCATTTTTTAAATTACAAACTCCAACTAAAACCGAATATCCTTAAATACCATTACACCCACATAAGTAATGTGCTCATAAAAAACCTAGGTGATAATTTCTTAATAAGCGTGCAATTATAGAGTTTGTACCAGCATGCTCTATAGACACACAACCACTCAGAATTTTCTTTAACAACTAGGAACTTAATATTTATGTGTTTCAAATTTGAAGTGTTTATATTGTTTATAGAATAAATGAATGCATAATTATTGTCACAAAATAACCGAAGTGGTCTTTCTATTCAATCTATAATTAGCAGCCCAAGTGACAAAATTCATTTGCATCAATATTATAATAGAATCGAAGTCTGTAAACTTGATGATCTCTAACTTACCAGAACTCCGATATGTGAGCATGTAGTTTTTTTCTCTAAAGATATCCCATAAACCTATTGGTTGCTATCCAATAGTCCATACTAGATTTTCTTAAATATTTGTCTAACATTCCAACAATGTACGTAATATCCAAACACATACATGCTTGAACATAAATTAGATTCTCAGTAGCTTATGCATATGGAATCATTTGTATTTTCTAAATTTCAAGGTTACTTTTAGGGCATTGAGTAAGACAATATTTGTTTTCTTTAGCAATATGAGTATCACTTTGTTTACTCCCACTGAACTTGTAGTACATAAATTATCATCCAAATTTATCTCAAAACCAAATGAGATAACCAATATGAAATTTATAATCATTAATGAGAGTCCTACTTAAGCTCATAGATGGATTTCTTTAATTTACATATCATTGATATTGTATCATAAGACACAACTCTGTGATTATACCATATAAATAGTTTCTTCAATGTCGCCATTGGAAAAAACAAGCATAACGTCGATCTAATGTAGCTTAAGACTAAAACGAGCAACAAGTGTAATGATTATCTTGAAAGAGTCTTTCAATGAAACTTGAGGAAAAGTCTTTACAAAATTAATGTCTTCTTTTAGAGTATATCCTTTAGATACATGACGTGCTTTATACTTATCCACATTACCATTTCCATCCCTATTGGTTTTAAATATCCATTTACAACCAAATGGTTTGCACCTTAAGGTAATGAGACAAGTTCCTAAACTTTATTGTCTTGCATAAAATTATTCTCTTCTTGAATGACATCAATCTACTTTTGAGAGTTAGAACTTTTATGGTTTGATAAAAAAAATAATTGAGTCACTTTCTATCATTCCATTATTATCCTTATTTTCTTGAGAAAATACAATATAATAATCTCGAATAGTATTTCTCCTTCCTCTCGTGGACCTCTTTAATGACACTTGTTTTTTTTTTGAGGTTGTTGAATTTGTTCTTTTGAAACAATTATCTTATCTTGAATGAGAGTTGTTCAACATTGTTTTGCTGAGGTACTTGATTCACTTCTTGATAATGATAGGTGTGAAAACCTAAACATTGTCAAAAGTGATAGTAGGAATTAAATTATAATCCATTTCCTCCTCAATAGCAATGCATCTAACCTTATTTCTCCCTCCAAACTCAACATCCTAAAAACATTATAAATCTCTCCTTAAAATAATCTTAATTGTGGGATCATAAAATTTACAGTCCATGGGTCACTCAAAATAACCGAAGTAGTTGCTCACTTTTGAAGTTTAATTACTTCACATGTGTCCTAACTTGTTACAAAAGAAATCAACCATTTGTAACTTATTGTTATTTCTTTTGAGTTGGACCTTAGCAACTTTATTCTAATATTTTTTATTGCCCTTATTCTTAAAGACACTAACTAAATAAGTAATGACCAAATGATTAGTTTACACTTATAATGCTTCAACCTTTCTTCCTCTTGAATACAACGAGAAATGAGCCCAAATAGAGTTTATTTCTCCCTTTGACAATCGTAACTTGAATTGGTTAAACTGTATAGGAAGCGGTGCCAAAACCATAATAACAAACAATTGTTAGAAATTTCGATCTTATGTTCCTTAAATTTTGAAGCAATATTAAACATTTTCATTATGTACTCCCTCACATTTCCTTTACCCTTATACTTCATAGACATCAATGAAGGCATAAGTGATGTCATCTTAACCTTAATATTTTGGGTAAAATATTTCTTAATTTCGTCAAGGAAACCCTTAATATGAGCAATCTCTTTAGTTTTTTTACTCCTAAAGACTTATATAATGTTATTCATTATAATCATTAAACTCGTTCAATTTGAACAATCTCACCTCTCAAAATCCCTTTTATGGGTGCGTACCGCGGTGAGAGGTGCAAGTTATTCTTCCCTTAGTGCAAAGTCTATGTTCATACAACCAAATACTATATGTAACTGTCTTTTTCTATTCCTTGAAACTATTTTCACTAAACATGAGTGTATAATGTATTTAACAGATATTGTGACAGCAAAGATAAATTACCTAAGTATAGAGCAAAAATAAGTAAATAAAATAAAAACAAGCTTGCATAAATATTCATAAGTAAACAAATAAATTCAAAATATTTGCTGGTTCCCCTCAAGATACCAAGCACAACATTAATATCAAGTCTTTGGACAGTAATATTAACTGTAAGCGGTACTCTTGTTGTAGCAATCAAACATTGACAATAAACTATGTCAAATAATAGATTAATCTTTGTACTAATGTATTGCTTACATAAAATACCTTATAATTGTCACACATTTATTGCCACAATTGTCGTTGTAATTCTGTCAAATATTAACTTTCCTTTGGGCCAATTAATAAAGGCATGAATTACAAAAATCTATAATTATCTTAATATTTTAAATAAACTAATCTACACAAAAGCGGTCACTTTGGTGACATTATGTTTCAATTAATCTATTAAAATATTAGACATCCGAAGCCAAAATATGAATTTAATTGTTTCAAAATATTTGTCTTAATTTTATTTTTCAATCAAATTAAAAGATAACCAAAATAATAATAAATTTGAATAAAGATAAACCTCATATCAAGATACCGGACACTTCATTAATATTTCATCTTTGGACAAAACATTAACTTGCAAGTAATATCTTGGTATAGTAATCAAACATTGATAATAAGAACATGTCAAACAGAAATCTTCCTTTGGGCCGATTTATTGCTCACATATAAAACTGAATAATTATCACATGTTTATTACCACATTCCACATATAATATTGTTAATTATTAACCTTCCTTAGGACCGATTAATACTGACATAATCCGACTTACATGCACAAAACCTTCTATTTATTAAAATAAAATAATTTCTACAATAGAGGTCAGTTTGATGACTTAATGCTGTAATCACTAATTTTGTCCGGGTTTTTTTTTAATTTGATAACTTGGGCTTAGTTACTTTTATTTATTTTCTTTTATTATATTATATTATATAGTATTATTAATATAGTATTGTATGTTATTGTTAATTATTATATTATTATTTACTTATTACCATTATCAAAATCCAAAATACTAGTAAGTATTATTGTTTATTGCATTCATTTTCGTTTCAGTGTTATAGATATTAACTGTATTAATTATATATTTATTACTCGACATTCTTATTTATCAAATATTATTATTACCAATTGATATTAGTATTATTATTATTATCTTATTGTTACTATTATTACGTCGTTATGCTACTATTATTATTATTATTATATCGTATTATATTATACTATTATTATTATTATTATTAACTATTATTATTATATTATTAAACAAAAATTGAAAAAAAAGAAAATTAAATAATAGAATTAAAATAAAAAGCCCAGGTCTAATAAGCATTAAAGTCCATTTACATTCTACAGCCTAAAAAATTAATTAATTATTATTACATATGTTAGGCCCGTTTGGGGCCCAATACTAAAAACCCTAACTACATTTGCGCTAATGCTACTCTTTCTCTTGCAGCAGCCCATTCTCTTCCAGATCTAACGGTCGGGATTAAAGAGAACAGAGCCCCATCGTCTGCCTGATCTGCGCGTGTAGCTCACCGCCCACCCTCCAACTCCTTCACGCGCGCGTGTGCTGCACTTGAAGACGCGTCAGATCCCATGCGCGATCCTGCTGCTACTGTTGTCCTTTGCTGGTCCCCTCCTCCGACCGCGGCACATGCAATGACAACAAAAAAAAAACATCAGAGCCTCATAACATGCAAACAAAGACAAAAATTTCAGAAATTAGAGGCCAACATAATTTCAGAGCCGACAATATGCACATGAATTCGGCCAAAATATTCAGAACAATTTCTTTTCTCTTTATTTTTTTTACACATGTAACAACCGGGTATAAAAGGAAGCCCAAAGATCATATGTAAACCCCAACGAGGATTTTCTAGAGAAATA
Source organism: Hibiscus mutabilis (assembly GCA_019671005.1). Classification (NCBI taxonomy): domain Eukaryota; kingdom Viridiplantae; phylum Streptophyta; class Magnoliopsida; order Malvales; family Malvaceae; genus Hibiscus; species Hibiscus mutabilis. Next base: position 4,479,458 of record CM033752.1, read on the forward strand.
CCAAAGGAAAAAAAAAACAGTTCAAAGTATTTTTATCCCTATTTTTGATTGCATGCATGAACAAAAAAAGGAGGACATGAGTTTTTACCTTTAGCCTTTTTGGTTTTCGACTGTTCTACTCTTCGAGTTAGTAATAGACGGTCTTCTATCGGTGACAAGCTCCATCTGGTCTTTTAGGCTTCACGGATTGAACCGAATAGGGACCCGTCGTTTTGATTTTGCAAAATAGAGACTGAGATTTCAAAATCTTTAAAAGTTCTTATTTTTAAGGAAAAAGTGGAAAAGGCCTGTTTTTTAGCTTTGAGCCAAAACAGGGTTATTTTGAAGTTTAAAGCTTCGATCTGGGCTTTAAAGTGAAAAAAGGGGTAGTTTCAGGTTTTTGGTGGTCGAACCAAGGAGGACGGCGTGGCGACGATCGGCCGTTTTCTAGATTGAGATGAGAGAGTTTCAGAGGATATCTAGGGTTTGAAATGAAGCAAAGGTTTGGCCTTTGGAAATATATTGGGTTTTATAGTGTTTTAAAAAGATGAAAACGGTTTAATCTCAATTTAAACCCCTCCGCGTCTTAAAAATCCCTCTTTTGGACCTTCCACGTTTTGAAATCATCTTGTCGTCCCTGGATTTCTAAAGCGAATTTCAATCTCGTCCCAGATTTCAGTTGTAATCCGCTTTCAAACGGCTAAATACCTTTTAGATCCTCAAAACCTTTGATTTTATTTTAATTTGGTCCCTTTCTAGTGGTGTAATCCCGTCAGGCCCTCGCTCTTCTGGTTTTCACCACTTTTCACCTTTTGCATCTTGCATGTTTAGTTCGCTGCCTTGCATTTTAAATGTCTTTAATTTAGTTCCTTAAGTGTTGATATTTGATGCGTTTTTTTTGAGTAAGTATGCATAGTATATATTATGTAATATTTAAGATGTGCATATTAATATGTACATAGTTTACGAACATAATTTATTCATGCCATGTGTTATAATTTATGCTTCTGTAATATTTGTGCATATTAATAGTATAATTTATGCGTTTATTTTAATATGTGCATATTAATATGTAATATTTGTGCTTCTGTTTTTGTTTCTTAGATATAATTTATGTATTATGTATTATATGCCATGTGTTATAGTTATGTTATTGTATTGTATATGCGTAGTTGTTTTTTAACTATATTATTTTATTTATGCTTCTCTTTATTCATGATTAGAATTTGTATTTTGTTCATGTTTATCGTTCCTGTTTTCTTGCCATGTTTTATGTTGCATCTTGACTTATTAAACTGTCAATGCGACATCTTTTTATTCGAGGATAAACGTGGTTAGTATCAAACGCAGTGATGGTAGCTCTTCGGTTTATTCTCAAATAAACGGACCCTTAAAATTTACTCACACGTATAACCGAATTTTGATTTAAATGTCACTTTAATTTACAAAATTTAGTATTAAAAATCGGTAATTAATTTTTTGGTACTAATTTTGGGCGGAATATGGGTGCTAATCATTCCCCATCCGTAATCAACTCTCGAACCCATTTTTAATCGAATCTTTGGTTTTATTTTTGGTGTCCTGTCTATCACATTTAAAATACCGATGGCAACTCCATCATTTTTATTTTCAAAAATTGAATTTCAAAAATCCCCCAATTTTAAAATTTTTCAAAATTCCCACATTTTATCTTCAAATATTTTCCCCATTTTTAAACTTTTCCAACCATTTTCCAAACTTTTTTAAATATTTTTAAATACTTTCCCATTCTTAAATATTTTTAAATATTTTCAATTCTTTTATTAACTATTTCCCCGTCATTTTTATATATCTTCAAATTTTTTAAATATTAACTATTTCCCCATTTCTCTTTAAAAATCAAATGTATGTGTTCATTAAAATATAAATTTTAAACCTTTGTTATTATTTTTAGCGATTTCAAAAAAGGTCGCTACAAATGCTTCAATTAATTTATCTCAAAATATATAATATAAATATACCGATATTTAAATTTAAAATTTTGTAACAGTCAAAACTGAAATTTCTAATAACACTTAAGTTTCTGAAATAACCTGAAATAAGGTTGTCTATATGGGGCTATTAGAAATCGAAAAAACGGAAATCTTTGACTGTTTCTCAAAAAAATTCTTAAGCATGCATTTACCAAAATAAAACTTGAATTCAAAACAACCAATCTTTACTAAAAGCCAAAATCAGAAGTACCATACAAATGAATAATTCATATAATGATCACATAAAACCTTAAAATATATCCATAATAACCTAATGATCAAAATTAAAATTTTAATCAAACCGAAATGAATATACATCAATACCAAATGTAAATATGTATATTCCGTAGATAATATTAACGACATAGTTAATAGTTAAGTATAATGTCAAACAAATTTAAGCAAAATGTTTAGTAAAAAACTAAACATGATTCAACAAAACTCAACCATAATTTATTAGACATAAACTGAATATAAAGCTTTGAGAGCTAATTTGATTATAAAGTTTCCAAGTCACAGTAAATTTACCATGACAAAGCCGAAGTCAAACTTTGTTTTTCTTTCTTAATTACTAACTATCAAAACTAAAATTTTGATCCAACCAAATTATATATATATATATATTATTAAATAAAATACATTCCATTACTTAATAACAGTTTATGCAAACAGTTAATCAACGAAGATCAAAAGGAAATCATTCGATTAAATGCAAACAGTAGTTAATCAATTGAAAAACATCCGAAGCAAGCCGTACATAATATTTGAATTAATTTCAATATACTGAACTTAAATTCAATAGTGCACCGGAAACATAATGGCGCTTAAAGAGTAAAAAACAAAATTAAATATCATCAAATAGATGAACCCTAAAGTAAGCAACCATATTTCAATTGCAATATATAAATCGATAAGTTCTATTTGCATAAATTCAGTTGAACATAAAGTATATCGATAGCACAACTTTGAATCCTCTATAATACTTATTTAATTCAACCGAATTTTTTTTAAGAAATTCTGGAAATTAATCGCATAAATAATTATACTAAAAAAAATATTGTATGTGATAATTAACAAAATCCAAAACCTAACAAGAGAAGTCTAATGCGTTTTTGCACCATAAATAAAGATAGAACCATACTTTAAATTGTAAATCAAGAGATATATAAAATCTTCGTGAGGAATAAATCAAAAAATAAATTAACTAATTCCCAATGATTCAACATGACGAGTCTCTGATGCCACTTGTATAACACCTGTTAAAAAAAGAAATGAAAAACGAAAATGAAAGAAAAAGAGAGAAAATAAAGAAATTGCAGCCAAGGGGTTTGAAACCATAACCTTAGCTATATAGGAAAAAAGAGTAACCAATTGAGCTAAAGCTTATTTCTGATATGGGTTTCCTAAAGAAAATTATAACCCTTTTCAGTTCAGTTATATTGAAAATAATAAAACCAAATTTGACTCTTCATTTCCCATTTGATTCGAGCCAAAGGCTCCAGAACCCCACACAATCATCCTCTCACCTACCCTTAACCAGCCACCGCCCGATCTCCTTCACCACCGCGGCGTGGCCGCCACCGCCACCACTTCTTTCTTCCTTGTCAAGCCCTGATCAAAACCCCTCAACTCCCTCATCGTTTAGCCGTGCCATTCGCCGGCAATTTGAGTAAATAGGTTCGATGAACCTAGGTTAAGTGGCTCTTGCTTCATACTTCAATTTCGGCCGCCACTGACCTCCGTTCGAAGTTCTACCATCACGGTTGCCTTCTCACGTCGAGATGGTCTTAACCCTACCATCCGATCATCCAACCGACGTCGTTCGGGCCTTCATAAGAGTTCGACCGATTTGGGTAAGTTAGGTAAGTTTTGGTTCATTTTTGGCTTGTTCGAAATGTTTCTGGGTTAATGGACTATGATAGAGGAGGGATTCGGCCAAAATAAACATTTTAGGCCATTTTCGGCCGTATAGGGTCGCGCGAGAACCTCACGCGCTGGCCAAGATAATTTTCGGTCGTCGTGACCCGTTCACTCGTAAACCGGTATGGTCTAGTCTGGTCCGGTCTGGTCTAACCTAGTTTAACCCGTTCACTCGTAAAACTGTTCACTCGAAGTTCTACCGACCCGTTGATCCGACCGACCGACTCGACCTATCTGACCCGACTCGTTGCCCGAGTCTACTCGTTCGAGTCATCCGGGTCTAAGTCAACTCATCTAAGTCAAATCAATTGACTTTGACACGTTGACCAATGACGTCAGCATTAACTTTGACTACTGACGTCAGCGTTGACTTTGACCCCAAAAGTTAAAATTTTTGAAAACTCTTATTTTATTTTTTTGACGTCCTGAGTTTGTTTATGAAGCCCGTTTTGTGAAATTCTAACCCGAAAGCCTTTAAAATTGATCTTAAATCTGATCATGCGTAAGTATTTAAATTATTCGATTTAAGAGCAAAGATTTGGATTATGGATTCTGATATGAGATATTATTTGTGTAAGGTACTCAAGATACGTTTGACCGCTCGTCTGCTCAACCCGGCCTGCTCAGCCGCGTGAGCCCATTGTGACCCGTATGGATCTGTAACATAGTAAATTATCTCGGTATAATTATAATTTCTAAGTTAACCCGAATACTTGTCGATATAGGTTCTAGCACCGCAGCAGAGAGTGGTCCCGATGCCCAGTAGATTACTATGCCATAACTGTTTTACATACTGATTTACATGTTATATATGTTTTGTCAAACTTTTCATGTGCACATGATTTACGAGCTTGAACTTGCATAAACATAACATGTTTTTTGAAAATAAGCATGATCATACTGTATGTTTGAAGTATGCCCTAGTACCCGATATGATAAGCACGCTCTATGGTTACTGTATATTATTGCTTACTGTGATACTATTTAGACGGATTAGTTGGGTGCTTGGGTTATGGTATGAAGTGTTAAAAGTTCAGCCCTGATCCGGCTGGTAATCTACCTGTATAAGGTTCTCATACTTCGGTTAGGGTAATTTCGCCCGTGACCTAAGGTATTCCCTTAGAATGGTACCCTCGCCTTATGGCCAAGGTTAATGCCTGTACCCAGATCTTCAGCTACGGCTAGAGTGACTCAGCCCGTATTCGGTTCCTATGCTTTAGCTGGGGTAATTTTGCCCGTGACCTAAGGTATCCCCTTAGGACGGTACTCTTGCCCAATGGCTTGGGTTAATGCATGTATGTGATACTGTTCTGGGGGACTGTATCCTGGAGTTTGGTTGGAGGGTAGATAGGCTGCATGAAAACTATGGTTGTTCTTATAACCTGTTTTATAAAATATTTAGTATTGTCTGAATTGTATGCATATACACTATTTTTACTTGCACTATTAGAACACACTGAGCTTCCAAGCTCACACCCCAAATCTCTTCCCTTTTAGATTTTGGATAGGCTTTCTGGACCTGGCACTTAGAGGATCAACACGTTTGATACACATCAGTTATTGTAATGTTTCTATCTTTCGAATTATTCTATTACAATGACATGAGCCTATATTTTGTTACTTTATATTTTATACTCGATGATGTTGCCATATATGGCTTGCGATGTATTTATATATTTTAGATATGGTTTATTTTGGTTAACTTAAATAACTTATGCTTGAATCTATTATTTCTCGATCTTATATTTAAATCCTTAAATATTTTTATGAAAAGAATTTTGGTAACAAATGTGATCACCTAGATTTGGATTTACGCATAGGTCGGTCTAGGGGGTTATATTTAGTTGGTATCAGAGCTTTTGGTTTTACAAACCTCAAACTGTGAATGGGTTTTAAATAAAACATTTTTGTAAAACGTTTTGCAAATATGTTTTTAAAGGACATGCTACCAAGTTTTATATGTTTATCTGCGTGCGATTCTCCAATACCAGTTTTGACCCTAAATGTTACCTTTTGTAGAGATTCTCTGATATTACCCGTAGAGGTTGTCGACCTGCTAGGTTCACCGACTCGATAGATGAACCGACGAGTAATCCTTCAGTTCTAATAGATCCTCCTGCCCCTAGTAGTTCTATTGCACCGACTAATCTACCACGTGTTACCAGTATCGATATGATGACTCCGGTCAGAGGACCGACAGTTTTTAGACCTGCATCTATAGCAGAAATTACTAATGAGACCCTGAGTAGATAGTTCCTCCAGTTGATTCAGGGTGCAGTAAGAGTGACGAGCATTATACCAAAAGTTTATATCTCTCAGACTCTTTTTGCTAACGGGGTCAGGAACTTTTCTAGATCCTTTAGTGGGGCACCGACGGAGGTAGAGAGTTGGCTTCATGATACCGAGAGGCATGAACCAGTTAGGTTTAGAGCCAGCCAAGAAATATCAGGGAGTTGTATCTATGTTGAATGGAAATGCCCACACTTGATGGGAATTAGTCGTGAGTAGTATGCCTTCTGAGCGGTTGATATGGGATTTCTTTAAAAAATAGTTTAGGAATCACTTTTTGGGAGAGCGGTTCTTGAGAGAGATGCGCCAGGCCTTTAAAGACTTGGAGCAATGTTCCATGACCGTGGTTGAGTATGAGTTGCAGTTTCTGAATCTGTTGAGATATGGCACTGGTTTAGTATCTACCAAGAAAGACAGATGTAACAAGTTCTTAGAAGGACTTCAGATTGGGATACGTGATCATATTGCTACACATCATGATGAGGTATTTGAGGACTTAGTGAATCGAGCCAAAACTGCAGAAGAGATAGAAATTTTAACATCCAGACAAAGTAACAAAGATCGAGATAGAGATCGAAGATGAGACTGAGATTGATCTGGGAAACATTTTGGTTAGAGTGAGTCTCGTGCACGCCTTGATAAGAGGGCTCGTACTGTTGTTTATCATAGAGGTGGATCGAGTTTCAAGCCTGAGGTACCACATGAATCAGCCATTATTCGAGGTGGTTCGTCAGGATTCTCTCATGTACCACTATGTGCGTATTGTGGTAAATTACATCGAGGAGAATGTAGGAAGCTATCGGGTGCTTGCTTCAGATGTAGGTCTACTAAAAACTTCTAGAAAGAGTGTTTGTACCTACCTTCTACAGACAAAGTATCGACTCAGACCTTTTCTCATTTTCAAACTCCTGCCCGTTCGCAAGTATCTATTCAGACACCTGCCACATGTCGTTATCAGGGTAGAGATTCAATATCTGCTACTAGATCTGATAGAAGAGGCCAAGCACATCAGAGTGGACGACCAGCCTTGTCTGAGGCTAGATAGGCTGTTTTGGTCTACACCACCAGACGTCGTGACGATCGAGATGAGCCTAATGTTATTGCAGGTATATTTACCATATTGTCTATTCTATATTTTTCATTACTTGACAACGGCTCTACCCATTCCTATATATCAAAATATGTGTCCCGAGATCTTCAGATTTTAGTTAAGACCACTGAGAATACAGTTACTGTTATGAGTCTAGTGGGTCAGTCAGTAATCGTGAACAAGATTTTCAGATGATGTCCTTTAGAGGTACAAGAGGAAACGTTTCTAGCTGACCTTATGGAGCTACCGTTATAGGAGTTTGACCTAATTCTTAGTATGGATTAGTTACCCGGAACATCGGGTTAATTTGGATTGTGAGACCAAGAGAGCGACCCTGAAGACTTCTGATGATCGAGAGGTTATTTTGGTTGGTGAGAGACGTGGATATCTGTCTAATGTGGTATCTGCATTGACGGCTGACAGAATGATCAGGAAGGGTTACCAGACCCTTATTGCTTGTATTCTGAATACCAATGGATCTTTGTCGAAGATTGAGGAAATACCTACAGTGAAGGAGTTTTCTGATATATTTCCTGAGGAGTTACCTGGTTTGTCGTTGGACAGAGACGTGGAGTTTAAAATTAAGACTTATCCGGGATCAATGACAGTTTCTATAAACCCATATCGTATGGCTCCTAAGGAGCTTTAGATTCAGTTGCAATAGCTCCTCGATCGAGGTTTTATTCGACCTAGATCTTCACCATAGGGAGCTCTAGTTTTGTTTGTTAAGAAGAAAGATGGTTCACTTCGGTTATGTATTGATTACCGAAAGTTGAACAAGTTAACCGTAAAGAATAAATATCCCTTACCCAGGATTAATGACTTGTTCGATCAATTTCGGGGAGCCTCTATTTTCTCAAAGATTGATCTTCGATTTGGGTATTATCAGTTAAAGATAAAGGGGTCTGATGTTGCGAAGACAACTATTCACACCAGATACGGGCATTATGAGTTTCTAGTGACGCCTTTCGGTTTGACTAATGCTTCTGCAGCCTTTATGGATCTGATGAACCGTGTATTTCAGCCCTATTTGGATCAGTTTATTGTGGTATTCATCGATGATATTCTGGTCTATTCTCGGAATGAGGCAGAGCATGCAATGCACTTGAAGATTGTTCTGTAGACTCTCATAAAGTATCGGTTGTATGCTAAATTGAGCAAATGTGAATTCTGACTCAGTAAAGTGATTTTTATTGGTCTTGTGGTTTCAGTTCGAGGTATTCAGGTCGATATGAGTAAGATTGAAGCCATCGTGAGTTAGAAGCAGCCTAAGAATGTATATGAGATTCACAGTTTCTTGGGCTTAGCTGGATATTACAGACGCTTTGTCGAGGGTTTTTCTATCATTGCTTCCCCTCTGACGAAGCTGTTGAGGAAGAATGTACCCTTTATCTGGACTGATGCATAGTATGAGAGTTTTGAGAAACTGAAGACAGCTTTGAATCAGGCTACAGTTTTGACCTAACCTAAGTCAGGGAAAAATTTTACAGTTTATAGCGATGCTTGACGTTTCGGGCTTGGTTGTGTTCTGATGCAAGATGGGAGGGTGATAACTTATGCGTCACGCCAATTGAGACCGCACGAGTGTAATTATCCCACACATGATCTGGAGTTAGCTGGTGTAGTTTTTGCCTTAAAAATTTAGAGACACTATCTCTACGGAGCGAAGTGCTACATCTATACAGATCATAAAAGTCTAAAGTATCTTCTTACTCAAAATGAGCTTAATCTAAGACATCATCGTTGGCTAGAGCTTCTTAAGGACTATAATTGTGAGATTGAGTACCACCCGGGGAAAGCTAATACGGTTGTTGATGCTTTGAGCTATAATGCTATTTCAAACCTGATATCTCTCTTTGCCAGGATAAGTATTTATGATGATGGCGGTTTATTGGCTGAATTACAGGTTAAGCCGACTTTCGCCGAGGAGATCAAGGCCAAGCAACTTCTGGACAGTTCCTTACTTCCTGTCATACAATAGGTTGAGCAGGGATCTATATCTATTTATGTTTTTGATCAGGATGAGGTTCTGTGCTTCAAGGGTCGTTATTGTATGCTTGGCGATGCCGAGTTGAAACAAGCCATTCTTAGTGAGGCTCATAGCAGCCCTTATGTTATGCATCCTGTGGGGATAAGATGTACCAGAATTTGAGGCAGAGGTATCGTTGGGTTGGCATGAAGAAGTATATCTCGGATTATGTGGTTAGATGTCTGACTTGTCAACAGGTTAAGGCAGAACATTAGCATCCTTCTGGGCTCTTGCAGCCTATCAAGATTTCTGAGTGGAAATGGAAAGGGATCGCGATAGACTTTGTTACCGAATTACCTCTGACTCATTCTAAAAAGGATTTGGTCTTGGTGATTGTTGATCGACTCATCAAGTCTGCTCATTTTATTCATGTTTAAGTTACTTATTCCCTAGAGAAGCTGGCTAGGTTGTATATTTCTGAGATTGTCAAGCTTCATGGTGTGCCTTTTTCCATTATTTCTAATCGAGATTCGAAATTCACCTCCCAATTTTGGAAAGCCCTCTAGGAGGCTTTGGGTACACGTCTAAATTTTAGTACGTCCTTCTATCCTCAGACTGATGGTCAGTCTGAGAGAGTGATCAAGATTCTTGAGGATATGTTGCAGGGCTGTGTGATTGACTTTCATGGCAGTTGGGAAGACTTCTTGCCACTGGCTAAGTTTGCTTATAATAATAGTTACTAGGAGAGCATTCGTATGGCACCGTATAAGGCTCTGTATAGTCGTAAATGTCGTACTCCCATCTGCTAGACAGAGTTGTATGATAGAAATAACCGCCTAAAAAGGCTTTTGATAGACAAAAGTCGTATGTTGATCGGAGGCGAAAATATAATGAGTTTGAGGTTGGTGATCATGTCTTTTTAAAAGTATCTCCGTGGAAGAAAGTTCTAAGATTTAGGCGCAAAGGCAAGCTGAGTCCGAGATTTATCGGGCCGTATCATATTTTGAAGAGAGTTAGACTTGTTGCTTATCAGCTCGAATTGCCTCCCAGCTTAGTCGTATCCATGATGTATTTCATGTGTCTATGCTGAGGCAGTACCACCAGGATCCGAGTCATGTTATTCAGGTTCAGGATGCTGAGCTGAGACCAAATCTATCTTATGATGAGGATCATGTGCAGATTTTAGATTTTGATGATAGAGTTTTGAAGAACAGGCGCATTCCTATGGTTAAGGTCCAGTGAAGAAATCATAGTCCTGCAGAGGCCACATGGGAGACTGAGGAATCTATGAGAGAGCGGTTTTCGCACCTGTTCAATCCAGGTAAATTTCGAGGACGAAATTTCTTTTAAGGGGAGAGTTGTAACACCTGTTAAAAAATAAAATGAAATGAAAATGAATGAAAAAGAGAGAAAATAAAGAAATTATAGCCAAGGGGGTTTGAACCTGTGACCTTGGCTGCATAGGAAACGGGGTAAGCAATTGAGCTAAAGCTCATTTCTGATATGGGTTTCCTAAAGAAAATTATAATCCATTTCAGTTCGGTTATATTGAAAATAATAAAGCCAAATTTGACTCTTCATTTCTCATTTGATTCGAGCCAAAGGCTCAAGAACCTCTCAAAATCATCCTCTCACCTACCCTTAACTGACCACCGCCCGATCTTCTTCACCGTCACGGTGTGTCCACGGGCACCACCTTCTTCCTCGTCAAGCCTTGATCAAAACCTCTCAACTCTCTCATCGTTTAGCCGCGCCGTTCACCAACAATTTGAGTAAATAGGTTCGACGAACCTAGGTTAAGTGGCTCTTGTTTCTTACTTTGATTTTGGCCGCCACAGACCTCCGTTCAAAGTTTCACCGCCACGGTTTCCTTCCTCATATCGAGATGGTCTCAACCCTATCGTTAGATCATCCAATCGATGTCGTTCGGGCCTTCGTTAGAGTTCGAACGATTTGGGTAAGTTAGTTAAGTTTTGGTTTATTTTTGGCTTTTCCGAAATGTTTATGGGTTAATGAAGTACGGTAAAGAAGAGATCCACCCAAAATGAGCATTTTGGGCTATTTTTTCGGCCGTGTAAGGCTGCGCATGAACCCCACGCGCTGGCCAAGGCAATTTTCAGCCGTCGTGACCGGTTCACTCATAAATCGGTCTGGTCTAGTCCAACCTGGTTCAACCCGGTCCAAACCCAACCAACCCGACTGACCCGACCTGTATGACCTGACCCATTGCTTGAGTCAACTCGTTCGAGTCAACCCGGTCCGAGTCAACTCGTATGAGTCAACTCAGTTGACTCTAATAAGTTAACTTTTACCTGTTGACTTTGACCTATTGACTTTAACCCGTTGACTGATGATGTCAGCATGACGTCAGTGTTAACTTTGACTGTTGACGGCAGCGTTGACTTTGACCTAAAAAGTCAAAACTTTTAGAAACTCTTATTTTATGTTTTTCGACGTCCTAAGTCTGTTTATGAAGCTCGTTTCGTGAAATTCTGACCTGAAAGCCTCTAAAATTGACCTTAAATATGATCATGTATAAGTATTTAAATTATTCGATTTAAGAGCAAAGATTTGGATTATGGATTCTGACATGAGATATTATTTGTGTAAGATACTCAAGATACGTTTAACCACTCGTCTGCTCAACTCGGCTCATCCCAACTTGCTCAGCCGCGTGAGCCTATTGTGACCCGTATGGGTCTGTAACATAATAAATTATCTCGGTATAATTATAATTTCTAAAGTAACCCAAATACTTGTAGATATAGGTTCCATCACCGCAGCAGAGCGTGGTCCCAGTGCCCAGTAGATTACCAGACCTTGACTTTTGAGGTGTGTTCCTTGTGTGCTGCACGACTGTTTTACATACTGATTTACGTGCCATATATGTTTTGTCAAACTTTTCATGTGCACATGATTTACGAGCTTGAACTTGTATAAACATAACATGTTTTCTGAAAATAAGCATGATCATACTGTATGTTTGAAGTATGCCCTAGTACCAGATGTGATAAGCATGCTCTATGGTTACTCTATATTATTGCCTACTGTGATATTGTTTAGACGGATTAGTTGGGTGCTTGGGTTATGATATGGAGTGTTAAAGGTTCAGCCATGATCTGGCTGGTAATTCTTCCTATATAAGGTTCTCATGATTCGACTGGGGTAATTTCGCCCGTGACCTAAGGTATTCCCTTAGGATGGTACCCTCGCCTTATGGCCAAGGTTAACGCCCATACCTAGATCTTTAGCTACGGCTAGAGTGACTCTGCCCGTATTCGGTTCCCATGCTTTGGCTGGGGTAATTCCGCCCGTGACCTAAGGTATCCTCTTAGGATAGTACCCTTGCCCAATGGGCTCGGGTTAATCCATGTATGTGATACTGTTTTGGGGGACTGTATCTTGAAGTTTGGTTGGGGGGTAGATAGGTTGCATGAAAACTATGGTTGCTCTTATAACCTGCTTTATAAAATATTCACTATTGTCTGAACTGTATGCACATACACTATTTTTACTTACACTATTAGAACACATTGAGCTTCCAAGCTCACACCCCAAATCTCTTCCCTTTCAGATTTTGGATAGGTTTCCCGGACCTGACACTTGGAGGATCGACATATTTGATATACATCAGTTATTGTAATGTTTCTATCTTTCGGATTGTTCTATTACGGTGACATGAGCCTATATTTTGTTACTTTATATTTTATACTCGATGATGTTGCCATATATGGCTTATGATGTATTTATATATTTTTGATATAGTTTATTTTGGTTAACTTAAATCACTTATGCTTGAATCTATTATTTCTCGATCTTATATTTAAATCCTTAAATATTTTCATGAAAAGAATTTTGGTAACAAATGTGATCCCCTAGATTTGGATTTACGCATAGGCCGGTCTAGGGGGTTACAACTTGTTAGAACCAAACCATAATAGTTATGAAATCTAAACCCAGGATCTATCATGTCAAATCATCAAGAACAATAAACCGAAAGTGGAAGCGTACCTAAATTAATCAATAGATGAAAACCTTGAATCCTTTAATGGAGATCGCCTAGAAGTTGGTTGTGATCTTCCAAGAAGATAGGTTAGCCATTGCCGTAAAAACTCTCTAACGGGGACAAGAATAATAAAGTTAACCTATTTTTTGGGGACCACTACCTCTTTATATAGTTGATTATTAAATCAACTATTAAATATTTACAACTCTGCCCCTCATTGAATTATAAATATATCTTATGGTATCTACACTTTTATTTCCATGACACTTTAATACCTATGACACGTCTAACATAATTGGTTGCTTGATTTTGTGTCATACTTTATAATAGCATCATACATTTTACATATGTGCCCACAATTGCGGATTTTAATCCCACAATGTTGCCCTCTGCCAGGTCATCATTCACATGTGGGTGATCACGTCAGCACCATTAACTATCACGTCAACATATTAACGATCAACGTTAGTCAAATGGGTAAATTGATCTAACTTGCAAGATTGAGAGCCAAATTAGGTGCGTTTTTCGTGGATGAGCTAAGCTGATTATTTGTTATGAACTCATGGGCAAAAATAACCCTCATGCCTTATAAAAATATATAAATTTACACTAATAATTATATCCTTTGTAATTTTAATGAATTCTAATTCTTTAGACGTGTCTAGTTTAATAAATTGTAATTATAAATAATTTAATAGGTTCACTAATTTTAAAATTTATAAATTTATTAAAATTAAAGATACTATGAACATGTAATTATAAACAATTACGCTCAAATTAAGTTATTAATACTTTTTCAAACACTTTGCATAATAGTTTCTAAGTCCTTGCATAATAATATTAGAGTAAATACATAAATAATCACTAAACTAAGAAAAACAATTTTTGACCACTAAAATTTTAAAAATTATAAAATATTTATTAAACTTATTGAACTCTTATAAAATTGTTACTACATCCATAAAATAATGATAAATTTCGTTAAGATTTAATGATGATTTATACTTTACCTACATAATTTTTTGATCATATTTTTACTTTACCCATACTACTATAGTCTCAAGTGAATGGGTATGAGATGACAGCCTTAAATAAATGGGCACATTCCCCAAATTTGCCTTATCTTTGATTAGATATCATCCACTTAGCCAACCTGGCTCACATTATCCCAGTAACTCACTCATCTTTTCTTAGTTTTCTTGGTAAAATGAGCTCTCAATTTAAAAAAAAAAGAGAGTCTGTATTCGAGATAACAAAAGTTTGAATAATTCAAAATTTAAACCAGGTATGTAAACGAACCGGACGAATACGAACGAGGGTATGTTCATGTTCGTTCGTTTAATTTTAACCAAACAAATGAACGAACACGAACAACTAAACGAACATAATTCATTGTTCGTGTTCGTTTGTTAAGGAATGTAGCTTGTTCGTGTTCGTTCATTAAAATGATAAACGAACTTAAATGAACGCAAACGAACGAACATAAAAGGACATATGTGAATAAATCTAAACGAACATACGCGAACGAACATGTGTGAATAAATTTAATTTTTTAAAATATAATACTTTTGTTATGAAAAATAATAAATAAAAATGGATATATATGAATAAATTTAGACAAACATAAATAAACGGATTACCGAACGTTTACGGACATAAATGAATGAACGAGTCCTTTGTTCGCGTTCGTTCATTTAATTAAACGAACATAAAATCTTGTTCATGTTCGTTCGTTTAATAAATAAACAAACTTCCCGCTGAACGGTTCACGAACGGTTCATTGAACGTTTGGTTCGTTTATAGCCCTAATTTAAACTCGTGTGATTTAAATTTAAAATAACTTAAAATTAATAAAATTGAAGTTTGAATTAATTCAAAAATCAAAATAATTTAAACTTAAAAATCATAGGGGTAAGGTAAGTTGGGGAAAATATTTCATGCTCTGGTAGTAGAAAAAAAGTTTTCTACAAGCGAGTCTAATTTAAAGTTTATGTGTTTAGTTTAGGGGTTAGGGTTTAACAATTTAGCTCATAGGGTATAAAATTTAGCATTTGTGAATAGAATTTAGGGTTTATACTTTAATAATTAGAGTTTTAAGTTGGGAATTTAGATTTTAATTTTTAAAGTAAAATTAAACATTTTTTGTGGAATATTTTTTTCAGTGTCAGTGTATGAAATAATAACTCTTATCTAAAATAACAAAATTTAAACTAGTCTTATGAATACGATTAGACTCAGCTAATTCAACAAACCCAATTGACAAATTTAGTTGTAAATATTAATTTATGTTAATGTCATTTCCTTCTCCTTTATAATTTTATTGTTTTTTTATAATTATCTGTATTCTACTCATTTGCAGGTTAATCTAGATTAAATATTGTATATTTCTATTATGATGAATGATCCTTCTAATCTAATTTATTTAATTCATAATGTCAATATTCGAAATTTAAAAAAAAAATCTAATATCTCTATATAAACGGTTTGTTGGTACCTTTGGAGAAGTACTATGGTGAAAATGCCACCATAGGAATATCAAAAGCAGATTTTGAAGGCGGAAACTGCGCTTGGTTAGCAGTCATGGTCTAAACTATTGAGTGGAGAGTGATCAGATCAATTTAAAGATTGGATTTTAATTCGGAAATTTTTATTTTTATTAAATTTTAAATTAAATTTTGATTAGTTTATAATTTTACAACATTGATGGAAATATCAAATATCCATATTTATATTAGGTTTAACCGCAAAATAAGTGTCCAAATTATATTTTTTTGTAATATGTGTCTAAAGTATTTTTTGACTCAAATATGTGCTTAAAATTTTATTTATGGCTTGTTTTTAAGTCAACCGAGGTACCTACTTTAGCCAAAAAAAAATTTAGGTACCTATTTCAGCCAAAAATAGTTTAGGCACCTATTGTAAAAAAAGAAGTATAGTTTAGGCACCTATTTTATAGTCAAGCCTTTATTTTATTATAATTAAATTAAGGCTTAACTACATAATACGTGCCTAAAGTATGTCTCTTTTTTGTAATAGATGCCTAAAGTATTTTTTGGTTGAAATAGATGCCTAAAATTTTATTTTTTACTGAATAGGTGCATAAAGTATTTTTTGACTGAAATATGTTCCTAAAATTTTATTTTTGGTTAGAATGGGTGCCAAAGTAGGTGTCTCGGTCGACTTTAAAACAAGCCAAAAATGAAACTTTAGACATATATTTTAGCCAAAAAATACTTTAGGCACCTATTGAAAAAAGAGACATAATTTGAGCATTTACTTTGTAGTTAAGCCTTAAATTAAAATAAATATTGTATTAATAAAATAATATTTTGAATTTAATCGGATCAATATAATTTAAGAAGCGTTTAGACGTGAATGGGACAGAGGTGTTTAAAAATAACTAACCTGGTTGACCTGACCCGGGGTACGGCGACCAAACCTTAAAAAACTAGGTAATTCTTTTAAAAAAATTACTCGATCGGGGCGGGTACCCAACTTGGGATTTTTTTCGGGCAGTTGGGTCGGATTTGGGACAATTTTTTTTGTAACCAAGTACCCGACCCGGTATTTTTAATATATTTATTTTTTAGTTTTAAATAATATATTTTTTAGGTTCTTAATATTTTTAGCCTAAAATTAAATTTAAATCTCTAAATTCTTTATATGTTTGTATTATATACTTTAAAGTTTTAAAATTTTAAAAAATATTTATATTAATTTGTTAATACAAGATTAGAAAGAAAAATGAGATTAGTATTTTTAATGTATTTTTTATGATAAACTTTAATATATATATATATATCCAAATATTTTTATCACAAAACCAACTTCAAATCACTAATTTTTTAGCTTAGTTTTAAGTTTATTGTTTTGCTTTGTATGTTTTTATTACAACAGGCAGTGTCTCTAGTCTGCATGTTGTCTTCATTCTCTTTGGTTATAATAAATCTGAGTCCTTTTGTTTAACGTTTGTTCACTGTCCAATTTCTTACCATTGATCCAATATTCTCAAATATCTAATATCGAGTTTATAAATCAGAGATCATCCGTTTTCACATGCCGCATTGTATGAATTATGCATTATGAACTTTTAAATTTTGTGTGTTTATTATGTAATTTTTTCTAACTTTTAAATTTAAAAATAAAAAATAAACCGAATATCCAGTATCCAATTTTACAGATACAAGATAATTACATACTGAAATCAGACAAAAAAAAATCTAATACACGAAAAATCGAATACGCGATACTTTGGATACCCAAAAAAAGTTGATGGGCCGACGACTTAATTTTGGAAAGAAAATATTAATGAAATTTAGTGCACCTTTTGTCATTCTAAGAAAATACCATTGTACATTCACATGGGTGTCAAATGTGTTGTACAATTCTACTTTTTTGTGCGCTTGAGGGAAAAAAATCTGCCGACACTTTCTCAAAACACAATTCTCACTTTCTCCAAAGAAAAATCAGACCAAACCTGTTGAATTATTTTATATAATTATTGATCTTGTCTTGATTTCGATTAGGAAAGAGATTTTTAACTGAAATTTCTTTTTCTTTCAAATAATTCAGATTAAGTTTTATAAAGATTTATTTTTGATAAAAAATAGTTAATATTGAACTTTAAGATAGATTATAATACTGAACTTTTATAAAACAAGGACTTTTTATCTATTTAAATTTAAAATTTGGGACAATGTCTAATTTATCTATATAAATGTATAAGGCCTAAATTATTGTTAGACCAAAACATTTGAAGGAAAATTAAAATTTTAGAGGATTTAATTAAAAATACTCAAGATTTTTTAATATTTTCTAAAAATTTGAAAGGAAAAATTATTTTTTTCCAAAAAACTAAAGGACTTATTATGAATTTTTTAAATTTTTGGGGACCAAGACCACTTGAGCCCTTCTTATGACCTGTCCCTGATTATGGGACAACCTTTCCAGCAGAGTTTACTTCATTCACAACGACGAGATTCAAATATCTAATCTTGCTTAAGAGACCTAACATCTAATTTTTTATACCATTTGATAATTGGTAAATAATAACTTGTTGACTTGTAATATAATATTATGGATCATTAATTTGATTTTAATTTTATAATTAGAGTCAAAAAAATCATCACGTGTCAGTTTTTTTTTTGAACAATTTCTAACTAGGGGAAGAGAGAATTTACTCCTATTGAGTATCAAATCCACAATTTAAAGGAATGGAGAGGGTGTCAAGTGCGAGCTTTAACCACTTGCTCTAAAGATTGTTGACAATACATCAGCTTTTTAAAATATTATTTGAGGATATGCAACAAAAATTTAGTGGGGCCAAAAGGTCGCTTCTATAATGGGAAGATGTGTTCATAACTGGCTCAATGAGTACCTAGAGGCCCAATAAACTCATAATACAAGTTAATAAAGTGAAAGGAGGATGAAAAATAGTAATACTATGGTAGTGATATTGGACTTATTGACACTCTAAATACTCATTGGGCCAGTTATGAATACCTTTAATAATGAATCTTTACAAAATTTAATCTAGATTGGACAACCAATGCACCAAATACTGGTGGCTATATAAAAAAATCACAACATCATCATCAACAACATTAACAGTGGCATTAAAAATTGTTTTTCTTTCTATTTTTTTATAATTTCAAAAAATATATACAAATTTTTATATATTTTATTTTTTGAATTTATTATTTTTAAAGTATTGCTTAAAAATATTGGAAAAGTATCAAAATTAATTTTTATTTACAATTAAGGGGCATTAAAAATTGTTTTCTTTCTATATTTTTATAATTTTAAAACATTTCATAAAATTACAATTATAATTTTTTATGATATCAAAAAATGGTAAAACTTTGATGCACAGGCTGTGTAAAATTAATTTTACACAAACCTGTGCATTTACACTATAAAAACCCAAATCCTAAATTCCTAACCCTAACCCTAAAAAACTAAACCCTAAACCTTAAACTCTATACACTAAATTCTAAACACTAACCTTAAATTCTAAACCCTACAACCTAAACCCCTAAACCTTAAACCCTAAACTAAAACCCTAACCCCTAAAACTAAAAGGCATGTGTAAACTAAAGTTTACACGGCCTGTGTATCAAAGTTTTTTCCATAAAAAAATATATACAATTTTTATATATTTTATTTTATTTTTTGAATTTTTCGTTTTTAAAGTATTGCTTAAAAATATTGGAAAAGTATCAACAATAAATTTTAATTAAATTAAGGGGGCAAAAGAGATATTAACCATTAAGTTAACATGTCACGCAGATTCGACCCTTTGGCAAGGGCGCCCGCCCAGGGCCCACCGCTCAAGAAAACTAAATACTATTTGTATTTTTTCGAATTATATTTATTATCCTGATTCAAGTTTTTAATACTTGTTAATAGAGATTAAGTTTTTTCCAATATTTATTATTATGAATCTACTCTTAATATTTTTTTTCTAATAATGGTTATTAGGACCTTTTTTCAATATTTGTTATTATTGACATAGTCTTAAAATTCAATTTTTCAATACTTGTTATTATGGACATACTCTTAAAATTTATTTATTTTTCATTACTTGCTATTAGAGACAGAGATTTAAATAGCGGTATGCAACCACAACAACGACCGTTATATAAAGATAGTGACACCATCTGAAACCGCGATATCTACAACCGTTATGTCTACGATAGCGTATGTTATTAAAAAATTTCACAACCGCGATACTCGTAGTGACTGAAATAACATTTGTTATGTCCGCGATCGCGATAAACGCAACACGACTGAAAATACGACTGCAATTGCAATTTAAATCCCTAATTTATGGCCCAATTTTTAAGTTCGCCTAGGGCCACCAAAAATCCAAGGCCGGCCCTGGTGTCACGTCACCCCGTTAATCACGGTAACTTACGGCGACCATTTTGTAACCGTTCGAAAATTTTAATGACCATTTTGTATTTTTTAAAAATTTAGTGACCAATACGATCACTTGAGCATAATTTATACCAAGATGTACTTTACCCATAAAAAAAGATGATACATACTACTTCACTAATTTACAAAAAGGATATTTCCATCATCACAAATTGCTGAATCTTTTTTAAAAAATTCGCCAATAATTGTTCAAAACTACATAAAAACAAACATATTAATCATAAGCTAAAAAAGAAAGCCTTTTCAATGGCTTTCCACAAGCAAAGTAAAAAACTGCCGTTGGCATTAAAAATAAAGTTCTACTCATAATTTGATCGTAGCAGTTAACTTAGCAGGCTTCAATTCAACTGCAAAAACAAAGCTTTTGCTTCAATTTCTTCTTTTTATCTCGTAATTAATCTTTCGTGTTACTATCGTTATTTAAATCCCGATCTTAAAATCGAAATTGACGGCCGGTGTAAGTCTGACCGAAGGACCAACCTGGCGGAGCGACGTTATAAGAGAGAACGTTGCGGCCGTCGCTGGTTGTAACGAGAAATGAGAGGCTTTGGCCATTAAGGTAAGCATTGCTTTGCCAGTTCTGGCCCCAGTTTCGGGACATCGGTTGCCATCTGGTCCTCGAACCTTTAATGGCTACCGCATGAACATCCCCGGCACCACCAACATTGGTTAGAAGCACTAAATTGAAGTAAGAATGTCCATTAATGGTGAACCTTATTCCACCTCTTCTCCTACATCTCACCCTAAAAAAAACAACACTTCATGTAAAACAACAAATTTAAAAAGACCGACCGGTTGAACTGTAAACTGGTTGAGCCGGGGACCATGGTTACCTTCTATAAATGACTGGGACAATTCCGGCTTTGTACTGAGCAATGTGTTGGAAAATAGGCTGAGATATATCAAAGTGGTGGTTGGGAGAGTCACACCAGCCACCCGGCGGACAGAAGTTAGTGGCGGTGACGACAATCGAACCCGGCAGACACCATTTCGGGTCATTGACACACCTTAGCTCATAACATGCACCGCAACTCAACCCATTGTCGAACAAGGCAGTACTCAATGCTGCCGTATTGACACCATATCCTTGGCTATACAGGTTCCCATACCCACATGCTCCACCTACACCAAAAGTCCCAACATGTAAACCGAATTTTCGTATACCGTTCTACAACACATATTCAGACATAAATACGACGAGCTGTGGGATGCAAAACGAAATGTACCCATTGTTCCGGAAGCATCGCCCCCGCCGTAAAATGTGGCATGAGCATTGATCCATGGTCCATGATAGCCACGATTCGGACGAATAGCATGGTGCCGATGATTCCATGGAAAACCATCGACGGTCGATGACATGAAGAACTAATACAGCAGCAGCAACAACAGGAAATCCCCAAATCCCCATTTCCCTGCACATGAAAAACAAAAACTCCATGAATCAACACAAGCGTAATCAAGCACTGCAACAGCAAACAGCAAAAGTGAAAAGAGGAATGAACCTTGAAAAAAGTTGTTTATGGAAATGAAGGGAGTGAGGGTGATTGAATGGGAATAAATAGAGGGCAGTCAAAATCAAACCATTTGAGCTGTTGGGACCAAGGATTTAAATTACGTTGTTGTCCCGTTGCGTTTGTCGAGGTTAGGTGTGAGCATTCGAGTTAGTTGAGTCAAAAAAATTTGAGTTAGTCAAGTTTACGAGTCCTATTTTACGACTTAAACTTTATTTGTATTTTTTCCGATTTGATTCAAGTTTATGAAATTCGAGTCTAGTAGAGTTTTCAAATTTCTGTACAAATTTAATTGTAATTAAATACAATGTTATAATACAAATTGATTTCAATTTAAACGAATTATTATATCCATATACAATACACATATATATATAGCTCTTTATATTTTTTCATATGTGGTATATACCAGACAGAGTTGAGGGACTTGACTCGAACTTAAAAATAAATCTTCTAGTTACTAAAAATTCCGAGTTATTCGAATTTCCATTTTACAACTAAAACTTTATTTGAATTTTTTCGAGTTGAGTTTATGAACTTTCGAGTCAATTCAAAACGAGTAGATGCGTCGAGTCCAGTCGAAAAATTCGTGTTTTTCGACTCGAGTCGAATTTTGCTCACCCATAGTCCCAGTTACGAATATAATGGATGGAATTGGGTACCGCTATCGTAAATTATTTTAATAACATATACTATTGTGGACCTAACGACTACAAATATCATAATTTTAGATTATGTCAAAATCTATATATATCGACTACCATTGTAATTGCGGACCGTTACTTAAATTTATGGTCGGGACCAAGAGACTGTAATAGTGGGATTTTATGATGATTTTGTGGAAAGTTAATGGAGTTAGCTGGGGCATAAAAACGCGTTGATTTTAATGGGGGTGGCCAATGGAGGGGACAGCTGCACGAACGAAGCATCAACTTAAGAGTACTTTTAACTGTTCGGTGGTTTAAGTGAATACTTTCAACGTCATAGTCACAATTCACAAGCACATATGGTAACAATATTACTTGAATGACGAAGACAAAAACCAAAATTGGCTTCATCTAAAGGAGAATATTTTGCTGCTGTAAAGAGACTTTTGGACCATTAACTATCGTGTGTAAACTTGTGGTGGTATAGGTTGAGTCCAATGAGTTCGGGTCAAGCTTATATATGATAAGCTTAAATATAAAATATAATAAATTACGTAAATCATCACTGAACTTTACTTTGAAACTTATTTTGGTCACTGAATTTTTAAAACGTTCAATTTACTCATTGAAGTTTTGACATTGAACGTTTTTTTGTCACTCCTCCATTAACTTTTTGATGAAGTCCATTTACCAGCAAATGAAGGAACTTCTCCAAGATCTAAACGATGGAAAACTTCATCGGCACCAGAGAAGCAACATAGTGGGAAACGGGCTCCATCCGACGGCAGAAGAAAGAGATCAACGAGAGAGAAACCAGAAGGTTTTTGGTTGATTTGTGAACTTCGAAGCACTTTCTGGCAAAATAGAGGTCGAATTCAGAATCAGAAGGCTAAGACAAAGTGATTGGTGAATTTTGGGACCTAACGACTATCATCTTTGACCGTTTGGGGTTTAGGAGTGACTAAAAATGTTCAATGTCTAAACTTTAGTGACAAAAAAGTTCAATGTCTAAACTTCAGTGACCATAATAAGTTTAAGAGTAAAGTTTAGTGATGATTTACATAATTTACCTTATAAAAATAGGTGCCTAATTTTTTTATTTTGGTCTAAATAGGTGCCTAATGTTTTTTTTTGCCAAACTAAGTGCCTAAAGTTTTATTTTTGTCCAAATAAGTGCCTAGCTCTTTTGTGAAATTGAGTTTTTTGTCACATGTCAGTTAATGATTGAGTATTGTTTTTTTAAGTTAGGCACATATTTCGACAAAAATAAAAACTTTAGACACCTGTTTATCCAAAAATAGTTTAGGCACCTAAATGAAAAAAATAGAATACTTTGGGCACTTATTTTATATTTAAGCTTATATGATTTTTTTATTAAAAAGTGGTATTACATTCTCATGTCGAGATTCAAACCCATACAAAATGAAATAATATCGCTTTTAACCACTAAGCTAATCAGTGGATCTCAAGCCTATATGATATTAATAACATATATGTAGTTGTCACGGCCCGCGAGTTAGCAACTGAGACATATGCACAACAGAGTGCCCAACAGATTCTTTGCAAAATCTTGGGCCTACCTAAAAGACTACTTGACTTAGCCCGACCGTTGGAGAATGATAGAAAGCCCGAATACATTAAGCTTGATAAATTAATAGATGACATCTTATCAGGGAATATTCCAGAAGATCAGAATATCCATCAATGTAAATGCGAACCTAAGGAAAGTATTCCAAGGAGATAGAGTTTCCTTAGCTTAGATTTGGTAGGTGACTTTCGATCTGAGTCGTTGTTGTAAATAGATCATGTCCGTTCATTGCAAGGGGATTCAACTATAAATAAAGGCCTTTCCACCTCATTTGCATCCATCCACTCATTAAGTAATACAAAGGCATTTACGTTAGAAATCTCTCTCTTGTTCTTCATGTTCTTGTCTCGTTTGTTTGCTTCCACTTAGAATGATTATTCGTTCGAGTGCTTTGGAAGAGTTTGATCTTCCAAAGAGGGATTTCAAGCTGACTTAGTCGTTTGTCGTAGGAACATCGACTAAGGCCACGCAGTTCGCTAGGTCGATACTCTAACCCCGTGACATAGTGATGTGGGTATTCAATAGATGAGAGAGATTTTGGCCATCAACACAAAAAATACCTTTAATTTATATACTAAAACTTTAAAAATGTTGGATAATTACCATTATCTGTTCGAATGACTCCATATAATTTGCCATTGTTTCTTTCAATTTCGTCTGCCATGGTCACCTCCTGGAGTGCCTCAATCTCCACCATTGTCACCTCATGGAACGACTCAATCTCCTCTAACACTGTCACCTCTCCTTTCACTTTGGAGGAAGAGGTGATGAGGGTAAGAAGAAATCAAATAAAGGTTTTATTGTTATAAATATATTGCCTTTATCGATATAACTGAAATAAACCTTTAATGTAGCTTGATATAATAGCACTTTTAGTCCCTAAAACTTATATACATTTTATTAATTTTGTTCTAAATTGAAATAATCCAATAAATTTAACCCTTCATATTTAAAAAATTCATAATTTAGATTTTTTCGTCATACTGTCAAAGTAAGTGAGACCATCAAATCAAAGTAGTAGTTGTGTAACTGCATTATGTCATAAAAGCAACATGCTACTGCTAAACTGTTATTATATTATGAAAGTAACAATAAAGTAATGTAATATTTTTGGGGGAAGAATAAATAATTTAGGAAAAGAACAAAGACTAAAATGATGAATTTTTTAAATATGAATGATTATATTTATTGAATTGTTTCAAATTAGGACCAAATTAATAAACTGTATAAATTTTAAAGACTAAAATTGTCATTATATCAGACCATGCCACCATTCTTATTTAATAATATTTAACAGCCAATGATCTATTTGTAACAATATTTTAATTGAATGATTTGTTTGTAACTTTTAGAGAGAAAAAAATGTGTTTGTACCCATAATTAGGAATAGAAGTCCTCTACCCTTTTTGGTGCCTTTTCTATGTAATGGGGCGGGTCGGGGACGGTTTTGCATTTTCTACTCCTTCCCTAACACTTGCGGATACGGTTTTGGGACTCCCCATTAAACGTTTCGAGGATTTTTTTCGTCCTCATATCCATCCCTTATGGATCCCTACGGTTTTCGGTTAATCCTCGTACCCAAAAAATAAACAAAACTTAATACATTAAAACAATTACTCAACATTAAATCTACAAAATTAAAAACATAAATAATAAATTTAGTTTTACTAACAACAAACAAACCATTTCAAAACTATAAAACATGACTAAAATATTAACTATTGAAACATGGTAGTCTGCACTACCTTTAAAAGAAAATATGTAACTAATAATATACAATTTCAAATCATGATTCCTTTGATCTAAAAGGAACTTGATTTGATAATCTTTCAACCATATAAATTACCTCTTCTAATTTTACTTGTACGATTTATAACAAATTTCAGAAGTCATTGTTGTTTTTGAAAACAGTCTGTAGTCTTTTCTTCTGACCTTTGCTCATTCAAAAATTAATAACACATGATATCTAACTCAAAATCAAAAACCATTTGTTTTAAACGAATCTAGACTTTCATATGGTTATAGAAAGATAAGACTCACTTTCTGATTTATCTTGTACAATTTTTAGTGATTTTTCAAAATCACTGCTAAAACTTCTTTCTAAGAAATCTACTGCCATATTTTTATGACTTTTCAACATTTAGATATTCATATTTTTTAAATACCTATTGAAATTGATCACCATGTATTTTAAACAAAACTAGATTGAATCACGTTTACAATGATGTATAGACCACTTTCTAATTATTTTTATGGAATTCACGAAGAATTTTCGTACTTACTCCATTCGGTCATACTCAGGCTATGAGAGATTAGATTTTTGTTGAAAAATGGGTAAATTACCATTATGGCCATCCAACTTTGTAAAATATTGGGGATTTCTGTAGATATTTTTTGGGATCTCACGGTAATTTATATGGGTATGGTTCGGTTATTATAGTCACCATTTTTATTCGAACTCAATTCGAATAAACGAGTTAAAATTAAAATCCAAAAAATATTTAGCCCAAAACTCCAAAAAAATAATAATCCAAAAATATCAGATTTAAAGTCCATAATCCAGTCCATTAAAGTCCAATTACAATCAGACCCAATACATCAGCCCAAATCACCTAAAACCAAATATTGACCCAATACCTAAACAAAACCAAAGCCCATTATCCTAAACCCAACAACCGTCTCGGTTACCCAATTAATCCAACCTGTTACCCAGTTGACCCGGCCTACCAGACCCGAATCCAGCTGACCCAGATATCCTAAAAAACCTAATGCACCCCAAACCCTAGCATCAACCGCCGACCCTTCCCCTTTCATTTTCCAGAAGCTTCTAGCAACCCTTTGTCTTCTGGCCAACTCAGTTGCCATGTCGGAGCCACAAAAACAACGGCCGCCACGTCAACGTCGGGCACGCCAAGGGATGGCCTCCCTCATCTGCCCCTTTTGTGCCCGGCCAAAGGACTGGCTCTTCCCGTACGAACACCTACAAAACAAGACAAAAGCATGCACGAAAATTAGAATACAACAAGCAACAATGCAACCTTTTGTTTTTTTATCAACGTAAATCGGCTATAAAGCCCCCAAAACCAAGAGCATGTAACTCAGACGAGTATATTGCAAAAAATCAATACAAAAATAAAAAAAATTCAGAAGCAAAATATAAAAAAGGGAATATAAAAAAAGTTTAAGTTTTTACCTTTAGGGTTGATTCGGTCACCCATCGCTAACGCCCCTATTTTCATTATCTCTATTCGGTTCTTCATGCATTTCGTCCACGGTTTTCAAAGGTTTTTTAAAAGAAAAAAAGTGGATTCTTGTTTTCGTTTTTTTTAAATCACAAAAAAGAATTTTAAATCAATTTCAGATCTAGGTTTACAAAAAAGGTTTTTTCGACCGTCGGCCACCAGCCAGTGGTGGCCGAGGCGGCGGCGCATGGCGGCTAGGCCCGCCGATTTCTAGAAACTAAAGGGGGAGGGGATGAAATTTCAGAGCATTTGCTCTTTGGTTTTTTTCTGGTTTAAGGTCGAATGGAACAAATGAAATTTCAAGCCATTTTTGGCCTCAGTTTTGGTATTTAAGAGGGTGTTAATACGATGCCGTTTCAGCCAGCTCTCGACCCGCGCGGTGACTAGGATCTGGGAAAAATCTGTGCATTTTGGTCAATGGGTTAATTGCCTCTTCATTCCTCCTATTTCTCCCCCGTTTTCAAAAAGGCCGTGGGTTAATACCCATTTAAGTCCCTCTTCATTTGTTTTCATTTTAATTCCGACCTCTTTAAATTTATTTCTATTTTAATTTTCTCCCATAAATTTTGTTAATTTTCATTTTGGTCCTTTTATATGTTACACTATATTATATGTATATTATATAGTTATATATATACGCTATAATATTATATTATCTATATTAATTATACTATAGTATATCTCTTATATATTATAATATTATATTGATATTATATATTATTTATCTTATATCATACTATATTTATATTATTATAACATATAGCTACGTCATATATATTACATTATATAATATAGTTTTTTTATATATTATTTAATATATATATTATGTTACATATTATATAATACATAGTGTACATATTATATATTTATTCTATATTTGTACATTCGAATCGGCCTTACGGTGACCCGCAACGGCGGATGACCCGTATTATTATGGCCCGTTTAGTGTAGTCTACTAATTTTTAACATTAATTTCTCGTATTTAATTTTCGCCTTTAATTTTCTCGCATTTTATATTTCCGCAATATAATTCTCCGCATTTATTTTCTCGCAATTTAATTCTCGCACTTTACTTTTTCGCATTTAAATTTTCGCTCTTTAATATCCGCATTTCTTTTTATGTTCGATCTGGTCCTTTTTTCCGGATTTCTTTTCGATCAATCTGGTCCTTTTCCGGATACCTTTTATTTTCCGCATTTATCTTTTTGTTCTTTATTTATTTCTTTGCCTATTTTTGTAACATACACAATTTTGTCATTCATTTCACCCTAATATATCTAATTCCACATCGCTAATTAATTAATTTCACTCATAAAAAGGAGATATTTATTAACTCGGTTACTATGGTCTTAATCTCGGCTTAATGTATATAGACCAAATATTCGAATTAATTCTTATCGTCTGAATGTAAATATTTAAACGAATAAAATTTTGACAACTCATAACATCATTTTTAACTGCTTGCATCGTGCATAAAGGTGATGTACTCAATTCGAACCGTAAACTAACACGACAATCAGTCTTATTCCATGTCGGTTTAATCTACGGTCTAATGTACAGTCATCCTTACTAATTAAATGAATAATTAATTCAAACCTACCAAATTGTTAAATCCCATTCAATTAAAGCTTATGTTCGACCAAGACCAGGTTAATTAAATCCAATTTTGAATTTCAGTAATTTCCATCGATTAAAAGCAACGTCTGTTTTGGTACCGATTTTCAGGCGTTATGGGGATGCTAATCCTTCCCCACACGTAACCAACTCCCGAACCTGTTTTCAAAAGAATCTCTGGTTTTAATGGTGTTTGGCCTACCTTAGGCTGGCGGCGACTCCAACTCTTCATTTTCAAAATAAAAACCCATTTTAAATCAAAACCCCCCAAAATTCAAATTTTCCCAATTTTCAAAAACTTTTCAAAAAACAACAACAACAAAATTTCAAAACACACAAAAAATCCACAAAAATGATATTTTTTTCTTTCATTAGTGATCTTTTCAGAAAAAGGGGTCGTTACAGTTGGTGACTTCGTTGGGGACCATTTTTGAGAGATAAGCCAAAAAACACGTTGCTTTTATCGATGGAAATTTTGAAATCTAAATTTTCTTTAATTAATTTGTTTTTTCTCAAATATATATTTTAATTCAATAGGCTTTGATAATTAGTGGTCTCGCATTAATTGTTCATTTAATTTTTAAGACATCACCGACATGTGTTGCATCATACTCATCAAGCTCTATACCCGAGCTTTGTCCTTTAAGTGGGAGTGAAACGCCGCATACCCACGTGAGCATCCCTCCACGGGTCAGCAATTCACTTCTGGAATCCACGCCCTTTGACACGTGAGCAACCCTCAACGTCACTAGGTTGTGCTTTGCCTTGAACCGAGTCTGATTTGCAAGCATGTCATGGGCCAAAATCGAGGTTCTTGTTATCTTAGTAGATAATAAGATAGGTTCGAGTATCTCTCTCAAGAACCCAAACCATATGAGTGAGAATCTAGGAAGCCCGCCCCTTAGAGCATGCAGGCAACCATAGAAATATAGAATTCATGCTGTTAGGCCGTTTTGATGTATTTATTCGATTCTCATTCTTTATCTGTATATTTGTATACTAATACACTCTTCTTGTCTTGTTTGATTATTCATTTTTGTATATATTCATGGCATTTCCGCACAAAGTGTTGATTCGAGAACAATTCAAAATTAAGGACTTTCATAATGAAAGAAAGAGTCTATATTGACGAGTTAAAGAATTTTGAAGCCCGAGTAGGGAAAATGCTAATCTAGAGGCACCTTATATGACAATCATCCTATTTTCTCGTTGTAATAGGACTCAATCTTCATTATGAAAAGTCGTTTAACGAGAATGTTTGTCGATTAACACTTTCTGCATTCATTCGTACATTATCAATTATTTTCTTTTACTCATTTTATGGTGATTGCATTGGCATCCAGCATTAACTTCACTCATTCATACATGCACTCATTAATGCACTTGCATCGTAGTTGCATCACATCATCTTAAAACACTAGTTATTTATCCACTCGCATCAACATATGTACATTTATACATTAACATTGCATTTAGATGCATGCATTTTCTCATACATCATCTTTTCAAAATAAACAAATATATCATGTTCGAAAAAGATGATGCCCCAACCGACAAAAAGGGACAAGCTTCATGACCCACATTTGCAATTCAAACAGTTTAAGTGATCCACATTGGAGGGTACCCGAGCACCCCTCGGTAAGTTTACATTAAAAAAATGCCCGAATATGGTGTCAATTTTTTATAATGGCCTAAGGACACATATTGAAATCACAATAAAAAGATGCAATCTATTTTCAATTCTCTTCATTTTTAAATATATATGTTTATTGAGTCCCCGTATACCAATTGCACAAGGGACGTTGACTTTGACCCAAAGGTTGAGTTCGAGTAGTTTATGTCTATTTGAAATCTTAAGCTGCGGAGATTGCGAATACGTGACTCATATTTCACATTAAGGACCACACATAATAACAAATTAATGCAATTTAATTTTCAAATTCTGGTAATAGGCATTTTCACAAAAAACACTTCAAAGCCTGGTAATAGGCCTTTTTCACAAAAACACTTCAAAGCCTGGTAATAGGCCTTTTCCAAAAAGTACTTCAAAGCTTGGTAATAGGCATTTTTCGGATAAGAGTGTGGAATTTTTAAGGCACTCTGCTAAAGCCCATTCTAATCGAAATCTTTCGCTTCATGAGTGATGGTAATATTTTCAAAATTATGACAATGCCGAGTAGCTTGGGAATTTGTTGTTTGCTCTATCATTTATTTTGAGCCAAAGGAAAATGATGAATTGAATTCCCAAACAAAAATAAGACTAAAATGAATCTACCAAAGACAAGATGGCCAAGCACCAAAGTAGTTTAAAATGCACTTCACATCTTAAAACATCAATTCAGCTTTCGAGGTCTCCTAGACACAGGATTTTTTAGGGCAATCCTCGGTAAGCCATTTTAGTGTTGCTCGTGTACTTGTTATTCGAGGCATTCAATCTAGCTTGATATATTCACAATCTGAAAAGAAAAACCCAAATTTTTTAATGAGCATCTCATAATGAAATCATAACATGTAGTCTGAGATTTGAAACAAAAAAGTTTTCTCCGCATTACTTATAAAGAAGTTCAAAAGTATAGGGACCAACAACAAATGGGCCATCAGATTGCTGCCTTAGCTCAAGAAAGCATTCATTAGTTGACCTTCAGCTAGAAAAGGTAATATTTCAAAAGAAGATGGGCAAACCCACAAGGGGTTGGGGCATCAACGACAACGGCCCATCCATTCTACAAGACAGAACTGGGGCAAAAACAAGACCGAACCACCAATAACAAGATAGTCATGGGGCATCCCCTTTGAAGTCAACTTCATGGCCAATTGCATTGCATGGCATTCATATCAACATCATGCCATTCAACTCATCACGCGTTCGCATTAAATACATCATCACACATCAAGTTAGATGCATTCATGCTAAGTGTATTTACTTCACTCATACATGAAAATTAGGTTCAAAACGAAAAGCCTCAATCATGAAGGACAATAACAAATTGGCAAGCTTTCAGCCTCAGAGGGAAGCTGGACCAACAAAGAAATTGGAACCTCAAAGCAGGACTATAACAACACCCACCACGAAATGGCAAACTCTCCAAGCAAAGGAAGCCAAATCTAAATTCAAAACTCTAAGTGAACAATCACTAACTATTGTTTACGTTTATTTTCAGGTCCAGCCCCATCGTCAGTGGTGTAGCGAATCAAATCCCTTCTATTCTTCAGATCTTGCCTCATCGTTAGTGGAGCAGTGGATCATCTTTTTCCCTCAATCTCGACTCTTCATCAGAGTAGTAGCTTGATCAAACCTTTTTCTTTAGATCTTGACTCATAGTCAGTGGTGTAGCGGATCGAAACTCTTCAGATCATGCCTCTTCGTCAGAGTTGTAGCTTGATCATCAATAAATCAGATCATGCCTCCTTGTCAAAGTTATAGCTTGATCAAATCTATCTTCAGATCATGCCTCTTCGTCAGAGTTGTAGCTTGATCAAATCTGCCTTTCGATCATGCCTCTTCACCAGAGTCGCCATCAACTAACTCCTCAGATCATGCCTCTTCGTTAGAGTTGTAGCTTGATCACTGATAAGTGTTCAAAAGTACTATTTTTCTTACCCTTTTACTTATATTATTATTAGACTTAGGCTCATATTAGTTGCATAATTAGCCATTCATGCATAAATCCATGTTTCCTTCCATCGTTGAGCTTGATTACATAACTTGGTAGTTTTTGTGGGAAAAGATGTTGCTTTGGTGTGTTTTGTGTGTATGTGCAGGATCACTTGCCAAAGCAAGGCTAGAGTTAGTTGTGAAGGCAATGCATGAAGGAGATGCCGAGCTAGTTGCCAGGGCAATGCATGAAGGAGACGCCGAGCCAGTTGCCAGAGCAATTGTCGACACAGAATAAGGTGATATGGTAGTCGAAATTGATGACTAGACAAGCCCAAGATGACATGGAGCAAAGCCAAATCCCAAAGGAATTTGATTTCCATGAAGAGATTAAAGAAGAATTAAATTCCAAGAAGATAGGAGAAGTTCTAGTAGGAATATAATTATAATAAATAATTATATTCTTTAAAGATAATTTAATTCCAACTTAACTTTCTCCTCAAAGAAGGACTTTGACCTAGCCCTATAAATTAGAGGCCATATCGTCAACTTAAGAGGGGAGCAAGAGGAGGGAAAATTTCGACAACCCCATAGGGCAAGAAGAGAGAAATTTCGACAAGAGAGCAAGGGGGAGAGAGTTCGATTTCTTCTTCTTCTTCTTCTTCTTATTCTTTGCTTCCATTAGATTCATGGTTTGGGGATTATTCTTTGTATATCTTTTGAACCCAACCATGAACTAACTTGATTGGTTGGGGTTATTGTGTTTTGTTGTTGTGAGAAACAATTGGATTTTGTTTAAGTAATAAGAGTTTGCACTTTTCTATTCAAGGTTTACTCATTCTTGGCTTTTATTCTTGTGTGCGAGTGAATTGGGAAAGGATCTCTTAACTTCATCTATTATCTAATATTGGGAGAGTTAGATTCAAGAAACGAATGGGTATGGTCTTTATTCAATCTATTGATGGTGAAGATTAATCCGGATTAAGAATAAGTTAAGGATTTCAACGGCTAAGAGGAGCGCAAGATTGGTTGTTGTTCACCATTGATTCACGCAGGGATGTATTATCAAGGCATGCACAAGTAGCTAGAGTTTCGTCTTAAGGATAAGAAGAAACCATTGAAGAACGCTCCGCCGAACCTTGAAGTTGCTGCCCAGCTGCCCAAGTAGTTGCCCAGCTAGTCGCCCAGGCAACCATCGATTAGTTTCCAAGGCAACCCCGCTGTGCAAGTTGCCACGGCAACTGAGTTGCCCTTGCACTCTTTTACCAAGACGATCCAATCGGCTATCACACCTCAACTCACGGTAACCTGGCCTATTTACTCTATTTTAATTTCATCTATTCTTTTAGTTTATTGCTCTTAGTTTAATCGTTAATTAAAACCTCTATTATCAATTGTGTTTTTATTTTCACAGTGTAGTAACTTAAGCAAAGTGGCCCAAACCAATCCCTGTGGAGACGATACTCGATACTCGTATCACTTTATTACTTGCGACGTGTATACTTGCACATTTGCGTAGCACTTATCACACGCAACAAGTTTTTGGCACCGTTGCCGGGGATTGGCAATTGGTGTTAGTTGTTTTTGTTATTGCATTCTTTTCTCCTAGTTTTACTAACTTTTCTTTTTGTTTGTTTTATCAAAAAAAAATTAGGTGCGCTACAAGTTAAGGGACATCAACATGTCGGGAAATAAAAGCTGATCTATTCGAGAGATGGTGTTGGAAGATATGAATCAATCCAATCAAGAGTTTCTTGCACCCATTGATAATTACCTATACCAACTGAGAAAAGCCCAAAGAACTTATACAGTGGACAAATCTTGTGCTATGTGTGGAGAACATCATATGTTTGAAAATTGCCCTCACATTTTCGGTGCATATAACTACATGGAGGACCATAGAGGGAACCAGCAGCAAAATTCTTCATGGTATGGTCAAAAAGCTCAAATTTTTTTTACCATAACAATTTTGCCGCAGCAACAGATATGCCATGGCAATGTAGTCCTTTTCAAGAGCATTCCAATTCCTTGGAGGAAACGTTACTAGCTTCCTTGGCTAGACTTGACAAATCAATTGAAGAGATTCGAGGGCTATCAAAATCTATGGATATGAGGATAGCTCAGTGGGATGCAACCTTAGTGGATTCAGAAGATCAATTGGGGAGATCCACATATGTCATGGATAACATGCACCAACAATTCATTCCTAGGGATACTAACATCCCAAGGTAAAAGGATAAGGAGAAATGCAAAGAAAGCTCTCTGATGTGTGGGGAACAACTAGACCCTCAAAGTCAAGAGGATGCCAATGAGAGAGACTGCCCAACACATGATGAGCCTGAACAACAAATTGCCTCGGCAATGATTGAGGAGCCTGAATAGAGCAATGCCACGACAACACTCAGTGAAGCTGAGAACAACAATACTACAGTAAATTCTGAGGAACCTAATGCCCAGAAGGTTACAACGTTGATGTTGAAGCAGGAATCTATAGATTGCTCTCATCTACAATTGCCACGACAATTACACGACCACATGCAAGATCAACGAGATAATAATACTTTGCCAATGGAATATGAGCAGGTAATGGTTGAACCTTTCGAATTCTTTAAAAACTCACCTCGTCCATTGCAGGTATGTCTTGAGGAACCGAGGTTGGTAGATTTGAAGCCATCGAAATCTCTACTGATGGAGATGTTTGAGAGGCCAAAAGAAAATGGTGTTTGGATTCGTAAAGCTTTTCAGAAAATTGGTTCTTCCCTTGACTTACAACAAATTTTGGCAACTGATTGCCACGACAATTGGCTTGAGCAGCAATTGCCACGACAACAAAGGCTACATCCAACCATGATAGAAGTCAAAAAGAATGAGGTAATTGAATGGTTGAGAATGGATATAATTTTTCCTATTAATATATTTGTGCCTTCAGGAATAGTAGCAAGGTGGAGAGTATACATGGACTACAAATGAACAAAGAAGAAAGACACCTCCACCATGGTAACGCAAAAGAGAGTATTGGCAAGCACATTGGCCAAACTCTTTTTGGGCAATATTGTCACCCGATGGAGGGTGCGGATGGACTATAAGAAGTATCGAAAACGACCATCCTCAAGTTTTCTCAGATATGCACTAACATTAGAAGATGCATGATGGCACTCTTTTCAGACATGGTCGGAGACTTCCTTAAGATCTTCATGAATGATTTTTTCGTTTTTGGTAGTGACTTCAACAGTTTCCTCGACAATTTAGAAAATGTGTTGGCAAGATGTGAAGAAACCGATTTAGTCCTTAATTGGGA
Organism: Hibiscus mutabilis; assembly: GCA_019671005.1. Lineage (NCBI taxonomy): Eukaryota > Viridiplantae > Streptophyta > Magnoliopsida > Malvales > Malvaceae > Hibiscus > Hibiscus mutabilis. The sequence goes on from CM033752.1 coordinate 4,515,157, forward strand.
GAAGTGCCATCTTATGGTAGATGAATGAATAGTGCTCGGACACAAGATTTCATCCAAGGGAATTGAAGTAAACAAAGCTAAAGTGGACGTGATCGAGAAGTTACCCCCACCAAGATAAAGACTTCCATTTTGATGATTCTTGCAGCCAAGCATTCAAAACCCTAAAGGAAAAGCTTGCATCGGCACCCATTGTCGTTCCACCAGATTGGACGTTACCTTTTGAGCTCATGTGTGATGCAAGTGATTTCGTGGTAGAAGCAGTCCTAAGCCAATGCAAAGGAAAGGAACAGAAAATTAAGTGACCGATCACTTATCACATTTAGAACGTAATATGGAGGAGGACGCAGATTTAGAGATATGCGCTGCATTCCCAGATAAACAACTTTTAGTTGCCTCGGCAACCATGGATGTGCACGCCTCAGCAACCATGGATGCGCATGCCTTGGTAACCCTCGACGCCACAGCAGCTCTTGACGCGCACGCCTCGGCAACTCCAGACGCGCACGCCTCGGTAACTACTGATACGCACGCCTCGGCAACCATGGACGCGTATGCCTCGACAACTCTAGACACACACGACTTGGCAATATTGGGAGCAGTCGTCACGGCAGCACATGCCTCAACAATACCCTGATCAGGTTATACGCCGATGTGTCCCTGAAGAGGAGCAACAGAATGTACTCCGACAATGCCATTTTTCACCCTATGGAGGACATTTTGGAGGAATTCGTACCGCGACCAAAGTTTTGCAATCGGTTTGTATTGGCCAACACTGTACAAAGATGCCCAAGAGTTTTACAAGCAATGTGATCGTTGCCAGAGGACGAGCAATATTACCCATAAACCAATGGGCAAGCAGAAATTTCCAACCGAGAATTGGAGGGTATACTCGAGAAAGTTGTAAATCCCTTTAGGAAAGATTGGTCAGTAAGACTAGATGACGCACTTTGGGCATATCGCACTACATTCAAAACACCCTTAGGTATGTCCCTCTTCTGACTTGTTTATGGCAAAACATGCCATCTACCGGAGGAAATCGAACACAAGACATATTGGGCAATCAAGACCGTGAGTATGGATTAGGAAAGTGACAGACAAAAGAATTTGTTGGACCTCAACGAGATAGAAGAATTTCGTACACTCGCCTATAACAATGCACAAATCTACAAGGAGAAAACAAAGCAATGGCACAACAAGAAACTATTGCCGCGACAATTCATGCCAGGGCAACTAGTTCTCTTATTCAATTCTCGACTAAAACTTTTCCTGGGAAAACTAAAATCAAGATGGTCGGGACCATTCGAAGTTGTCAAACCATTCTCCCATGATGTCGTGATAATCAAGTCTATTACCGACGAACATGAATTCAAAGTTAACGGACAGAGATTGAAGCACTACAACGGTGCCCATGTAGAACGAAACAAAGAAGTTGACACCTTAGGAGATGCATGAGCATGCTCTCTTTTCGATATTTTCTTTTTCTTTTTCTTTTTCTTTTTTTTTCAAACTATTTTTTTCTTTCTATTATTTTTTGTTATTTTTTATCTCTTTATTTATTATTGGAATTTTTAGGAGAGATTTTATTTCACTATCTTTAGTTTCCAGGTTTCTTTTCCACAACAAGGCTCACAACCACCATGCTAAGGAAATTTACTGCCGACTACTGGCCACAGCAACCACAACAGAAACTGGCGATGCCCAGTCAACAACAATGGCTTCGGCAACTACTGATGCCCATGCAAGTGAACCTGCATCGGCAAACATGGATCAAATCAAAGCAATTATATTCACGCGGTACCAGCATTCAACTACCGACTGAAAAATGAATTAAGCAAATGACACGAAGGAAACTTATCACTCGAGGTGACGACCTCTCCGACTAACTCATTTAATTTAGTTTCTTTTAAATTTTGTTTCACTCTTACATGCATTGAGGACAATGATTCTCTCGAGTTTGGGGGGGTGTTGGTTTCTAGTTAGTTTCATGTTTAGTTACATTCATCTTAAGTATTACATTTAGGATACATAAATTGCTTGCCATGCCTTTAGTTGGAACAAAAATTGCTTAGATTTGATGAATATCCGATGATGACTTTGCCAATGCACTTAATTGATGGAATTTTTATTCTAGGATAACCATGGAAAAACTTAGAATTTTACTATGATGCTAAATTTGATGAAACACTGTTGTGGTTTGATTGATTTAAGGAATTCTAGTGAACTTATGTTGATAATTAACAAATTGGGGGATTAGAATAAAAATTAGATGAATGCTAGAGGTGCCCGAAATTAGCTCTAGCATGTGCTAAAAAAAATTTTGATTACTAGAGGTGCCCGAAACTGGCTCTAGTATGTGCTAAAAAAAATTTTGATCGCTAGAGGTGCCCGAAACCGGCTCTAGTCAAATAAAACTAAAAACAAAACTAAAAACAAAACACTAGAGGTGCCCAAAACTGCTCTAGTTAAAACATGTTAAAAAGAACCCAATAAAGTAATTTGAAAACCTCTTGTTTGCATAGAATCTGAAAAATCAACTTGCACACAACTCCGCACACACTCACAAGCATTATAGTTTGATTTCGAGTAACTTCTAAGTTTTGTGAAAAATGAAAAGCCAATCATACTTTGTGCGCCGGTTCTGAGAATTGAAATCAAGTTCAAAGCTAAGTTTGTGAAAATTGAAGTCTTGGCAGGTAATTATTAGTTTGCATTGCTTGAGGACAAGCAATAGTTCGAGTTTGGGGGTGTGATAAGTGTTCAAAAGTACTATTTTTCTTACCCTTTTTACTCATATTATTGTTAGACTTAGGCTCATATTAGTTGCATAATTAGCCATTCATGCATAAATCCATGTTTCCTTCCATCGTTGAGCTTGATTACATAACTTGGTAGTTTTTGTGGGAAAAGATGCTGCTTTGGTGTGTTTTGTGTGTATGCGCAGGATCACTTGCCAAAGCAAGGCTAGAGTTAGTTGCCAGGGCAATGCATGAAGGAGATGCCGAGCTAGTTGCCAGGGCAATGCATGAAGGAGACGCTGAGCCAGTTGCCACATCAATTGTCGACAAAGAATAAGGTGACATGGTAGTTGAAATTGATGACTAAACAAGCCCAAGATGACATGGAGCAAATCCAAATCCCAAAGGAATTTGATTTCCATGAAGAGATTAAAGAAGAATTAAATTCCAAGAAGATATGAGAAGTTCTAGTAGGAATATAATTATAATAAAGAATTATATTCTTTAAAGATAATTTAATTCCAACTTAACTTCCTCCTCAAAGAAGGACTTTGACCTAGCCCTATAAATTAGAGGCCATATCGTCAACTTAAGAGGGGAGCAATAGGAGGGAAAATTTTGACAACCCCATAGGGCAAGAAGAGAGAAATTTCGATAAGAGAGAAAGGGGAAGAAAGTTTGATTTCTTCTTCTTCTTCTTTGCTTCCATTAGATTTATGGTTTGGGGATTATTCTTTGTATATCTTTTGAACCCAACCATGAACTAACTTGATTGGTTGGGGTTATTGTGTTTTGTTGTTGTGAGAAACAATTGGATTTTGTTTAGGTAATAAGAGTTTGCACTTTTCTATTCAAGGTTTACTCATTCTTGGCTTTTATTCTTGTTTGCGAGTGAATTGGGAGAGGATCTCGTAACTTTATCTATTATCTAATATCGGGAGAGTTAGATTCAAGAAACGAATGGGTATGATCTTTATTCAATCTATTGATGGTGAAGATTAATCCGGCTTAGGAATAAGTTAAGGATTTCAACGGCTAAGAGGAGCGCAAGATTGGTTGTTGTTCACCCTTTATTCACGCAGGGATGTATTATCAAGGCATGCACAAGTAGATAGAGTTTCGACTTAGGGATAAGAAGAAACCATTAAAGAACGCTCCGCCGAACCTTGAAGTTGCCGCCCAGCCGCCCAAGTAGTTGCTCAGCTAGTCGCCCAAGCAACCATCGATTAGTTGCCAAGGCAACCCCGCTGTGCAAGTTGCCACGAAAACTGAGTTGCCCTTGCACTCTTTTACCAAGACGATCCAATCGGCTATCACACCTCAACTCACGATAACCTGGCATATTTACTCTATTTTAATTTCATCTATTCTTTTAGTTTATTGTTCTTAGTTTAATCGTTAATTAAAACCTCTATTATCAATTGTGTTTTTATTTTCACAGTGCAGTAACTTAAGCAAAGTGGCCCAAACCAATCCCTGTGGAGACGATACTCGTATAACTTTTTTACTTGCGACGTGTATACTTGTACATTTGCATAGCACTTATCACACGCAACAATCACCATCAACTAACTCCTCAGATCATGCTTCTTCGTCAGAGACGTAGCTTGATCGCCACTAACTCCTCAGATCATGCCTCTTCATTAGAGTTGTAGCTTGATCAAATCTATCTTCAGATCTTGACTCATCGTCAGTGGTGTAGCGGATCAAAATCCCCCTTCCGGTCATGCCTCTTCATCAGTGTCGTAGCTTGATCACCCCTAACTTTTCAAATCATGCCTCTTCGCTAGAGTTGTAGGTTGATCTCCCATAACTCTTCAGATCATGCCTCTTCATTAGAGTTGTAGCTTGATCGCTCCTAACTCTTCAGATCATGCCTTTTCGTTAGAGTTATAGCTTGATCGCCAACAATAACGGAGATTATGCCTCTTCGTCAGAGTCGTAGCTTGATCTTCCCTAACTCTGCAGATCATGCTTCTTTGTCAGAGTCGTAGCTTAATTACCCCTAACTCTTCGGATCATGCCTTTTCGTCAGAGTCGTAGCTTGATCACCTCTAACCACTCAGATCATGCCCCTTCGTCAGAGTTGTAGCTTGATCTTAATCTAATCACCGGATCATGTCTCTTCGTCGGAGTCGTAGCTTGATCCAATCCAATCTCTTGATCTTGTCTCACCATCGGTGGCGTAGCAGATTACCTATATTCAAACATCTTTTTACCCTGTCTTTTTTAATTTTACAGTTTTAAATAAAATAAATGAATACTTAATCTGAAATAATTCCCTTTTACTCTTGCAGGCTCTAGCTTTCCAGAAAAAAGGACGAAGTAGATGAGTCGACTAGATCTTGACTCTCCGTCGGTGGTATAGCAGGTCAACAGACGAGTTCTATATCCCTAGAAGTTGGAAGATGGCTCAGTTAGAGTTGAAAGAAGAGTTGTGCCGAAGGGGTGTTCCAACTAGGCCGAACAAAAATAGTTCTTTTAGACTTTGCTCTATTGCTATTTCACAACAATGAGCAAAGATGGACAGCTGTAATCACCATTTTTATCCGGCCTCAATTTGAATAAACAAGTTAAAATTAAAATCCAAAAAATATTTAGCCCAAAACTCCAAAAAAAATAATAATCCAAAAACATCAGATTTTAAAGTCCATAACCATGTCCATTAAAGTCCAGTTACAATCAGACGCAATACATCATCCCAAATCACCTAAAATCAAATACCGACCCAATATCTAAACAAACTAACCAAAGCCCATTATCCTAAACCCAATAGCTGGCCCGGTTACCCAATTAATCCAACCTGATACTCAATTGACCTGGCCTACATGACCCGGATATCACAAAAAACCTAATGCACACCAAACCCTAGCATCAGCTGTCGAACCTTCCCCGTCCATTTTCCAAAAGCTTTCAGCAACCCTTTGTCTTCTAGCCAACTCAGCTGCCAAGTCGGAGCCACGGCAGCAACAGCTGCCATGTCAGCATCGTGCACATCAAGGGATGGCCTCCCTCCTCTGCCCTTTTTGTGCCGGCCAGAGGACTGGCTCTTCCTGTACGAACACCTGCAAAACAGGACAAAACATGCATAGAAATTAGAATACAAAAAACCAACAATGCATCCTTTTTATTTTGTTTTTTTTAGCATTGTAGATCGGGTATAAAGCCCCCAAAACCAAGAGCATGTAACCAAGACGAGTATATTGCCAAAAATCAATAAAAAATAAAAAAATTCAGAAGCAAAATATAAAAAAGGGGGACTATAAAAAGTTTAGGTTTTACCTTTAGGGTTGGTTTGATCACCGTCCCTGACACCCCTGTTTTCATTATCTCCGTTCGGTTCTTCACGCATTTCGTCCACGGCTTTCAAAGGTTTCTTAAAAGGAAAACGAGGACTCTTGGTTTTGTTGTTTTGAATCTCAAAAAAGAAATTTTAAATCGGTTTCAGATCTAGGTTTTAAAAAAAGGTTATTTTCAACCGTCGGCCACCGGCCAGTGGTGGATGAGGCGGCGTCTAGGCCTGTCGATTTTTGGAAACTGAAGGTGGAGGGAATGAAATTTCAGAGCATTTTCTCTTTGGTTTTTTCTGGTTTAAGGTCCAATGGAACAAATGAAATTTTAGGCCATTTTTTGGCCTCAGGTTTGGTATTTAAGCGGGTGCAAATACGATGTCGTTTCAGCCAGCTCTCGACCCACGTGGTGACCCGAATTTGGGAAGGATCCGCGCATTTTGGTCGAGGGATTAACTGCCTCTTCAGTCCTCCCATTTCTCCCTCGTTTTCAAAAAGGCCATGGGTTAATACCCATTTCGGTCCCTCCTCATCTGTTTTCATTTTAATTCCAACCTCTTTAAATTTATTTTTGTTTTAATTTTCTCCCATAAATTTTGTTAATTTTCATTTCGGTCTTTTTAGATGTTACCTATATTATATGTATATTATATAGTTATATATATACTCTATATTATCTATATTAATTATACTATAGTATATCTCTTATATATTATAATATTCTATTATATTGATATTATATATTATTTTTATATTATATATTATTTATCTTATATCATACTATATTTATATTATTATACATATAGCTACGTCATATATATTATATTATATAATATAGTTTTTATATATTATTTAATATATATATATATTATATAATACATAGTGTACATATTATATATATTTATTCTATATTTTTATTCCTTATTTTATATTCTAATCGGCCTTACGGTGACCCGCAATGGGGATGACCCGTATTATTGTGGCCCGTTTAGTGTAGTCGACTAACTTCTAACATTAATTTATTGTATTTAAGTTTCGCCTTTAATTTTCTCGCATTTTATATTTCTTCAATTTAATTCTTCGCATTTATTTTCTCGCAATTTAATTTCTCGCACTTTACATTTTCGCATTTAAATTCCCGCTCTTTAATATCCGTATTTCATTTTATGTTCGATCTGATCCTTTTTTCCAAATTTGTTTTTGATCAATCCGGTCCTTTTCTGGATACCTTTTATTTTCCGCATTTATTCTTTTGTTCTTTATTTATTTCGTTGCCTATTTTTGTGGCATGCACAATTTTGTCATTCATTTCACCCCTAATTTATCTAATTCCACATCGCTATTTAATTAATTTAATTCATAAAAATGAGATATTTATTAACTCGATTACTTTGGTCTTAATCTCGGCTTAATGGATATAGAACAAATATTCGAATTAATTCTTATCGTCTAAATGTAAATATTTAAATAAATAAAATTTTGACAACTCATAACATCATTTTTAACTGCTTGCATCATGCATAAAGGTGATGTACTCGATTTGAACCGTAAATTGACACGACAGTCGGTCTTATTCGATGTCGATTTAATTTATGGTCCGATGTACATTCATCCTTAATAATTAAACGAATAATTAATTCAAACCTCCAAACTGTTAAAGCTCGTTCAATTAAAGCTTATGTTCGAACAAGAACATGTTAACTAAATCCAATTTTGAATTTCAGTAATTTCCATCGATTAGAAGTAACGTTTGTTTTGGTACCAATTTTTGGGCGTGATGGGGGTGCTAATCCTTCCCCACACGTAACCAACTCCCGAACCTGTTTTCAAAAGAATCTCTGGTTTTAATGGTATCCGGCCTACCTTAGTGGCCGGTGGCGACTCCAACACTTCATTTTCAAAATAAAAACCCGTTTTAAATCAAAACCCCCCCAAAAATTCAAATTTTCCCAATTTCCAAAAACTTTTCAAAAAACAACAACAAAAATTTCAAAACATACAAAAAAATCCACACAAAATAATATTTTTTTTCTTTCATTAGTGATATGTTCGGAAAAAGGGGGTCGTTACAGTTATCCCCCACAGTTCAGATATATCAATCCCCTTCCCCATCCCTATTTGAGCTTCGATGATAAAACTTTCCTCGTCCTCTTCCTCGTGGGTGAATATTTCGGTTATTCTCCATACCCGTCAGTTTGGATCCCCACCGTTTTCAGTAATTCTCCACCCCATTGTCGTCACCCCTATCAACACTAAAAAATTATATTAAGGGTTTATGGATGATGTTTAAGATTAAAGTTTAGTGTTAGGGTTTAAAGTTTATATATTAGTGTTTAATTTTTAGGATTTAGAGTTTAGGGTTAGATTGTATAGTTTAGATATTAGTGTTTAGTTTTAGGGTTTAGAGTTTAGGATTTAACAATTAAAATTAGAGTTCAGAGTTTAATTTTTTTAGTGTTGAGGCATAGAAAGGGCACTAACAAAGATTTGATGTTTTTTCCCATAATTAGGTCGCTTGAAGTGTAGCTTACCCTAACACGAAATGAGATTCGGGTCTACTTTCATTCAAAAATAAATAAAAAAATACTTTTTTATTAAATTAGTATGTGATAATTAGATTTATTTAATTAGCCAATTGGTTTATGCAACGTAAGATTTTTTTAATAGTCTAAATGTGATTATAAGGTAGTATATGTTCATATATATTCTTAACCTTTTGACAATGCGCATACACTTTGTAGACAAAGCGATTTGAACCCGTGTCTCCTAGGATGAAAATCATCCGCTTTTCAACTGGGACACTTGTTTGGTTCTTATGTAATGTAATATTATCTTTAAAAGATTCAATTATAAAATAAGTGTCTAAACTATAACTCGTAGAAGAATATTTTTTTTTAATTAAAAATAATTTACTTTTATTTTAAATGTAAATTATTAATTGTTTTAAAAAATGAATCATGTATCATGCATTCATTGACTAAATTTTTTTAACAGCCGTTAAGTTTTTTTTAACAGATGTTAAAGATTTAACTTTAAAATGACAACGAAATGAAACATTAGACATACTTTAACAAAAACAATCGCTAGACATCTAAAGTAAAAAAGAAGTATTGTTTGAGCATTTATTTTGTAATAAGGCTCCTTTGGAAATAAAATTACCGAATTAAAATATTAGTTGACATGTTATAACATTGTCTTATTTGATTTATATGGTCGGAATGTAAGATTTTAATTTTTGGCTTACTTAATGTAAGTTTAACTAAAAGTAAATTTTATTAAATTTTTCTTATGATAAATTATTTTTAATAGTCTAAAGGCGATTACAATGTAGTATTTGTTCATAGATATTGTTAACCCTTTGACAATGTACACACACCATGTAGATAAAACAATTGAACCCGAATCTTATAGGATGAATATTATCCGTTTTTTTACATAAACCACTTATTAAGTTAATGGTAAATTGTTTCTTTAAATCATTTTAGCCTTCAACATTAAATTGGAAGGTAATTGTATGAAAATTCATAGAGGTCTATCCATTCTACTCTATCGATTTTTTACATTTAACGTATTCTTAATTTAACTAATATATTAAATAATGTTTAAAATTAATTAAACTTGTTATTAACTAGGGTAAACTATGTCAGGTACCACCAAACAATTGAGGGTGGCCCGTTTATATTGCCAACCTTTTAATTGGTCCAAATTTGCCACCAAACTTTATTTTTTGACTCGTTTATACCTCCGAGCCGTTAACTCCTTAACGGCCTGATGACTTGGATGCTAGACTAAAATGACGTCGTTTTGTTGCCACTATTTTTGACACTAAATTGCCCAAAATGACGTCATTTTGCTGGAGGAAAATATGAAAAATTATGGACTCAATAGGATTCTAGACCAAAATGACGTCGTTTTGTTGCCACTATTTTTTACACTAACTTGCACAAAATGGCGTCGTTTTGCTCGAGGAAAATATGAAAAATTATGGACTCAATAGGATTCAAACCTAAAACCTTTAAAATCAAAGGCAACCTCCTAACCACTAAGCCAACTTAACATCTTTATTTTATTTTCAGCATAAATTATATGTATATTCTGCAGTTGAGATTAATTTAATTTATTTTATTGTATAAATAATATTACTCTATATAAATAATATTAATATACATATAATAATATATCAATATACATATAACTAATAAATAAAATATTTATATTAAATAAAAAATTATACTATCAATATTATTAAATATATAAATAAATAATATATTATTATAAAACTAAAAAACTAGTTTTCAAAAAACCCCAAAATTTCCAAAATTTACAAAAAAAACCCCCAAAATCCACCAAAACATTAAATTCTAACCTATAAACTCTAAAACCCTAAATCATAAATCCTAAACCATAAAACCATAAACCCTTTAATAGCCAAAATGGATAGATTTGGGTTTAAGCTTTAGGATTTTGGTGATTTTTTGGGTATTTTGTAAATTTTGAAAATTTCAGATTTTTTAAATCAATTTTTTAGTTTTTATAATAATATATTATTTGCTTATACATTTTAATATTATTTTTTATGAATAAAATTTTAGGGTTTAAGGTCTATAGTTTAGGGTTAGGGTTTAAGGTTTTGTTGGATTTTGGTCGTTTTGAAATTTTTTGGATTTTGAAAATGTCTTTTAGTTTTTATAATAATATACTTATCTATTTATCTATTTACTATTATTCATAATATAAAAATATTTATATATTTTTATTTTATTTATTATTTATATATTAATGCATGTATACTAATATATTCCTAATATATTTATATTATTTATATAGAGTAATATTATTTATAAGATTAACTGCAGTTTAGAATATATATTATTTATGTTGGAAATAAAATAAAGATGTTAAGTTGTCTTAGTGGTTAGGAGGTTATCTTTAATTCTAAAGGTTTTAGGTTCAAATTCCATTTATTGCATAATTTTTCATATTTTCCTCCAGCAAAACGACGCTGTTTTGGGCAATTTAGTATCAAAATAGCGGCATCAAAAGACGTCATTTCGGTCTAGCATCTAAGTCATCACCCCGTTAAGGTGTTAATGACACGGTGGTATAAACGAGTCGAAAAATAAAGTTTGGTGACAAATTTGGACCAACTAAAAAGTTGATGATATAAACGGGTCACCCTTAATAGTTTGGTGGTACCTGTCATAGTTTACCCTATTAATTATATACCAATCTAATTCACGATCAGAATTCGGCATCTAATTTTTTTAGGGTAAACTACACCACATACCACTCAACTATGGCTGCTGACTCGAAAATACCATCGAACTTTAAAAAAAGTTCAAAACTAACACTGAACTTTAGTTTGTGATTCAAAAATATAACTCTGCCATTAACTCTTAACACCCAGTTAAGTCAAAACGACGTCATTTTGCTGGAGGAAAAATATTAAAATCATGTACTTAGAGGGGCTTGAACCCAGGACCTTCAAATAAAATACTAAATCTTAACCACTAAACCAACTTAAAATTATGTAAAATTTTACCACAAATATTATATATCTCAAACTACTTGAGAGTAATTCAAATTATTTTATAAAACAAATAACACTATAAATAATATTATATAAATAATATAAAATATATTATTTGTATATATATATATCAATATATATAAAGAAAAATGTATTGTTTTTATTTTTTATATAATATTTATAATATAAATATATTATTTTTAAAGAAACTTCAAAATATTCATAAAAATAATATATTTATATTATAAATAATATATAAAAACTCTGAAGCCTAAATCCTAAACCTTAAACTATAAATCTCAAACCATAAAACTTATGATTTTAGGTTTATGATTTTTTATATATTATTTATAATATAAATATATTATTTTAATGAATATTTTTTAAAAAATAATATATTTATGTTATAAATAATATAAAAAACTATCAAAATAATATATTTTTATTGATATATATGTAAATAATATATTTTATATTATTTATATATTAATATTATTTATAGTATTATTTTTTCATAAAATAATTTGGTTGAACTAAATGGATAAGTTTATATAATTTAAATAAATAAATATTATTTTATATTTTTTATATATTATTTATAATATAAATATATTATTTTAAAAAATCCTAAATATTCACAACATTAATATATAAAAACCTTTAAACCCTAAATCCTAAACTCTAAAGTTTAAGGTTTAAGCTTGTGGGTTGGTGGTTTGTGAGTTAAAAGTTTAAGGTTTAGGGTTTTTATATATTATTAATAATATAAATATATTATTTTATGAATATTTTGGGGTTTTTTAAAAATAATATATTTATATCATTAATAATATATAAAAATATAGAAATAATATATTTTATATTTTTATATATTAATATCATTTATAGTATTATTTATTTCATAAAATAATTTGAATTAATCTCAAGTAGTTTGAGATATATAATATTTCTGGTAAAAAATTATATAATATCATATTGGTTCAACGGTTAAATTTTAGCTCTTATATTTGAAGATCTTGAGTTCAAACCTCTCTAAGATCATGGTTTTAATATTTTTTCCTTCAGAAAAACAGCGTCATTTTGGGATAAATTAAGCTTCAAAATAGTCGAACCAAAACGAACGACGTCGTTTTGACTTAACGAGGGTGTTAAGAGTTAACAGCGGAGTGGTGTTTTCGATTCACAAACTAAAATTCAGTGTTAGTTTTGAACTTTTTTAAAGTTCGGTGATATTTTCGAGTCAGCGGCCATAATTGAGTGGTATGTAGTATAGTTTACTTTTTATTTATTTAGTGTTTAGTTGGTTTCTCTTTCTCCCACCTTAACAAGTCTCTCTTCATCGTTTTCTTCTTCGATTTTCTCTAGAAAAAACTAGAGAGAATTATTGATGTAATTAAAATTTATGTCACATGCTAAATATTTATTGGACAATAAATTTTTTAACGGATGTTAATAGTTCGGTAACATAATGTAATTAAACAATTATTTTGACCAAAAAAATTAGATATTTAACCCAAAAAAGCAAATATAGTTTAAATATTTATTTTACAATTAAACTTTGTATAAATGTAAAATTATAATTCGAATTATATTACTATTAAAACATTCGTATATTAAGTTATTTCCCTAGCATAACATATTTGTGTAAAATTTTATAATATCTGCTCAACTTTCTAATTTTTGTATAGTTTTCTTTAATCTTGAAACTATACTAAATTTTATGGAAACAAAAGAAGGTACAACTTTGACAATGCAACCAATCAAAGGAAATAATTTGGGGACTATGTCCACCAAAAACCCAAACAAAGAAAAGATAAAAAAAAAATCAAAGCCTCAACGACAGTCGAAGCCTTCTTTTGAATATAGCGCCTATATCTATAGTAATCTAGTAATCGTCAATAGTACTCCTTTGTCTCTATCCAACTAGACACTTTTGAGATGATAGAGGAGCGGCGAGCGATCCAAAGCAAACTTACAGGTTGCTTCGCAAAAATAGATCTGAATACATCGGCAAACAACCACGAAAAGGGGATTTAACCTTGAAAGAACACCGACAATCACAAATCAGATACGAGCGATGTGAGAATCTCCACACAATCGCAGATCTATCGCAGAGGTATGCGAACAACTTCCCATAAGGCAGAGGAATTGTGCCATACGAGCAAAGTGAAAGCATGCCACAAAGGCGGACGAACTTGCACAAATATGCGAAAAGAAAAAAATCAAACAAAAGATATTTTTATTAAAAATATAAGATAAAACTGAAAGAAAATAACAAACTAAAGCAATACATAAAAATATGGAGGATACGAAACGTCGGCGATCGACAACCAATACTAAGATTGGTGCCGCTGACCAAGACAAACTAAGAAAAACAAGCAACTAGGAGAAATGAGAAGATGAGGCGGCTAAGGTTTTTTCTCCAAGTAATCTTTGTATAGTTAATATCAAAATGATACAAAATGTTAATTTTATAATATCAGCTCTACTTTCTAATCTTTGTATAGTTAATATCAAAATGATCCAAAATGTTAATTTTATGTCAAAATCATGGTAAATTAGTGGTCCTCAAAATTTCATTTAAATATCAAAATGAACTTAAAATATGGAAGCTATATTTTATTAAAGAAAACAATAAATTTTTATGGAAAAAACTTTGATGCACAGGCTGTGCAAACTAAAATTTACACGACCTTTTAATTTTAAGGGTTATGGATTTAGTCCAGTGCTTAAAGTTTATGGGTTTAGTGTTTAGAATTTAAGGTTATTATTTAGAATTTATGGTATAGGGTTTAATTTTAAAGGTGCTAGGGTAAGGAATTTAGGATTTGAGTTTTATAGTGTAAATATTCAGACTTGTGTAAAATACACAACCTATGTATCAAAATTGTATTTTTTTTATGGAAAATACTTTGATACACAAACCTGTGTAAAAAGTTTACACAAGCCTTTTAATTTTAGGGTTTAGGGATTTAGGTTAGGGTTTAGGTTGTAGGGTGTAGAATTTAGGATTTACAATTAGAATATAGAGTTTAGGGTTAAGTGTATTGCAGGGATAGAGCCAGGATTTAGGGGTGGGGGTAAAACATAATTTTTGAAAGTTGGGGGGGGGGGGCAAATTCATGATTATTCTAATTTTTCAAAAAAATATAAAGGGTCAAAGATAAAAAAAATTCTCCTGCCGGGGGTAACAACCCCTCTCATTGACAATATACCTCCGTCTCTGGGTGTTAGAATTATAAATTTAGGTATTAAATTTTATTTAAATATGAAGGGTTGTGTAAATTTTTTATACAAGTTTGTGCATCACAATATAATTTTTTTATACAGGACGTAAAAGTTTATATAGCAATGACAATGATGGTTCACTTAGAGCCTCATACGACTAGGACCAATATGCCACGAGACCTTATTCCAAACGACAAACAACCACGTCACTACTTTTATTAATTTCTCTTAATCCATTTAATTCTTAGCTTATTCAACAAATAAGTTTGTGCGTGTGCGATTATATGACAATATGTGTTTATTAATCATAGCATTTTAATAACACACACACATTATGCATATAAACTGTTCGAACTCGAGTCTCCTAGAGACATAGACAAACCATGATTGAAAATTAGAAGTGACCGAAATATTGAATTTAAAAAATATAAGCAGGATTGAAAATTAGAAGTGATGGAAATATTGAATTTAAAAAATATAAGGACTTATTAAGTATTTAAACTCAAAATTCAAAGGAAAATGTCTAATTTATCAATATTTAAACTTATATGAACCTAAATAATTATTAAACCAAAAAAATTGAGGGCGCGGACTCATCTTTCTTTATTTTTTAATATACATATTTATTTTTACAGGGACAAAATTGTTATTAGATCAAAATTTATTAAATATTTGAAAATTGGGTAAACTACTCAGGTGACCACTGAACTATTTGGGCGTACCTATTTTGAACACCGAACTAGGCAACTCGTAATTCAGACCACCAAACTTTTAAATTGATCCTATTTTGACCATCGTCGTTAAAAACTAACGGAGGGGTGACGTGGCAGTTAACGAAAATTTATAAAATTACACATTTGATCTCTGTTATTTACCTATTATATCAATTTAGTCCTAATTTTAATTTAACTCAAAATTGTAAGGCTCCAATACGATGATGACACATGTCACCATCTAATTAGACAAATTTTCTATTATTTTTAATTTATTTAATTTAATACTTCTCTCCAATCACAAGGTGACACGTGTTGCCATGTGATTAAAGGAAAAATAGATAGAATGAAGGTTTGCACCCAAAGGGAATCGAACCCAAAACATTTGAGTTAAATTTCCATGCTCAAACAACTGAGCTAGAACCACTGGTATGAGAAATTCTATCAACACGTCTATTTAAATCGTACCCTGTGAAATGGGGGTGGAAAATTAACACCTTCTCATCCGCTATATTTTTCCTCATCGTCTCTATTTTCCCGACGTTGTGTGACACTGGGCCTCATTCGAAGATACTCGAGGAGATATGCTGAGTATAGGTGTACGTTCCCGAGGCTATGTGACACGAGGCCTCACTTAGAAAGAGTGTATGTTCCCGAGGCTGTGTGAGACTGGGCCTCACTCAAAGTGTACGTTCCCGAGGTTGTGTGACACCAAGCCTCACTCCAGGTTCATGGTTATGACTTTGTGCTTTTTTGCTCGGATGATCTGGTGAAATCCCCACTATGGTTGGGCCTTGTGTGCCATGTGTAACCCCCTCAACCTGGTCGAGTCGCAAGACCGACCCGAGCGAGTTATATTGGGTTTACCGAAATAAACCGTGAGAAGAAACCCAAAAATATGATCATTTTTTTCTTTTATCTTGTCTAAAGGCATAATTAATACCTTACATGTTCATACTGAATGCAGGTGAAAATACAACTCAATCGGGCGCGAATCGACATCTAATTGATCACAATTTTGATTTAGGGACCAAATTGCAACTTCAGAAAAATACATGGACTTTACCAAATTTTATATTACCATCCTTTAATTAAATAGGTTTCATGTTCCCATGTCAAAAATCAACTCGATACGATCATCCATACTCACTCAATTGCTTCCACCACATTCAGGGACCAAAACGGAAGAAAACAGAACCTCATTTCCAAGACATTAATAGATTAACAGCTATGCGTACCGATACTCAACCATCTGTACCGGTACGCAGGTCCACATAGACAGCCCGTATTGGTACTCAGGTTTTAATCCAAAAAATAGATTCTAGTAGTCAAGTCCCGTACTGATACACTTGTGCTCGTACCGGTATCCTAAGCTCAAAAAGACCAATCGTACCGATACGCAAACCCGAGTATCGTACGCTATGCCTGGAAAAACTTAGCTGTACCGATACAGGGTCTCGTGTACCGGTACGTAAGCACCAGAATGGTCGCACTTGCTGGTTTAAACATGCACTAAGCCAATCCAAAACACCCTAACATGTTACTAACATACATCCTAACATGCTACTAACATACATCGTTGATTCAGCACTTTGATCCAACAGCTTCTATTGATGTGGCGCCAGGCTTATGTGATGGCTGCTAGTGTTTCCTCCGAAGGGCATGATCTGGACCGTTGATTTGGAACTAGATATGACGGTTGACGTGTGGCTGCGTAGAAGGCGAGATCATTAAAACAGGTGTAATTTTAGGATTTTGATATTTGGGCCCAACCAGGCCACTATGTAATAAAACATGTTTTATTTAGTATTTTATATGGACTGTGAATATAAAACATTTGGGCTTATTGTATTTAATTTAATTATGGGGCTTTTATTATATTTAATATTTTTAGTTTTTTAGTTAAATAAATAATACTTAATAATAATGAAAAAATGATAACATTAATATTAATAAAATAATAATAACATAATATTAATAACGCAAAAATAATATAATAGTAGTAATAAAAATAACAATAGTACTAATAATAACAAAACTAAAATAATAATAAGATAATAATAACATAATAATTTTGTATTTTTGTATATTTTCATATCATAATAGTAAAATATTATAAACTAATAGTAATAATAATTCTAATAATATTTTGGGGTTTTCTTTATTATCATTTTTTAAAAGAAAACATAATGGCATATAATTAATAGTAATATAATATTTTTGGTTTTTCTTTCTCTTTCTTAAATAATATATGTACAATATATATAAAGATAATAATAATAACTAAAGCCCATTATTTAAGTACTAAAAAAAATAAAAACGGGTTAAAACCCTGGATAAAACTAGCGATTACAACTGCCCCTCTTTGCTTATCCTTGTGGAATAAGAATAAAGCAAAGACCATAAGCACTAATTTTATCCGACTTTCCTGTCTAGATATTTCGAGCTGCGAATCTTTCTTAAGTAGAACCGTTCACCCTTCCTCTTCCAGAACTTCTGGAACTCCGAATTCTTCCCATGTAAGGCTCGAAGAATATGAAGCCCTTAAAGTGACGCCTCAATCCTCGATTATCTTGACACTAAATGACACCTCGCTTTGAGTCTTCTAAAATGCCCTCGATCTTCATCGCGTCGGCACATGGTGGTCTCTCACCTTGAGGACTCCAAAAACTAATGTCTTGCTTTCTGGTCGTCTTGACATCAGATACCCCGTTTTGAGTCTTGGAATGCCTTCGATCTCCATCGCCTTTGCCTGGGGTAACGCCTCATCTCGAGGACCCAAAAAATTGATGTCTTACTTTTTGGTTGTCTTGACATCAGACACCTCACTTTGAGTCTTTATGCCTTCGATCTTTATCGTCTCGGCCTGGGGTAACGCCTCATCTCGAGGACCCCAAAAACTGATGTCTTACTTTCTGGTTGTCTTGACATCAGACAATACCCACTTTGAGTCTTCATGAATGCCTTCGATCTTTATCGTCTTGGCCTGGAATATCAGTAAAAGGTTCTTAACTCCTGGAATCTGATTATATTTGTTTTGTTCTAAATACTTGAAAGAAACAAACACAATGATTTGATGATGCTAGTTAGCATGCTCCTACCTTAAGGATGCCTAACTATTCATGATTCATGATTAATGCTCATATGCATTCTCTCTCGACTTCCCGCCTTTCTTTCATTTTCTTCTTGTCTTGGAACATTCGTTGCCACTCCTTGTGTCCAAACTCAGTTCCCATTTGACCCTTATATTCTCCAAACTTTTGTTCTAAAGCGCTCTTCCGAGTTTTCACTTTAGAGATTTTCTTTTTCAAAGTGCATTTTCGGGTTTTCACTTTGACAAATGTTTTTTTTCTTATTTCTTATTTCTTTTCTCTTTTTTTGTTTTTTTGTTTTTTGTTTTTTGTTTTTTGTTTTTTTTGTTTTTTGTTTTTTTTCTTTTTTCTTTACATAGGGCACCCTTACAGGTTTTCGCCACTGGTTTTCTACGTCGAACTTCAATGCGGAGGGCATTTGTCATCTTCTGGGCCGATGTTGTCTACTTTGCATACTATGTCCTTCAGCCCTGACTTTGGTAGACTTTCTTCTAACGGAATCTATTCATGTCTTGGAACAACCTGCACTTAAAGGGTCAAGTCATAGTAATATCAAGAAATCCTTTGCATTTCAATGATCTATGTCAACCTATTTGAAGGATGCTCATGAAACGAAGAAAGAGAGGAAATAAAATATTTATTTATTAACATAAAAGATATTAGAAAAGTTTTGAAATTCATGGCAAACGTGAAAAACATGACAAGATATAAGTATTATAAGGTGCATTATTCCTGAACACTAACTGTATGAATGATGCGAAAACCTATAGACTGTGGTAAACCTCTCACTGCCTGTGCCAGATTGAAATTCCCAACAGACCAAAAGAAGTTCCTTCATAACTTGAAGTGGAGCACTTGAACTGTAATGGAGCTCATGTCGGATGCCTAATCCTCAAAATTCATCTGAACCATCCTTTTTGAATTTTCAATTCAGATCCTCCTTTGGTTTCAAGACGCCTATTTCCGAGTTTCCATCTTGAACCCTCCTTTTCTACATGGGGCACCCTTTCAGGTTTTGACCACATGCATTTCATTTTGTGAAGCGCCTTTTCGGGTTTTTACTCTACTTTTTTCTTTTCTTTTTTCTTCTTCTCATTTTTCTTTTTCTTCTCCATTCTCAAGCGTAATACTTCTTGACGGAGTCTAAATTCACTGGATTGCTCAACTCCTTCCCATCCATTTATGCCAGAATTAACGCTCCTCCTGAGAAAGCTTTTTTAGCAATATAAGGCCATTCCCAGTTAGGCATCCATTTTCCTCAGAAATCCTTTTGAATTGAGAGGATCTTCTTGAGCACCAAATCTCCCGCTTGGAACTCTATTGGGTGAACTTTCTTGTTGTAGGCACGCATTATCCTCTTCTGATACATTTGGCCATGACAAATAGCCTTTAACATATTCTCATCAATCAAGTTCAACTGATCAAACCTTGCTTGCATCCATTCAGCATCTTCTAACCTCGTTTCATTCAGAATCCTCAGTGATGGGATTTCTACTTCGATAGGGAGTACCGCCTCCGTGCCATAGACCAACGAATACGCCGTTGCCCCTGTCGAGGTCCTTATAGACATCCAATAAACAAAAAGTACAAACGGCAGCTTCTCATGCCAATCCTTGAAAGTCTCAGTAGCTTCAGCTATGATCTTTTTGATATTCTTGTTTGTCGCTTCAACTGCCCGATTTATCTTGGGACGATAAATGGTAGAATTATGGTGCACAATCTTGAATTGTTCACATACTTCAGTCATTATCTTAATGTTTAGATTGGAAGCATTATCGGTGACAATTCTTTCTGGCAAACCGTAACGACAGATAATCTCATTCTTCATGAATTTACATACGATTGCCCTCGTGATGCTAGCATAAAATGCAACTTCTACCCATTTAGTAAAGTAATCTATGACTACCAAGATGAAACGGTGCTCGTTAGAAGCTTTAGGATGTATTTGACCGATAACGTCTATGCCCCAAGTAGCAAAAGGCCACGGTAAATTCATAATGCGAAGCGGTACCGGTAGAGCATGTACCTTTTTGGCATAGATCTGGCATTTGTGACATTTCTTTGCATATTTGATACAATCTCCCTCTATGGTAGACCAAAAATATCTGTATCTGATGATCTTTTTGGCCATTGAGAAACCATTGGCGTGGGTCCCGCACAAGCCATCGTGTACCTCGGCTAAGATGATTTCAGCTTCCTTAGCATTGACGCATCTCAACAAAACCTGGTCTTTACTTCTCTTGTACAAGACTTCTCCATCAAGGATATAACCCGAAGCCAACCTCCTAATGGTTCTCTTATCATTATCGTTGGCATCCTTTGGGTAAACTTGGGACTTGATGTACTAGAGGATATCGTAGTACCACGGGTTACCATCCCCCTCCTATTTCAAATTATAACAGTGAGCATGTACCTCAAAAATCTACATCTCAATCGGCTTTATTTCAGCATTCGGGCTTGCCTCAAACATGGTGGCCAGAGTCGCTAAGACGACAATCATTTGATTGTCTTCTCTTGGTAGGTACGCAAAACTGATTTCTATAAAGTTTTTAACCAACTCCTGGATCAAATCATAGTATTTGACTAACTTCTGATCCCTCGTCTCCCATTCTTTTCGAAGCTGGTAGATTACCAAGGATGAATCTCTGAAAACCTGAAGCACAATGATCTTTCTTTCTATGGCTGCTTGGAGTCCCATGACGCAAGCCTCGTACTCGGCTATGTTGTTTGTACAAAAGAACTCCAATCTACTGGTAAAGGGACAATAGACCTCTTCAGGGGAAATTAATACTTCCCCTATCCCAGTGACCTAGGGCATTAGATGTCCCATCAAAATAAAGCTTCCAAGATTCATTGGTGGGCCTTTCTTCCACTATAGTACCAATCAGGTCTTCATCCGAAAAACTAAAGCCTAGAGGCTCATAACTGTCTGAGGTGCGGCTTGCCAAAAGATCTGCTACCACACTTTCCTTTACTGCTTTCTGGATCACATAGTTGATGTCAAACTCAGATAGTAATATTTGCCAACGGGCCATTCTTCCGGTTAGTACCGGTGCCTCCATCAGAAATTTTAGAGGGTCCATCTGGAAAATCAAGCAAGTAGTATGATACAACATGTACTGCCTAAGTCGCTTAGTAGCCCATACTAGGGCACAACACAGCTTTTGGATCAAAGGGTACCGCGACTCACATTCGGTGAATTTCTTGCTCAAGTAATAAATAGCCCTTTCATTCTTGCCTGTCTCATCATATTGCATTAGCAAGCATCCCAATGAACTATCAAACACCGTCAAGTACAGAATTAACGGCCTATCCGGTACCGGTGGTACTAGGATTGGGGCATTGGTCAAATACTTCTTGATATTTTCTAGGGACTCTTGGCAATCTTCATCCCATCTTCCCGGGTCATTCTTTTAGAGTAATCTAAAAATAGGATCACATTTGTCGGTCAATTGTGAGATGAACCGAGAAATGTAATTGAGTCTTTCTAAAAAACCTCGGACTTTCTTCTGAGTTTGAGGTGGCGGCAGGTCTTGAATTGCTTTTACTTTGTCGGGGTCAATTTCAATTCCCTTCCGACTAACCATAAAACCTAAAAGCTTTCTGAATGTGACCGCAAAGGTACACTTGGATGGGTTAAGCTTCAACTGGTATTTCTTTAGCCTTTGGAACAGCTTCCGCAGATTCTCAATATGTTCTTCTTCGTTTCGGGACTTAGCTGTCATGTTGTCCACATACACCTCAATCTCCTTATGCATCAAGTCGTGGAATAAGGTAACCATAGCCCTTTGATAAGTTGTCCTAGTATTCTTCAATCCGAACAGCATGACTTTATAGGAAAATGTGCCCCATATAGTCACAAAAGTAGTCTTTTCCAAGTCCCCGGGGTCTATTTTAATTTGATTATACCCCGAGAAGCCATCCATGAAAGAAAACCAAGAATGCCTCGCAGCGTTATCGACTAGGGTATCAATGTGAGGCATGGGAAAGTTATCCTTATGACTCGCCCTATTGAGGTCCCTATAGTCTACGCACATGCTTACTTTTCCATCTTTCTTAGGTACCGGGACTATGTTGGCTACCCACTTTGGTATTTGGCAACCTTCAGAAATTCAGCTTCAAATTGTTTCTTTACTTCCTCTAAAACCTTTAACATCATATCTGGTTTTATTCTTCGAAGCTTTTGCTGGATTGGCTTGCATTCTGGCTTTATCGGGATTTTGTGCACCACTATATCCGTGTCTAAACCTGGCATGTCTTAATATGTCCATGCAAACATATCTTTGAGCAATTCCACCAACTCTTATATCACATTCGGCAACAGGGTAGTACCAATCTTCACTTCCCTTTTTTCTTCTTCGGTCCCCAAATTCAAAATTTCTAATTCTTCTTGGTGAGGCAAAATCTGTTTCTCTTCACTAGCCATCAGCCTTAACAATTCATCTGGGACCTCATATTCCTCTTTATCATCCCCTTCATCTATTTCAAGTGAACACGATGGTGGTTCGAAATCTACCCCGGGCTCAGACCTTGAATCATTCATACAATTAATATTCAAAGACCTGCACGAGTTTAGGAGTATGTATTGGGAATAGAGATAGCTTATATGAATAAATAAATAAATAAGTAATGAAAGAATAAGTGATGAATGAATGAAAAGTGAATGAAATGAGAGTTGTGTTTGCCATTTGAGAAACATAGGAAATATCTTTTTCATTGAAAATAAAACAGTTTGACATAGTGGCCCTATTACAAAAGACTCGTATTACTCTTGGGCCAAAAGTAATAGCATGATTTCGGGCATTACTCTGATTTAAACCTAAAACGGGCAACTCCTTGATGGTCCAATTTCTAAGCTCTTCGCCCGGGAAGCATGGGTGGATCTTGTCCAAAGGCTGTGCGATATTGCCACCTTCAGAGATCACAAAGACATCCATTACTTCCATAGCTTTGCTGATCATTTCCTCGCTGAGGATCCTCTCGTTCTCCTGATTAGCTTCTTGAGCCTTGAGTCCTGGATTCACAACTTCGCCAAACACAAAAATCTTTCTCATATCCGTATAAGTGATAAGAGCCCACGAGATCTCCTCTCCTCAGAGTCTTGCCTTCCGTTATTCCTCCCTCTTCTTCTATTCTTGCTTCTTTTGCATGAAATTAGGCTTATGTCCAAGCCTAAAATAGTCATTCTTATGGATGATACTTATGGGTCGTATACGTCATTGCAAGCTCCTTCCCAATCCTCTTCCTCTTTTTGCCCACCTTCCCAATGTTTTAGTTACCACTATCTTGGTACAATTTGACAATCTTGGGCATGGGATCCTATTCCCCTGAGCAATTAAGGTGGCATTGACGAATTCCAATGCCTTGAAAGCACATTCCAAAGCTTCTTCATCAGTAGGAATGTAAGGAGCGTTCGAAGTTACCGATGCTACAATATCTTGCTCGGCATGGACTGTCACTAACTTTCCTTCAATAATAAACTTCAATTTCTGGTGCAAGGAAGATAGAATGGCTCCGGCAGAATGGATCCACGGCCTCCCTAACAGACAGTTGTAGGATGGTCGAATGTCCACGACTACAAAATCCACAACATACTTAGTTAGACATATAAGCAGGGGTACTTCAATCTTCCCAACCACTTCTCATTAGGTCCCGTCAAATTCCCGCACAACATTTTGGCAAGGTTTCATATGCAAGCTATCAATCGGCAAGAATTGTAGGGTAGCTAGGGCATGACATTCAGGGCAGAGCTATTGTCAATAAGCACCCCCGGTAGTATATGATTTGGTCGAGCTTTCCAACCGAAATATTACTCTCAACAAAGGTTTGATTTAGTACTTTCAACAGGGCTTCCCGATGCTTTTTTGAACTCAACAATAAATCAAGTACTGAAATCTGGGCCGGTTGCTTCTTGAGCTAGTCTACTACACTGTATTCACTATGTTTCAAGAACTTCAAAAATTCCTGAGCTTGAGCCTTAGTTACTGGCTCATTGAGTTTCGGGGGTGGCTCCTCCCCAAATATCTTCATAGCTTCAGGCTCAGTTGCCTTACCTTTCCCTTTTATCTCTTATGTCGCCTTAGGAGCTTCGAGGGCGTAGCATCGACCGCTCCGTGTGAAATGTCCTGCATCATTTACTTCTTCAGTGTTCGGCTTCATTTGCTCTCCTTCGGCGGGTTTCATTTCATCAATTGGTTTCTTCTCCCCTTGCGAACTGGAACTTCCTTGTATTGAGATACTAGCTGTGTAGTTCCAAGGCACCATCTGGGTACCCTTAAAAGGAAAGGACGACGGGGCTAAAATTATAATTTTAGGGGTTGTCATGGGATTTTCTTCTCGCGGTGCATCATCTTGACTTGTTGTCCTGTAAAACAAGTTTAGTTGTAGGTTGTGTTTTATGGAAGGCTATATTACAAAATAAGTGTTAAAATTATGTTTTTTTATAACAGATGTTTAAAATATTTTTTTGGCTGAAATAAATATTTAAAGTTTTATTTTTAGTTAAAATGGGTGCCTAAAGTATTTTTTGGCTGAAATATGTGCGTAAAATTTCATTTTTGGCTTGTTTTAAAGTCAATTGAGGCACCTACTTGGGCACCTATTTCAACAACAAAAAAATAAAACTTTAGACATTTATTTCAGTAAAAAAATATTTTAGGTACCTATTGCAAAAAAGAGACATAGTTTGAGCACTTATTTTGTAGTTAAGCCTTTATGGAATGATTATATTATGAACAAGTATTGTTGAAGAGTGATATCACAACCGTTGTTCAACAGCTCAAGCATAGGTTTGATGAGGTTAACAAAATGGTTGATTTCATAGTAAATTTAAGATCAAACAATGTTCCAGTATCTCAAGTTTGCAGGTTTTAATATCAAAATGGTTGATTTCATACCAAATTAATTACAGCCTGCAAATTTAAGATCAAAATGGATGAGGCTAGCAAAATGGTTGATTTCATATCATTTGAATTTGGAAGAAACTACTCTGACGTTCGAAAATTTGGGCTTGAGAGGAAAGTTTCAATGATTTCTTTTATAAATGTACCAAAAACATTTAAACGGTGAAAGACCTACCGCTCGAGTGACCAAATTGAACGAAATTCAAAAGTTTAATAATGAATTGAAAATTTAAAGTTGGTTGACCAAAATAGAAATATGAGCAAAGTTGAGTGACCAAATAAAGTAGTTTACCCTTTCTATAATGCCAACGAGAGAGCTTTTGTAGAATATGGTTTTTCGAAATAGATTATTACAATAATTAATCTTCTTTATTTATAATTTATCTAATATTAATTTAAATTAATTAGAGATAAAATAATCTTTAAAAATATGATTTCTTTATAAAAAGTTCTTTTAAATTATTTTATTATTACAGTGATTAATCTCCTTTATTTATTATTTATTTGGTTCTGTTCTACATTTACCCCTATTTTTTCGGTGTAATTTTTTCAAGGCTCCAACAATTTTAAAGTTGGGTAATTTAAATCTTAACCCCCTTTTCTAATTAAATCATTTCTTAAGCTCCTATAAGTTTTAAATCTAGTTAAGTTAAACCTCGGCTTCTATTTTCAAATACTTATTAGGTCCAAATGAATTTTAAAAGTAAAAAAATTAAACTTTAATTTATTTGGTTTAAATATTTCGTAAGTCTCTGTCAAATTCAATAATATGAGAATGTGCCCCAAGGTTCTACTCTGGTTTTGTCTGCATTTAAATCTATTTTTAAATATTTCCATGCATTTAAAATATATATTACACATGCATATTTAAATATTGTGTAATGAACTCAGTGATGGGCTCTATTGAAAAAGATGATGACGTTTATCTTAAAAAATTTGAGTTCGAGTACCTGTGCGTATAAAGTATGTATAAATTATCAAATGATTAAAAAATATAAACATATACTACTATGAAATCATATTAGTATATTAAAAAATTGTGTAATATTTATGGGTGGCATTGAAAATGAGAGTGGTTGTAAGAATGGTGCATGGGAACACAAGGGGGTATGATGTAGACATGGATGGAAGCTTTTTGTAGTGCATGATACCCATAGATACATGTGCTCATCTGTCGTGGAAATGCATGTGCAAGCAAATACTACCGCCGTCCCACTGAAAATGTTCAGTATTGATTTTTTTAAGTCAATTTTTTTAAACTTTGACTATTTATTACTTTAAAAGTATTATTGGTAAAAATATGAAAAAAATATGTTTTAAAAATCTTATATCAAGTAGTTTAAAAATATATATTTTATAAAATTTAATTAATTTAAATATTTAAAATAATTATGGTTAAAGTTAAAAAAATTTGATTTTTTAAAAGTCAATACTGAACAAAATTAATGGGACAGAGGAAGTATCAAATAACGACCCAACTTAACAATTAATGTATCAAGGACATCCCCCAACTATTTCACTATGACCAAAATTTGGGCATATTAATAACAACAATTCTATATATTTTTCTCAATTATTTCAACAACAACAAGATGACATTTTTAAAATCATGAGCGAAAACTTAAAAAATGGACCCATATATAAAAAAAGTATATGTCATTACTTTGAATAATTTATTTATTATTTCATTAATAAACTATAAAAACATGATCACATTTTGTCAAACACGTTATTTTTATTGTTTGGTTAAGAAAACATTTTAAATACAACTAAAACAAATAAAGTACATCCACTAACTTACAAGATTGTAACTTGAAAAATTACTAAAGTTATGTAGGTATAAAATGGAGCTTTGTGCATGTGCTAATGTTACTCTCCCTTCTGAGACGGCACTGCTAAGAACGAGAGAGTAATTTTTTTCTTTTTTCCCCCCTCAGAAGGATTTTTTTCCCTTTCTCAGTAAGTTCTTTAGAGCTCTCTTCTTCTCATAACCAGAGCGGTATATATTAATAACAAAATTGAAGATATTTTATGAATCGTGAAGAAAAATTATAAATGATATTTACGGGCCTAGTTAAATTCTCATCAACAGTCATTTTTTAGTTGTCATCTTATGGCTGTAGGAGTTAGAACCATCTCAGACATTTTTGGGGTCATGAGCGAAAACGTAAAAATGGACTCATATATAACAAAAGTATATGTCATTACTTTGAATAATTTATTTAATATTTTATTAATAAACAATAAAATTATGATCAAACTTTTTCAAACATATTATTTTATTGTTTTGCTAAGAAAATATCTTAAATATAACTAAAACAATAAAGTACTTACAAGATTGTCACTTGGAAAATTACTAAAGTTGTAAAGGTAAAAAATGGGGACTCTGAGCGGGTGCTCATGTTACCCTCCCTTTTGAGACGACGCTGATAAGAGCGAGAGAGTAATTTTTCTTCTCCTTTTCTCTAGCAAAAAAATTTCTTTTCCTTTTTCAGTAGGATCTTTAGAACTTTCTTTCTCTTCTCATAACCAGAGCACTATCATTTTTTTTAAAAGAAAGGCTCGTCGTTCACAAACCTTCTATGGCCATCACCAGCGGCTCTCATCCAAATCAAAAGAAATGAATCGCAAATCGAAGACCAACTAAACTTAATCGGTTTAACTTGATTTGATTCTTTTTACTTGACCGTGAAATAGTTATTTCTAGTAGTAGTAGGATGGCATTAAGAAGCATGGGTGTGTTGGCAAGTGTTCCAAATGGCCCATGTCATATGCATACATGCTAAAAATAAACATTAAGCATTAGCTTAAGCTAAGAAAGCTTTAGACTTTAGTTGATTTTAGGGCTGACAAAAGGGTACATCATGCCATTTATGTTTTACGCCACTCCATATTCCTAATTCATTGTGATAATACTTTATAATAAAGAGGTCCCCTCTTCCCCTATTTATATACTCCTTTTCTAAAAAAGAATCTAAGATTAGATATGTATACCATGATCACATTCTATAGTTGTCATCTTATGAATGTAGGAGTCAGAACCGTATTGGACATTTTCGAAACCATGAGCAAAAACTTAAAAATAGACCCATATATAACAAAAGTATATGTCATTACTTTGAATAATTTATTTATTATTTCATTAATAAACTATAAAAACATGATCACATTTTGTCAAACACGTTATTTTTATTGTTTGGTTAAGAAAACATCTTAAATACAACTAAAACGAATAAAGTACATCCACTAACTTACAAGATTGTAACTTGGAAAATTACTAAAGTTGTGAAGGTAGAAAATGAGACTTTGAGCATGTGCTCATGTTACTCTCCTTCTGAGACAGCACTGGTAAGAACGAGAGAGTAATTTTTTTTTTCTCTTTTCCCCTCAGAAGGATTTGTTCTCCCTTTCTCAGTAGGTTCTTTAGAGCTCTCTTCTTCTCATAACCAGAGCGCTATTTTTTCTTTAAAAAAGACTCACCGTGCACGGATCTTTTATAGCCATTAGCCCATTAGCAACAATTCTCCACCCAAATCAAAAGGCATAAACCACAATCCGACTACCAATCAATCACCTTCAACAACCAACGCTCTCGTTGTACACCAACAATATCAAATAATTTAAAAGTTTAATCGATTTAACTTTTGATTCGAATTTTTTACTCAACCATGGTAAAAGTTCTATCTAGTAGTAGTAGGATGGCATAAGAAGCATGGGTGTGTTGGCAAGTGTTCCAAATGGCCCCATGTCATATGTATACAAGCTAAAAATAAGCATTAAGCTGTAGCTTAAGCTAAGAAAGCTTTACACTTTAGTTTGATTTTAGGGCAGACAAAAGGGTACATCATGCAATTTATGTCTTACGCCACTCCATATTCCTAATTCATTGTGATAACACTTTATAATAAAGAGATCCCCTCTTCCCCTATTTATATACTCCTTTTCTAAAAAAGAATCTTAGATTAGATATGTATACCATGATTGTTCAATTTCAATGTCTGTGTACGACATGAATGCCCTACATATATGAAGCTTAACGTATGGATACTTGGTTGCTTTTATTGGATTTTATCGCACCATATGTCCACAAACTACGATCCTCATTCTAAATTGGTCCTCAAACTTTTAAACATTTCAGTTTCATCCTCAAACTATGATCATCATTCTAAATTGGCCCACAAACTTTTGAACGTTCTAATTTCATCCTCAAACTATGACTCTCATTCTAAATTGATCTAAAAACTTTTGAATGTTGTAATTTCATCCCGAATTATTAGTATATGCTAACTCATGTTAATAAAATCGTTATAAAAATGTTAATTCTTATGTAAACACTGGTATGTATTATGTAGTAATGTGACGTGATATAAATAATAATTTGAGGGTGAATTCTTCGTCAATATAGAGAAATTCCAATGTTGCTTTCATATAGAGAACTTATTTCTCGTCCATAATCTTAATTTCAATCACTTAAAATTACTCTTTTCTTTTGTGGTGAAATGTCATTCTAGTTTTTATTTTACATGAAAATGGCGTCTAAAGCCATTATTCTATTTATTTTCTAATTGCCACAATACAGTTTCTGTTAGATAATTTCATAAATTGGCTTACGTGGACTTAAAATTGTTAGTATTTATATAAATATAATAGGAATTATGTTTAATAATATTAAGTGATTAAATTTAATATCGTGTTTTAACTTATACTATTCGAATTTAATATACCTATTTTTCGAATATATTTAGGTATAATCGTGTCTATATGTTTTATAAATGGTCATTTTAGAAGAAGAAAAAAAAGTCTGGTTCGACAAGTATAGGTTGCAGCATTAGAAAATCTCACGCTCTCCATTTAGTGAATATAAATATGCTTATAAAATATCTTGCCATTAGGGGATGTAGAACAAATGG
The DNA here is from genome assembly GCA_019671005.1 of Hibiscus mutabilis. Lineage (NCBI taxonomy): Eukaryota > Viridiplantae > Streptophyta > Magnoliopsida > Malvales > Malvaceae > Hibiscus > Hibiscus mutabilis. The sequence goes on from CM033752.1 coordinate 4,545,557, forward strand.
TAGAGTGCTCGCTTTGCATGCGAGAGGCATGGTCTTTGATACCCCGCATCTCCATTATTCCCTTTTTTTTTGTTTTAGAAAGCATTTTGGGTTTGAAAATTTTGATAACCTGTGCAGGCTGCGCATTGTTTGGAGTACATGATTCACCCACTTGAAACTGGTAAGAAAACCATGATGGTGCCAAACCAATGTTTTACGTTTTCTCGTGTCTTTTTCATAGAATAGTCGTGGCCATAGTACATACTTTTCATATTGAATTGAAAATGCAAATTCAAGTAGCTAAATCGCTATCGGACACCCCATTCAGCTGGCTTCCCATAGCTTTTGTGAATCTTGAAACATGTTTACATTTTTGTTAGTGTAAATGTTAAAATACATAAGCCTTTTGAATGAAGGTTACGAAAAGATCATATCATGATAAATGTGGTGTTTTAAATTGTTGTTGGGGCTGCGGTGTTTTATCATGTTTGTGGTTATTACGGACCGTTATTTTTCGTAATAACGATTTCGAATGGTGTCGTTACCACTATTTGAATCTCTGGTTCTATCCAAACGTAAATGTCACCACCCTGGATGGACAATACAGACTTCCTATCCTATGGGCTATCAAATGGATCCCTCTTAATATTGTGAGTAAAATAGTGATGATCAAATCTATAATGCTTTGAGATTACAGCTGCAAATCTGAGTTTTGTACGGTACCATGTATTGGTGGTCTTGGCCTGTCCTGCCTCTGGGCATTTGACGGCATGAAAATCGTAGTCGAACTCCAGGGTAAGATAGATATGTATAATGTATACAGATAATGGTGCAACTACATTGGTAGATAAATAAAACGTTGCCACTTATTTAATGATTGCTACAGGTATGAAGCTGAAATGCCCCATTGTAATGATTCAATCGGTTATCTTCCTCGGAATCATCGTGATGGCACGACTAGCTCGCCCCGGCATCTCCGAGCTGCGTTACCAGAACACTGATAAAAGCACAACTTTGATGCAAAGTGGCCTGGAAGGTTGTAACGATATGGTCCATTCTTGCCAGCCTATATAGTTCCCTTCGCCATTATTCCTCCTACAGTTCATCCATTAGTAGGCAGGACATTGTATTTCCTTGCTTTGGTCCATCCAGGTTGGTTATTACCCATTTATATACTCTTTCTATGGTCGACAAAAAATATTTTTCGAAAGCATAATTTATAAACATCGAAAGAGATGTTACATATTGAATCAAATTCTAATTGACAATTAGGTTAAATTTTATTGTAATTCTAGTGGTTCAAAGTTATTTAGTAATTAATTTTATTTGATAAGTAAATGTTTATATTTAAATAAAAGTATTATGAAATAACGTTTATCGGTGACTAAATATTATGTTACTATAAAACTACAAGCACCCATGGACAATATGTTAAAATGCATGTACCACATCACACATTTTAAAATTACAGGTATTACATCAACCAATTTTTTAGTATACATATATCATATGTGACATTATCCTTTTTTATAAAAGTACTATAAATGAATTTGAGTTCTAGAATCATCACGTATAGTTGTTGGAAAAAATGGATTTTCGAAAACTTTTACGCATATTTTATTGATAAATGTAGATATTTGAATCATGAAATTATGGTTTTATATTTTGTTTCATAAAACCTTTCAACGGTATATCATATGTTTAAAATAGTTGAGTGATAAATGAGAAATTGATTCTCGAAATAAGTTACTTGAGGAAAATAGATGGTTTAAATCTTATATTAGGTAGATACCAAATGTGAGATATGTCTAAGTTAATTTTTTTCTCTCACGCAAGGGTGCAATTCCAAACTTGTTGAGGATGAGGGTCTACCCGCACGATGTTCGCAATGCAAAATGTCTAGACCTCTTACGAATATTTTAGTCATACATATTTCACACTTGCGGATATTTAACGATAAAAAATGTCTAAATTAGTCAGAACTTTTCGTAATTTAATTCGTTGATCATTGTATATGTGTTACTGCCATGTTCATATCGTTGTTGTATCTTGAGATGACCGAATCTGTTTTGTTTTTATTTTCTGTTTTCAAAATTTATATTTATATATTGTTTTGTTTTGTTTTGATCCTATAAATTTAAGCAATATTTTACATTACAGTTTTATTTGACTAACTTTTGTTGGTCAAAAGTAATGTCGTATTTTAACCTATAATATTCGGATTCACTATACTTTAGTTTTTGAATATATTTAGAAGATCATATCGTACATATGTGTCTTATAAATAAATACAGGCGTCTAAGGATGAGTATGGACTACAGAGTCGACAAATAAAAAACTAGTGAATTTAAAGGTTTTTATAAAACCCCTCAACTACAGGGGATGTAGCTCAAATGGTAGAGTGTTTATTTTGCATGCGAGAGACACAGGGTTTGATCCTTTGTATCTCCATTTTTTAATATTTGTAGGTCCAGTTTTTTAATAATTATTATTTGAGGCCTATTTTTTTAAAATACTTTTTATTAGAAGCTTATTTTTTTCTGATATTTATTATTAGGATTTACTCTTAAAATTTAATTTTTTTTGATATTTGTTATTAAAGATTGTTCTTAAATTTTATTTTTTTAAAATTTTGTTATTATGATACTTTTTTTTAATTTTTTTAATACTTGTCATTAGAGGCTCATTTTTTTTCAAATATTAGTTCTTAGGGCATACTCTTAAAATTATTATTTTTTCGATAACTGTTATTACGTGCCTACTCATAAAATATAATTTTTAATATTTTTTATTAGGGGCCAAATTTTTTCAATAATTGTTATTAGAGGCTCATTTTTTTCTAATATTTGTTATTAGAGGCTTATTCTTAAAATTTATTTTTTTAAAATTTTTTATTATGAGCATTCTCTTAAAATTTATTATTTTCAATATTTATTATACACTTATTATTAGGGGCTTAATTTTTTGGTTTGCCCTGGGCCTCCAAAATCTCACGACCGACCCTGAGGGCAGGATAACCCATTTCGAATGACAGCCAGAGCCGAAACAGCTACGGTTTCAATCAAGGAAGATACATGTGGGTGTGGTCGTAACGGCAAGCACTTTCAACTTTTTCCTTCTTATTCCGGCAACCCTATATGTCTGATCCATATATGTGTAGGCAAACACCAGCCTTCCACAGGGTTCTCCAGTCCCCCTCCTGTGCCATATGTTGTATGCATGTAACTCAGAGCTGATGATGAGGAAAGTAAATATGGTAAATTTGAATAACATTCCAACACTACAAGAATGTGCTTTTTTAGTGGCAATAAAAATTCACTTCAAGTATTAAATTCAGTCACTAAAATTTCTAGTGACAAAATTTCTAAGTTGTCACCTATTGTCACTATTTCAGAGGTGGTGATGAGGGAAGTAAATATGGTAAAAATTTGAATAACATTAACCACAAGAATTATGGTTTTTAGTGACAAATTTCTTGTGACAACAAAGAATTTTGTCACGAGTATTAACGTATTTGTGACAAATTCTTAAAGGAACACTATTAGTATAAGTAATTGTGACCTTTAGTTATTTGGTCACTATTATATTAGTTATTGTGACAAAAATTTGTTTATAACTAGAGCTTTGTCACTTGTAAAAAAATACAAATGGCTCCAATTGTTTTCTGACGGGAAATTATATAATAGTGACGACATATAAAGTTATTACGATAGTTCGGCATTTTTGTGACAATAATTTGATAGTCACTCCAAAATTTTCTTTTTGTTACAATAAATTCTATCACTACTGCACAATTAAATTAATGTCATATAGATATTAAAACAATAATAAATTTATCTTTGTAACAATAAAGATTATACCCTAAAAAATTGTAGTTGCTAGAACCCAGTTTTTTGTATTTTTATATTAATTTTTGCGCATTTAAAAAATATAAATTTGGATTTATATGTAAAAATTATTATATGTTGCAAATTTCGATTAAATGTAACACCCAAAGTTAAAAAAAAGGAGAAAATGATGAAAATGCCAGCCATAGGGTTTAAACTCGTGAGCCTTGGCTTGGCAAACCTAAACCCCAAACACTGAGCTAAGGTCAATCCTTAGTCATAGTCCTCCCCCAGATTTATTTTATTCTATATTAGGTAGTTATACCAAAATTAATTAAAGTCTGATCTGACTTTCCACCTACCCGATAATTACCATTCGAATTTGATGAGATATTCAAAATTCCAAAAAGCTCTCACCTACCCCATCGTCCTCATCTCTGATCTCGGCCACCGTCGGTCCGTGGCGTGCATCGTCGCCACCGTCGTCATCCTTGCTTTGCTCCGACCAAAGCCTCAGTGATCACTCACGGAGAGCAGGCGTCGTTCACCATGGAGATCTAGTCGAAGATTCATCAGAAACCTTGGTTCGTCGCCCCTATTTTTCTTCGATTTCGTTGTCGCCCGTTGTCTGTGCATTGCACCGCCATTGTTCGTGGGTTTGTCGTCACCCCGCGACCAAAGCTTAGCCCTCCACTCGTCGATATCCCTCACCGATTGCCGTAGAGAGCATTTGGAAGCTTCAGCAAGGAGGAGTTGGGGCTTCCAATTTCATTCTTGATCATGTTTTGCCATTTAAAGGCTTGGTAAGCCACTAAAAACTGAAATAATTGGGTTTTTTTACCGTTTTCTACCATTTTAGAGTTTTTTGGCCAATTTAGGCCGTACGAGCTCTCACGCGTTGTCGGGGCGATTCACGACCACCGTACGCGGCCCTTCCCTAAATTGGGCCAATTCAGTTTGAGTTATTTCGGCCAGAACCGGTCTAGCCTTTAAACCAAGCCGTTTGGATCCCTTTAACCAGTCTAATAACCATAGGCCTGATTCTATTAGCATTTTGGGCCGGTCTGCATATAGGCTCAACAGCTTATAGTATTAAACCCAACCTGTTTGAACCGACCCGAGTCTGTCCAACCCGACCCAAACCTGTTTGACCCAGGTTGACTATTAACCCGACCTAGCCCATTAACCCAACCCTCAACCCGTTGATCTTTGATGTCAACATTGATTAGTGACATCAGCGTTGACCGATGATGTCAGCATGACGTTAGCATTAACTTTGACCCAAAAGTCAAATTTTTTGAAAACCCTTATTTTATGGTTTTTGACGTCTTGAGTTCGATTTTGAAGCCTGTTTCACGAAATTCTAACTCGAAAGCCTCCAAATCTAATATTAGACCCAAACATACTTATGTGTTTCATTATTCAATTTAAAAGCAATGTGATTAAGGACTGATTTTGGATTATGGTTAAATAAATGTATTCACATATCCTAGAATCTGAGATCTAAAGGGGCTCTGAGTTCGGAAGTGGTCGAAGATAATTTTATGAGCTCGAATGGTGTAGCTCAAAGTCCAAGTACTACATTATTACCTCTTGTATGCTTTATGAAACAAGTTGGTATTCGGTTAGAGTATGCAAGATTATTGATTAATTGTACTTTCAACTCTGCTTAAGTCAATTCGTTTATGAAATAAAAGAATGGTAATCTGGATAAGATCGAGCTATTTCAAAAGAGAAGTTTAATATACCGAAAGGATCCTGAGTTCAATAAGTGATTAATAAGACAGTTAATCTCCCAATCAGATTAATAGTGTTAAAGGATTTGATATCTGAAATATTTCGTTAAGAAATGACAATAATACCCTTGAGATGTAAGAATGACTAAAATCCCTTAACAAAAGGAATGGTCTAAAATTTACACTTGATCTGATAAAATAACTACTTTATCTAAAATCCTTAATCTACTGAGAAAGTCTCTGGTATCAAGATGCAAAATGTGTGATAACAAAACTCTTGGATTTTTCCCGAACTCTGGATAAACACTTGAAGATAAATTTAATAGGAGTTTTTCGTATTCCTAAATTGATCTAAATGATAGAAAAGATTGAATTGATTGAAATGACTAAATATCCTCATACACTAAATTTCTAAATTAACTAAAATGATGGATATACCCTCGAGATTTGAAATGAATAAATAGTTGGAAAGACCGAAATGATCAAAATAACTTATACACCTTCAGGCATCAAAGAGTCTGAAGTACCCTTGAATACTAAAATGACTGAAAATACCTCTAAGACTTGGAATAAGGAATACCAATAAAGTCAAACGAATGTAATGGTTCTAAAAATTGTAATATACGACTCGTGTTTGTTGGTCATTTTTGATACTATTGTAATATTGGAAGAATACTACATGAAGATGTAATCCTCTTAACCCAGCTTAGCCGCCAAGACCGAATCAAGGACGCCACATTAGGTTTGCCGAAGCAAACCCAAACTAATAACCTAAAGCGGTCTATTTTTTCTTTTTATCTTGCCTAGATGCTAAATTAACCCTAAGGTATGATGAACAACTGCAAAAAATAAAACAAGCATTCGATTTGTAAGACTTAACACTTTAGAGACCAAAATTTAAATTCTATTAATTAAAGGACTAAATTAAAATTTTATTTTATCAACCTTCAATTAGGTTCATTACATGCCTTTGTGTAAATTTGCATTAAATTCGGATCACAATACCATCATTAATTGAGCATTACAAAAATAGTGACCAATTTGCAAAGAATCCAAAATACAACATGAAAATACTAGAATTAACTAACCCCGTACCAATACAGTATTGCATCGTATCGGTACGAGTCAACGTAGCATACTCGTGTCGATACGATTATTCGAGTATTGATCCTTGTTGCATATTTCAAAATCAGAGGATTCTAGTAGCTAAAACTCGTATCGATACAGTACGCCGCGTACTGATCTTAGTATAAACTTCCTCAAGGGTGTACCGATACGAAAACTACTCGTACCGATACACCTTTGTTATTTCCCCAAATTGAGCCGTATCGAACCTCGCTTAATGATCCCAGAGGACCCGTACCGATACGACTGGGCCTGTAATGACCTCTTGGCCAAACATATGACACTTAGGCTCAATCTAACATGCTTCAAACATCAAACAAACATCATATAACATGTTTAACATCATTTCTACAATCATCCAAATATTCTAGGTAAACATTCAATCCATAGCAAATCAATCAAGAGAACCTATAGGCATGGTCTCTACCCAAGCATGCAATTCTCATCCTAAACCCACAATTAAACCATATAACCTTATACAAGTCCAAAATACCAAATAGAACATGTCCAAAAATAGGGAGTAAGCAAACAACCCTCTCAATTACAACTTGGTCGCATTGCCCTTTATTACTACAAGTTCATTTATTAAAACCATACTTGAAGTAAATCGATTCTTGGATTCCTCCTTGCTCGCTTGCCACCCCAAGAACTCATTTTTCTACAATAATGAGAAAGGGGAGCGTAAGCATATAATGCCTAGTGAGGGACGCCCTAAAAACACTCATCAATGCATTTAAAACCATTTGAGTCAAACCACATTTTCAACATCATGCTAAACATCTCATGCCCTTTTTACCTTTTAAAAACATGCATATTAAACCATATGCAAAACATGTATCACGGATCTCATGCATAATCCCATATACAAAACCTTAATTTAAGCCTTCACATGCTTATTCATCCAATAGCAAAACTTAAAGAGCAAAACATGTATAAATCACATTATACAAAACATAATTCATCCATCATGATATATCAGTTCATATATTGGCATTAAAGTGACCCAAAAACCAATTATTATCAAAACACATCGGATATAATGGATTTCACAAGTGGTTCCTTAGACCACTTAAACATACATTTAATCAGTAGGAGAAAATGGTACAATTACAACCCCTCGACCACTGAGGTACCCATGGTGGAGAATACGGTACAATCACAACCCCTTGACATACATGTGGTGACTTATTATAGTACACTTTAAACCCTATGACATGCCAACTATATCCGATAACATTTAATCATTGCCACTTGCCAATATATTCCATATTTAACATGATACCTCACTATTTTTCATATGTATCGTTTAAACCAATTTCCAATGCAACAAACCATACATTTCATAACATTGAAATACTTTTCATAAAGCATTTACCATGCTCAAATATCATCAATACAAGATCATTTGTATCATAATCCATTTCCAAAACATGTATATAAAAGTAGGTATCAAATCATAAATATAGGCATGAGAAAATCAACTTTGCCAAACTGAAATTGAAAGCGTAATCGTGTAATACTTATTTCTAAGCTTAGACAAGCATTTCAAGCTTAATCTAAACTCCCAAAAATCACTTTCAACCCTTTATAAGTCTGCAATTCTCGTTTCCACTCACTAACAACACAAAGCTTCACTTACCGATGTGAAATCAAGCGTCTGAACATTTGTCAATCGTTGTAGGATTAATCTCCCCTATTTTATCCGCATAATAATAGAGGATCAATACATCATTATGCTTCCATAATCCCAACAACAACAATTCCCAACATCGCCTCACCAAAAACCATAAAACGCCTCCTTAAAACAATTGAAAACATCACCAAACACAACCTAAACAAAGCCCAGCCATGAGCCAATGATTTGAACATCTAATCAACACCAATTAACATCTAAAAACACTTGCAACTTCATCTTATACCTCCAGCAACATCTTAACACCACAAACACCTCAAAAACTAACTATTCACAACCTAGAAAATTAGCAATTCAACTAGTTTAGGGTTTCCTTTTATAAATCCCATTAAATATCATCAAAATACACTTTAATCATGATCTATACCAATCAAGATTGCAATAATTCAGATCAATAACCAAACTCAACAAATTTCTTAACAAAATTAACATTAAACCATTAAATCTTGATTTAATCATTAAAACATAACATAAATCGATTCTAAATGATCAAGAACTTGGGAATTTCAATAAAGAACCTTTTATTAGAGGAGAGAAACAAAAATCACCTCTAATGGTAGACTCCTCTCTCAATTGGCTTGATTTTGATGAAATCTCCAAAGTAGAAATAGAATATCCAAAGTAGAACAAAGGTATCAAGTGTTGAAATCAAAAGTAAGATTGAAAAGATTGATTCCTGAGATTTTTAGAAAAAAAAGGTAGTTTGGCTGCTGAGAATTTGAGAGAAAAGATTGGGAGAAAAAGTAGCTACGTGAGAAAAAAAATTGGCAAACTAATTAAAACTCTTTTAATCCCTTTTATTAAATCCTTTAAAACCATTTTAAAATATCCAAATTAAGGAAAAATTTTGATAAAACCAACTGGCTTAATATCTCCCTAAAGATTCTAAGTTTTGACCCTTTTACGATTTAGTCAACAAAAATTGTTTTCAAACTTTACATTCTTGTCACTAGGACAAAATGTCCATAATTCAAACTTTATTTTACCAAATTGAGTTTACCAAAACCTTTAAAATAATAATTAAGTATTTTCACTATTTCCATATTTTATTTCGTGTTAAAAATATTTATTACGATTTAATTCCCGAAACTAGATCGAACCGACTAATCCAGTTCACCCAAACCGTCTAATCTACCTAGCTAACTTCTTGGCCTAAATTTGGAGGAAGTACATTGTTAATTGTAAGAGTAACCTAGGTGCATTCGGTGTTAAGGATTGAGTTCGTGTGAAATGCACATGTCTGAATACTTGGTAAGTATCGTGATAATGAGAACTATTCAATTCTAGTGGAATTGGATGATGGATAAGCCGTTAGAAGTCTTGGATATTGCAAGTAACTATGCTACCCTTATTGGTCTAAATTACAAAATTACCTTGAAAGCTAAAATAATCAAAATACCCTTATAAGATAATTGTCTAGAACCATCCTGATAAATCTAGAATCTTGATTGATCCTGATCTACTTGAATTCCCAAAATCTATCCTGATATATCTGAATTCCTACATAATCATGATATACCAAAAATTCTGAATAATCTTGAGGTATAATTCATGAATACCTGGATGAAGTCAATATCTATCGAATTCCTTTGAATAAGTTTCTTGATTCTAAAATTATACTAGAATAGACCATAGTTCATTGTCTTTTTTCTGTGGTTATCAATGACCTCTGAGTGATAAACTGAACTGTCTAGTGTGTACCATGTATACATGAGTAAACTCCATGATCGAAAATCAAGTCTATCGGTTTTGATCCCAAGTGATCATGTTATTTGAAGTAAAAACACGACCTCTGATTTCTTGTTGTCTGATACAATATACCCGATATACGGGTCCTGATACTCCAATTCCACTGATTAAACATCAGCATGTATCCTGATTCCTGACATGCTACTACTAATTACTGATAACGGTTATTGCTTAAAACTATTTTACTGGGGTAGTTCTTGAATAACATGAGAAGTTTCTGACCTGTGCGCACAGATATCCTGTTAGGCTCTTACACCTCATGTTCGGTTCCTACATTTCGACTAAGGTTCACCTGTATTTGGTTCCTACGCTTCGGCTAGGGTCTACCTATATTCTGTTCCTACGCTTCAGCTAGGGTCCGCCTATATTCGGCCCTTATGCTTAGGATGATCCCCCTAGGACCTAAGGTAACCCCTTAGGTCGGTACCTACGCCCATTGGGTCTGGGTTAACGCCTATATAGATGTAGTTCTGGGGAATTGCATACTGAAGTTCGGTTGATGGGTAGTTAGGCTAATACCAAATTTTTCCTGCCTTCTCCTTTTTCTCTGTCAAAATTATACAGTTGTCTAAAACTTTATGTCTATCTTTCTCAATCTTCGATTGTTGGGACACACCAAACCCCCTGGCTCAATTCCTGTAAAAATATCTCTCATCTCTTATTCTTTTGGATTGTAGAATGCCCGATTGATACTCAAGAGTTCAAGGACTGATTAACCATGTTGACATGATCGATATTTTAGTTTCCTGCATGTGCTTACAACATCTTTTGGTAGTTCTGTATTACTGAGCTTTTCCAAGCTCACGTTATATTTTTACCATCGCAGGTTAGAAGAAATCTATCATGGTATAGTAACCGACATCAATGTTTGGAGTTCTCTCTACTTTGCTTTCGGAGTACGGTATTGGTATAGTTAGTGGGCATGTATGTCGTGTATTATTTTATGTCAGAGTCTGTAATGTACTTTTTGGATTTCTGTTTTATGATTTTTTGTAATAATGTTCTGACAAAGATTTTATTTTACGGTTTTAAATGTATTTGAAAGAAAAGAATTTTATTTGGGTTTTTACTGTGGGTCGCTCTTGTGACTCTAATGTGACCTCCTAGAATTAGGTGTAACACATAGGCGGGTCTAGGGTTACATTAAATGCAAATAAACACTCTCAAATATCCATTATTTGATCCACATTATTTATGTTGATGCAAATTGCATATTTTAATATTTGAATTTGACTCTCGTTAAAACATGATAATACATTTGCTTCGAAGAAACTCAAACTTTGGTCGTCTAGAATTTTAGCATAATCAGATTCATATAATCAACGTATGATTTATGGATAAAAATGATTTTAAACTTTTAAGAAGATTTACATATTTGAATTCAAATAATTCAAAAAAATGTCTTCTTCCGTTCATAAATTGAAGTTGATCCTAATCCAACCATATGATATATATCATGTAAATTATGTTGTGTATTTAATAACTACATAGCATAGGGATAATATTGTAGTAAAAGAAAAAATATAAACTTTTAAAGGCTTATATTACAAATAAGTACCTAAAGTATAACAACTTTTTTTATTCAAGTATCTAAAATATATTTTTTTATCAAAATAAGTACATAAAATATATTTTTTTGTCAAAATAGGTACCTAAAGTATTTTTTTCATCAAAGTAAGTACCTAAAATATAATTTTTGGTCAAAACAGGTACCTAAAATATTTTTTGGTTAAAATAGGTACGTAAAGTGTGTACGTATATATATATATATATATATATATATATATATATATATATATATCATCTAGGTTCCTAAAAGTTGTCATGTAACATTGATTAAAAAATACATTAGGTACCAATTTTAACAGAAAAATATATTTTAGGTACCTACTTTGACGAAAAAATATATTAGGTACCTATTTTGGCCAAAAAGTATACTTTATGTACCTATTTTAATCAAAAAGTACACTTTAAGTACTTATTTTGACTAATAAATACTTGTACCAAAAATGAAAAAGTTAGTATACTTTAGATACTTATTTGTGATTTAAGGCACTTTTAAATTAAAAAACAACTTCAAAACTATATGTTTCTTTCTTCACACCAAAACTACGTAGTTTGGTTCATTTATGGCCTTAGGGTTAACACCAAACCTTAAAAAAACATTTTCCTCTATTCTTATTCTTTCATGGTTGAGGCTGCCCACTATTGTTCTCCCAAAACTCTCTCTACCCTCCACTATCCTTTCATGGTCATTCAACCGTCATTTTGGCCTCAAATGAGAATGTGTGGTAAGGTATTTTTCTCATCATTCAATTTACTTCAAATAATGGTTAATTAATCTCTTGTTTCTTAATTTTTTTATTGTTGTATTTTTTTTCAGTTTAATTCTCTTGGTGCTTTCACTTTATCTCAAATGAATAGTTGAATACCATTCACAATGGCGACTTAAATATTGGTGTGATAATTTGTAGTTTGAAATTTCGATGTCATAGATTCTCTAAAATCACATAGAAGTTTTATAAATTCAAAATTTTCTAGAACCCTAAATTTTATCATTATAGATTCAAATAACCGTTTCAAATAGGAATAATTGTTTGATCAAAAAATAGGAATAATTGATTTTCATATCAATAGTTGATTTTACCATTTTAAATTTTATTGTAAGAACAATGCTTGTTCCTCTTGTATGTTAATCACTTCTTAAGGTATACAAGTATTCCTATTGTATGTCAATGAACTAAACTTTCTATAATGGAATCATGGGTTTGCAATTGTTTTTTCTTTTTCTTTTTATATTAATTTACTTTTTATACTTGGATGAATAAATAATAGCGTTTGAACAAATAATAGCGTTTTGCTTTCTTGCTAAAAGTATTTTACCTTTAATTTTCTTTTGATTTTGTGCTTTTTGTATATCTAAAATTTGTTTCTTTCTATAATGGAATCAAGGTTACGTGTTTGTGGCTGATTTAATGGAGTTGTCATTTTATGGTTTTGATGTGATCTTGGGGATGGATTGGTTATCTGAGCATAGGGCTATGGTTGAACTCATAACCAAGCGAGTTTCGTTGAAACTTGTTGATGATTACGAAGTGGTGGTGTGGGTGAGAATATTAAGTTCTTATCCAATTTAGTTTCGGCTTTAGAAGCACAGAAGTTGTTGCAGTTTGGGTGTCAAGCATATATGGCTTATATTATGAACCCAAATATGAAAGAAGTGCGGACGAAGGATATTCGTACCCTTTATGATTTTTCGGGGGTGTTTCTAGAGGAGTTGCCTAGGTTGCTACCAGATAGAGAGGTAGAGTTTTGTATTGAGACGTATGCAGATACAGCTCCGGTGTTGATTGCACCGTATCGTATGGCACCAAAGGAGTTGAAGACATAACTTTAGGAGTTGTTGGATTGTGGTTTCATCTGACCTAGTGTGTCATCGTAGGGAGTACCAGTGTTGTTTGTGAAAAAGAATGACGGCACTTTGAGAATATGCATTGATTATCGGCAACTGAACAAGTTGATGATTAAGAATAAGTATCATTTGTCGTGAATTGATGACTTGTTCGATCAATTTCGAGGTGCTGTAGTGTTTTCTGAGATCGATTTGAGATCTGGATGCTATCAGTTAAAGGTTAAGGACATACCAAAGACTACTTTTCGCACACGATACGGGCATTATGAGTTCTTAGTGATGCCATTCGGGTTAACAAATGCACTTGCAGCTTTCATGGACATGTTGAATCGGGTATTCCATGAATTCTTGGATCAATTCGTGGTAGTGTTCTTTGATGATATTCTCGTGTACTCTTGTATCGAGAAGGATCATGATCGACATTTACGAATCATGTTGCAAGTTTTGTTGGATAATCAGCTTTATTGTAAGTTGAGGATGTGCGAGTTTAGGATTAAAGAAGTGGTCTTTCTTGGTCATGTTGTTTCACTGGAAGGTATCCGTGTAGAATTCCAAAAGATTGAGTAGTGGTAAATTAGAAGCAACCTAAGTTGGTTAAGGAGGTTCATAATTTCTTGGGATTGGCAGGTTATTATCGTTGCTTTGTGGATGGGTTCTCAAAGGTTCATGTTCCGTTGACTAAGTTGTTACAAAAGGATGTGCGTTTTGAATGGTCGGATCGTAGACAACAAGCTTTTGAGAAGTAGAAGGAAGCTTTGACGCAAGCTCTAATCTTGATTCAACCTGAGTCAGGAAAAGAGTTTGTGGTTTATAGCGATGCATCATATGTTGGTTTAGGGTGTGTGTTGATGTAGGATGGAAAAGTTGTAGCATATGCATCTTGGTATTTGAAGGTGCACGAGTGCAATTATCTTACGCATGATTTAGAGCTTGTCGCGGTAGTGCTTATGTTGAAGATTTGGAGGCATTATCTATATGGTGAGAAGTGTATTGTGTACATAAATCATAAGAGTTTAAAGTATTTGATGTCGCAAATGAGTTGAATCTTAGACAGCGTAGATGGTTAGAGATGCTCAAGGATTATGTTTTGACAATCGAGTATCACCCTGGTAAGGCCAATATGGTAGCTGATGCCCTGAGTAGAAAGGTTGCAGTGGAGTTGTGGGCTATATTTGAGCGATTAAGTGTGACGCGAGATGGTGGGTTATTGGCTAAGTTGCAGGTGAAACCATCTTTGTCGCAGTTGATTAAGGAAAAGCAACCCTATGATGAGGCATTGGTACCACATGTTAAAGATCTCATGGATGGAAATCTGACGAATTTTCACTTTAATGATGATAGGGTGTTATGTTTCAAAGATCGGATAATGGTGCCTCGTGATAATGAGTTGAGGCGTAACATTTTGACCAAGGCTCATGCGAGTCCTTTTGCTATGCATCCCGGTAGTATCGAGATGTATCGAGGTCTAAAGGAAGAGTACTATTGGGTAAGTTTAAAGAATGATGTGACTGATTTTGTTGCTAGATGTATGGTGTGTCATCGTGTTAAGGCTGAGCATTAGTTTCTGTCCGGGTTGTTGCAACCGTTGAGGATTCTAGAGCAGAAATAAGAGAGAATCACCATGGATTTTGTGTCAGGGTTACCTTTGACATCGACTAAAAATAATTCTATTTGGGTGATTGTTGATCATTTTATGAAGTGTGCACATTTTCTGCCAATGCATACGACGTATACTTGGATAAGTTAGCCGATCTTCATATCGCTGAGATTGTAAGGTTGCACGGGGTGCCCAAGTCAATTATTTCGGATAGGGATCAGCAGTTTACATCAAGGTTTTGGGAGTGTTTGCATCGAGCTTTGGGTACTCATTAGAATTTCAGTACTTCGTATCATCCTTAGACGGATGGTCAGTCTGAGCGTGTGATTCATACCTTGGAGGATATGTTGAGGTGTTGTATCATTGAGTTCCAAGGAACTTGGGAAAGACTGTTGCCTTTGGTGGAGTTTGCGTACAATAATAGTAATCAGGCAAGTATAAAGATAGCACCGTATGAGGCATTGTATGGTAGAAAGTGTCGTACGCCTTTGTGTTGGGTTGAGGCTGGGGAAAAGTATGTTTCCATGCCTGATATGTTGAAAGATATGGATGAGAGGATGAAGCTTATTTGTGATCGCTTGAAAGCGGCCTCGGATAGAAAGAAATCCTATGTGGATTTGAAGCGTATGGGAGTTGAGTACGCGGTTGGTGAAAAGGTTTTCTAGAAAGGTTTCACCTTGGAAGAAGGTGTTGCGCTTTGGGTGTAAAGGAAAGTTAAGTTTGAGATTTATTGGATAGTGTGAGGTGTTGGAACGCATAGGTTCTGTTGCTTACTAGTTGAGTTTGCCTCCTGAGTTGGAGAAGATTCATGACGTGTTTTACGTATCCATGTTGCAGAGGTATCATTTTGATTCATCGCATGTGATGCCAGTGGAGAATGTTGAGTTGCGACCGGATTTATCCTACGAGGAGGAACCGGTGGAGATTCTTGACTCTAGTAGTAAAGTTCTTCGTGGTAAGAAGATTGAGCTTGTTAAGGTGTTGTAGCAACATCGAGGTGTTGAGGAGTCCACGCGAGGGAGTAAGTCGGACATGGAGAGACAGTTTCCGAATCTATTTCTGTCAGATAAATTTTAAAGACAAAATTTCTTAAGTGGGGGAGATTTGTAATGTCTCGATTTTGGGCCTAGGTGTTAGCAAGGTCGGATAGACAGTCCAGTGGACCAAATTAGAGGATTTGAGTCGGTTTCGGGATTAATTCAAAATAAATAATTTTAAAAGAGATAAAAATATGGTAAAATCTTTATTTAATATATAAAAGATTTTGGAGGAATCAATTTTAGAAAATGAATTTTGGAAAAATGACATTTTGGATAGGTAACCAAAATGTAAAAAAGGAAAATCTGTTTTCTAATGACTAAATTGTAAAGGGTCAAAACTTTGAATCTTTAAGGAGCTATTTTCCCAGAGTCTAATATTGGACTTTCCTTTTTAATTGGCTATTTTTAAAAGGTTTAAGAAGAGTATAAATAGGCTTGGAGAATTAATTTTATAATTAATTGCCTAAACAAACTTTACGTAACTAACTTTTCCCTAAAAGGTTTTCTCTCAAATTCTCTCCAGCCAAACACTCTTTTCTTCTTCAAAATCTTCAGGTAACATTTTGATTTCTTTAATCTTTTGATTTCAAATGAGTTTCCTATGATTTCCTATCAAAACCTTATTGTTTTAATCTTGTTTTCCCATGTAAATCAATCCAATTAAGAGGAAAGTCAACATTAGAGGTGAGCTTCGTTCTTCTCCTCTAATGAATGATTCTTTACTAAAATTCCCAAGTTATTGACCATTTATATGTGTTTTATAATGAGTTTTAATTGCTTTAAATGAAGTTTAATTGAGAAATCGAAAGAATCTCGTAATGATTCTATTTTGCTGAGTTCTTGATTGGATTAGAACATGATTTTGATGTTTATATTGTTAATAAGTTGGTTTTAACATTGGAATCCCGAAACTAAATGAATCTCTAATTTTCTAGGTTGTTAGCTATGAGTTTTTTAGGAGTTGTGATTGTTTAATGAATGCTGGAGGTATAAGGATAATGTAAATGTGTTTTTGGATGTTAATTGATGATAATTGTCGGATTAAACCTTTAGGTTTTGGTTGGGTTAAGTTTGGAAGGTGTTTGATATTGTTTTCGGTTGTTGTGGAGGAAAATTGGTTAGAGTTTGATGAGGATTTGTGTGAATTGATGTTGCTGGGTTTATGAATGCATTTAGATTCATTAAATCCTCTGTTATGTTATGGCTAAAACAGGGGAAGTTGATCCTCAAGCTTGTGAAGCTTTGGAGTAATTCGCTTTGGCGAATAAGGCTTTGTGTTGTCGGTGAGTGAGAACATGGAATTCAGCTTTGAATTGGTTTAAAGGTTGTTATGGGCGTTTAAATTGTTTTAAAAGTGTATTGTTTTTATTTTTTATATAATATTTATAATATAAATATATTGTTTTTAAAAAAACTTCAAAATATTTATAAAAGTAATATATTTATATTATGAATAATATATAAAAACTATGAACCCTAAATCCTAAATAAACTACAAAGCCCAAACCTCGAACCATAAACCTTATGGTTTGAGGTTTGGGGTTTATGATTTTTTATATATTAATATATTATTTTAATGAATATTTTTTTTAAAATAATATATTTATATTAAAAATAAAATAAAAACTATAAAAATAATATATTTTATTGATATATATGTAAATAATATATTTTATATTATTTGTATGTTAATATTATTTATAGTATTATTTTTAATAAAATAATTTGGTTAAACCAAATGAATAAGTTTATATAATTTAAATAAATATATATTATTTTTATATTTTTATATATTATTTATAATATAAATATATTATTTTTAAAAAAACCCAAAATATTCATGACATTAATATATAAAAAACTTTAAACCTTAAATCCTAAACTCTAAAGTTTAGGGTTTATGTTTGAGGGTTGGTGGTTTGTGGGTTAAAATTGTAAGGTTTAGGGGTTTTTATATATTATTAATAATATAAATATATTATTTTTATGAATATTTTAGGGTTTTTTAAAATAATATATTTATATTATTAATAATATATAAAAATATAGAAACTTCTATATTTTTATATATTAATATCATTTATAGTATTATTTATTTTATAAAATAATTTGAATTAATCTCAATTAGTTTGAGATATATAATATTTTTGGTAGAATATTATATAATATTATATTGATTCAGTGTTAAAGCTTAACCCTTATATTTGAAGGTCTTGGGTTCAAACCCCTCCAAGTGCATGGTTTTAATATTTTTCCTCCCGAAAAACAACATCGTTTTGGGTAAATTAGACTTCAAAATAACCACACCAAAACGACGTCATTTTGACTTAACGGGGGGTTAAGAGTTAACGACGGAGTGGTATTTTTGAGTCACAAACTAAAGTTCAGTGTTAGTTTTAAACTTTTTTAAAATTTGGTGGCATTTTCGAGTCAGCTGCTATAATTGAGTGGTATGTAGCATAATCTACCATTTTTATTTAGTATTTAGTTGGTTTCTCTTTCTCCCACCTTAACAAGTCTCTCTTCATCGTTTTCTTCTTCGATTTTCTCTAGAAAAAACTAGAGAGAAAAATTGATTTAATTAAAATTTATGTCACATGCTAAACATTTATTGGACAATAAATTTTTTAACAGATGTTAATAGTTCAGTAACATAATGTAATTAAACAATCATTTTGACCAAAAAATTAGATATCTAAAACAAAAAACAAATATAGTTTAAATACTTATTTTACAATTAAAGTTTTATAAATGTATAATTATAATTCGAATTATATTACTATTAAAACATTCGTATATTAAGTTATTTCCCTAGCATATCATATTTTTGTAACAATTTTATAATATCAGCTCTACTTTCTAATCTTTGTATAGTTTTTTTTTAATCGTGAAACAATACTGAATTTTATTGAAACAAAAGAAGGTACAACTTTGACAATGCAACTACTCAAAAGGAAGAACTTGGGGACTATGTCCACCAAAAGCTCAAACAAAGAAAAATTAAAAAGAAACCCAAAGTCTCAACGACAGTCGAAACATTCTTTTCAATCAGGTGTCCATATCTATAGTAATCCAGTAATTGCCAATAGTACTCCTTTGTCTCTATCCAACTAGACACTTTTGAGATGATGGAGGAGTAGCGAGCGTACCAAAGCAAACTTACACGTACTTCGCAAAAATAGATTTGAATACATCAGCAAACAACCACGAAAATGGGATTTAACCTTGAAAGAACACCGACAATCACAAATCAGATACGAGCGATGTGAGAATCTCCACACAATCGCAGATTTACCGCAGAGGTAGGCAAACAACGTGTCATATGGCAGAGGAATCATGCCACAAGAGCAAAGTGAAAGCATGCCACAAAGGCAGGCGAACTTGCACAAATATATGAAAAGAAGAAATCAAACAAAAGAGATTTTTATTAAAAATATAAGATAAAACTGAAAGAAAATAACAAACTAAAGCGATATATAAAAATATAGAGGATATAAAATGTCGGCGATCGACAATCAATACTAAGACTGGTGCCGCTGCCGATCAAGACAAACTAAGAAAAACAACCAACCAGGAGAAAGGAGAAGATGAGGCGGCTAAGTTTTTTCTACCAGTAATCTTTGTATAGTTAATATCAAAATGATACAAAATGTTAATTTTATAATATCAGCTCTACTTTCTAATCTTTGTATAGTTAATATCAAAATGAAACAAAATGTTAATTTTATGTCAAAATCATGGTAAATTAGTGGTCCTCAAAATTTCATTTGAATATCAAGACGAACCTAAAATATGGAAGCTATATTTTATTAAAGAAAACAATAAGTTTTTTTATGGAAAAAATAATAAGTTTCTATGGAAGAAAAACTTTGATGCACAAGCCGTGTAAACTAACATTTACACGAGCCTTTTAATTTTAAGGGTTAGAAATTTAGTCTAGTGTTTAAAGTTTAGGGGTTTAGGGTTTAGAATTTAAGGTTATTATTTAGAATTTATGGTATAGGGTTTAATTTTTTAGGGGCTAAGGTGAGAAATTTAGAATTTGAGTTTTATAATGTAAATATGCAGACTTGTGTAAAATAATTTTTACACAACCTATGTATCAAAATTATATTCTTATGGAAAATACTTTTGTGATAACCCGTTTTCATCCGGGCCTTAAACCCACTACCCAAAACCATACAACCTGGCCATTTACCCAAATCCTAACGCAACCCTAATTTGACCTGATAACCCAAAATTTGACCCCAACCAAAAACCCTAAAAACTGAATAACAAAAAAAATTGACCCTAATATCATCGAACCCGCCGCCATGTTGCTGTCGCCCTTGCCAACCGTCGTCGTCAACCCATTTCGAGCCAAACCCTAAGCTAAACTAAATCTCTAATCCCCAAATCAAACCAAAAATAAAATATCAAGACCTAATCTGACAAACTTAAGCCAAACCCTAAAACCAACCATGACCCTACCCTAACCACTCAGCCATACCCTGACACCCCAAAAATCTGACTCTCCCATCACCATATCTGCATCAACAGATTAAAAAAAGGAGATAGATTTGTTATTTTTTGGTTATAAAATCGAGCCAAAAAGATTGTAAAAGGGGGAGATTTTCGGAAAAAAAGATATAAGGGGTTCTGATATATGAAAAAATAGAGAGTTAGAAGGGATTTCGGGGATCAAAAATTGTAAAAAGAGGATTTCAAATAAAAAAATTTCAAAAGAAAAAGGTTAGAAATCTGTTGAACTTTGATTTTGGTTTTTTAATTTTTTTTCTTTTTGTTTTCATTCAAATCAAAAAAGGGTAAGAAGGGTTAGAAAGCTTACCGACCATGCCGCCGCGAGGCCTCACGTCCGATGACCGACGTGAACTCGAGTGTGGGAGCGGCACCGTTCTGGCCTTCGGTTGAGAGAGAAGAGGTTGAGAGTCTTTAGATGTTTAGTTTTTTACTCATTTCGAATCAAAATAAACAACCATTAGTGTTTTAAGTTGGCCATTATTGAAACAACGCCGTTTTGGCGTACCCGGCCCGCGCGGTGACCCTGACCCGAGGAAGGATCTGCGCGTCCTTCAGTGGCCAAATTACACAAGTGGTCCTTCCCTTTTTTCCCGTTTACATTATTGTCCTGGGCTAATTCGGTTTTCGGTCCTTCTAGTTTTTATGCGCTTTTAATATCATCCTTATATATATATAACTTTTAACTTCTATTTTGATTCAATTTAGTACCTGCTCTTATATTGGATTCAATCTTTGCCCTCTTATTTCATGTTATTTATATTTCTTGCCATGCTTTTATATTTGTTTCATTTTAGTCTTGTAATATATATCGTTAATGCCATGTAATTAAATGTTCATGCATCTTAGTCCTTAATCTTTAGTTTCATGTTGTTTTAGTTAAATCATGCATTATCATCATCATCATCATCATCATCATTATTATTATTATTATTATTATAAAAATAGATTATTTTCATATATTATGATATATATTAATATCATGTATATATATATTACCTATGGTGTATATTTCTATGTATAATATTTTTATATATTTTTTACATAATATATGTAAGCCTTTATGTATGTTTATAAAAATTAAGTACAATATTTCTTCAATTACCACATGTATAAAAATAATCATAAACTCATTTTTTTTTTGCAATATATATATATATATATATATAAATTACTAACTACATAAGTTTTATAAATAATAATATCAAATATATTATCTTAAACAATATATTTTTTAAGTATATACATATATATAATGATAAATACTTATTTATGTAATAAAAATATATGTGTATATAAACTACTAACATAATATATATGTATAGTTTTTGTATAAGTATAAATATTAAATATATTTTACATTAAATATTATATTTTAAGTATATATATTTTTACATGCTACTTTATATTTTGCACCATACTAAAATCATCAAAAATTATACATTTTTAAAGAAACTAATTTTAAAATTTTGAAAAATCATATCCTGGGCATACAGGGATGTGATTTCTTCGAATATTTTCAAAAAACGAGAAGTCGTGTCCCGGGCGCAAAGGGATGCGGTTCTCTCAATATTTTCGGTATTTAAGAATCATATTTTAAATTTTAATCAAATTTGAAATTTTCAATACCAAGACATTAAATAATCGACTAGGTACCAATTTTTTGGGTGGTGTGGGGTGCTAATCCTTCCCCATCCGTAACCGACTCCCGGACCCGAATTTTTTAATCTTTGGTTTTATTTTGGTGTCCGGTCTACCATTTTTAAAATGATCGGTGGCGACTCCATATTTTAATTCCAAAACCAGGTAGAGGTTTTTTCCAAATAAAATAAAAAATAACTTTTAAAATAAAAAGAGAGCGCCACACGGATTTGGGTGATTACAGCTGGCGACTTCACTGGGGACCTTTTAAAATAAAAAGAGAGTCAAGCCACAAGTCGATTGTCTTTTAGTCTTGGTCGTTGGAAATTGATGAATTTGATTAAAATTTAAAATATGACTTTGTCTTTTCTAATAAGACATGCATTTTATTTTTTGTAAATATAACTGCTTCAATTTTACTGCTTAGTATAACTGAATATGACATAGGGTGTCAAAAGGTTTGAGAGTTTCTCCTCACACACAGTGCACTTGCATTGCATTTCATGAGCTTTCTACCCGAGCTCCGTCCTTTTAAAGTGGAAGTGTGATATCGCCTTCGTGTGGGTTACCACCATATAGGTTAGTGAATCGCTTTTGAGATATATTTCTTATGCTTTCGTGTGGGTTACCTCCGTATAGGCACAAGGGATGTATCCCCTGATTTGAACTTGGTCCGTTTGAAGCCTATAATGGGTGAGGATCAGGGGCCTTGCTACCTTTAGTAAGGGACAACGAGGACAATTCAGGTACCATTCCCTAGAACCGAACCTCAAGTAATGGACCATAGGAGTCTCACTTTAGAAACAGAACTTGTTAAAAGTTCAAAAGAGAAACGCTTTAACCTTTTGTCTACTCTATAGATTTATTTCATGAATAATATGCCGGGTAGAAATCATGTCGGGTAGGATCTTTCTTTCCGTGAATAATAATGTACTGGGTAGATATCATGTCGGGTAGAATCTTTCTTTCCGTAAATAATAATATGTCGGGTAGGATCTTTCTTTTTAAATACAAACATGTCGGGTAGATATCATGTCGGGTAGGAATCTATTTATATTTTATGCCGGGTAGATATCATGCCGGGTAGGAATCTGTTTATATTTTATGCCAGGTAGATATCAGGTCGGGTAGGATCTTTCTTTTTGTAAATACAGTATTCAGGTAGAAAAACATGACGGGTAGGATTACCTTTTTCAAGTAAAGCATGTCTACAGTAGGTTTTATACCATTTTTATGAAGATTGTTGTTTTTTCAGTACTAACCCGTTTATTTTGTTTGTGCATTGCATTTACATCTCATGCATTTTCATATTTGCATTTCATCATAATGCATCATCATTTTTTAATCAAGGGGTCTGATTCCAAAAAAAATCGATCGCAGTCATTCTAGGGCATCAAGGTCAGCCGTATTTGTATCTGTCTTTCACTCAAGGCAAAGCTCAAGAAATGGAGAGTCGTTTAGCAAGAGTAGAGCAAGCATGCGAGGACATGAAAAAAGACATAAACGAGAAGCTCGAGAAGGAGCAACAAGCAACTCGCGATCATATCGGGCAATCACACGTGGATCTGCTAGCTCAGATAGCTGCTATGCTGGCCGATGAAGATCCTAGGAGAATAAAAGGATTGATCATAGACCTCAGTGCTCTAGAAAAAGGCAAAAAGTACATACAACAAGGCATCTCTGCAAGTACCAGTTCTAGTTGAAAGGCAACAAGGTCCTCAAATCGAGTCTTCATCACATAGGGGAATTAATGCCCAAAATAACCCTAGTGTGCATGTTATCCCTGATTCGAGCATCATCAACAAGATGGGTCAAGCAGGGATAGAGGCGGTCAAGCGAATTGAAGATTTGTACAAGCAGGTTAAAGAGAAATCTAAAGCTACAGAAGGGGTAAGTGCATCATGTGAGGTAAATGCAAGGAAGTTAAGTCTAGTCCATGATCTGGTGATACCTCCAAAGTTCAAGATGCCAGAATTTGAAAGGTTCAACGGAACAAGCTCTCCGTCCGCTCACTTTACCATGTTCTGCCGAAGGATGACAGGGTATGTTGGCAATGAGAAACTTTTAATCCATTACTTCCAAGAAAGCTTAAAAGGGTCTGCTACCAGGTGGTATAACCAATTGAATCGAGACCAGATACAATCGTAGAAGGATCTTGCCAAAGCCTTCACCGAGCAATACAAGAATATAAATGACATCGATCCAGATCGTCTAACACTGCAGAATATGGAAAAGAGACCCGATGAGAGCTTCTGTCAGTACATTCAAAGGTGGAGAGATGTTGTTGTGCAAGTACAACCACCGCTGCTAGAGAAAGAGACAACGCCTACCTTTGTGAGAACTCTGAAAGACCCATTTCTGAAATATATGTTGGGCCATCCAACCAAGTGTTTGGAAGACCTCGTGATATCTAGCGAGCTCATTGAAGCAGCTATTAGAGAAGGGAAGATTACCGACCCTAGCCAAGAAACAGATGAAGCAGAAATTCATACTGTGGGATATTATCTGACCAGCCAACCTTGGTCCTCACACTAGCCCAGCTACTCATCCTCACATCAACCGAAAGCTTCTCACAAAGTCATCTATACAATCTCGATGACATATATAGAGCTGCTCCCAATGCTTGTCGAAAAGAGCTTGATATCCCCGATCCAGTCAAAACTGAAAGAGCCTCCTTATCCCAAAGGATATGATGCTGACGTCGTCTACGACTATCATATAGGAAGCGCAGACCACACTACAGAGAATTGTGGGGCATTGAGGAACAAGGTACAGAGCTTGATCGAGAGCGGCACTCTGAAGTTTAACAATGGGGTCCCTCAGACGAACTAATTGAGGATTCAAGAAGAATGAATGACCTTTAAAGGCTTAATTCTTTTTGTTTGGGGCATCTTTGTAGCCTAAATATTTTGAGTAATGCATGAAATCAACCTTTTTACCTAGGCCCGAAGGTAAAAAGGGAAACCTTTTGTAAGGGCTTGTGATTATTCATTGCATTCCCTATGTTTTATAATAAAAAAAGAAAAAAATTCAAAATTTAATTTATTCATACTTTTCCAAAACTTTTCAAAGAACCACATCAGTTCTAACCCGACAAGTGATTCAAAACATTCTGGAGGCACCTAATCCCTCCACTTCAAGGAAAAAATTCTCATTTTGAAAATATTTTTGAAACAAAAAAAGGTTTTTTGCATCAGAGCTATAAGGTACAAAGACCTAAGGCCCATGTTTATTCAAAACAAGAAAGAAAGCCTTCAAAGGTATTCAGTTAAAATGACATCTGCAAGATAAGTGGGGCAACATTCGATCGGACAAAGCCGTTGTTCACTCAAGAATATAAAAAGAGACGAGCCTGCAAAGGTTATTCAACTCAGAAAATGAAAAATAAAAACAAAAAAGATTGGAAGGGCAAGCTTTCGCTCGAGAAAATCAGAAGATCGAACCAAACCAAAGGAAGAAGACCCCTACAAATATTTCATGCATGTCCATACATCATGACAAACATAACATTGCATCATTGCATCACCAAAATGCGACCATGCATCATGAAAGAATACTTGGAGGAATCTGCATCATTGCATCTATTAAACTTGACCATACATCATGACATACATAACATTGCATCCTTGCATTATCGCAAAAGCATACACATGCATCCTATTTTCATAAATACAAGAAATAATTTTCAAAAGCAACTCAATCCTTCCATAAGGATATTTTTCCAAACTTCTTGAAAATTTTCAAAACTCAATCCTTCCATACAGATATTTTTCCAAACTTCTGGAAAATTTTCAAAACTCTATCCTTCCATAAGGATATTTTTCCAAACTTCTAGAAAATTTTCAAAACTCAATCCTTCCATAAGGATAATTTTCTAAACTTCTGGAAAATTTTCATTTTTCAATCCTTCCATAAGGATATTTATCCAAACTTCTGGATAATTTTAATACCCAATCCTTCCATAAGGATATTTTCAAAACTTCTGGATAATTTCCAAAATTGGGTTCCATAACTCAATCCTTCGAAAAGGATATTTTCAAAAACCGAGTTTTATAACTCAATCCTTTCATAAGGACATTTTTTCAAACTTTAACCTTTCATAAGGATACCTTTTTTGACAAAATAAACTTCCTATTTCCATCCTTACTTAAGGAGAGAGAAAAAGAAAATTAGAAAAAAATCAAAAAGGAAGAAAGAAAAAGAAGAAAAAAATTCAAAAAAAAAGAAGAGATAGAGAAAGATGAAAAAAATGAAATTAAAAAAATAAGGTGAAAACCCGAAAGGGCACCTTAAAAAAGAGAGCAAAAGAGATCTTTTCAGAATATCCTAGGCACGAACCCAAAAGGAGGCATGGGACGGTCAAAATGATGAAACACTTATCTCATTTCCCTAGAGTGGCAGCGGAATGAGAACCAAGACAAGTTCATCTCTCTAAAGAGGAAGTGGAATGAACCAGACAAAGTTTGTCTCCCTAAAATAGCAGGAACAAGCTTCACCACATTTATACCATCTCCTTGGGGTGGCAGCGGAATGAGAACCAAGACGAGTTCATATCTCTAAAGAGGCAGTGGAATGGATCTGACCTAGTTCATCTCCATGGAGCTGCAGCGGAGCAAACTTCAGATGTAATCAAGAAATATTTTGTTTGAGAAAAAATTCAAAAAATTCAAAAAAAAAAAGGAAAAAGGAAAAAAAGAGAGAAAACGAAAATGAACAAAATAATGAAGAAAAAAATCAGAGAAAAAATGAAAATCAAGGTGAAAACTTAAATCAGCACCTAAAAAGATCTTTTTCAAAGCATCTCTAAGGCACGAACCCATAAGGAGGCCTTAGACATTCAAATTGAAGCTACAACCGTTCATATCCCTGAAGTTGCAGTGGAATGGACACGGCACCAACATTGTCTCCCTGAAGTTGCAGTGGAACGAATCCAGCATCAATTTCATCTCCTTGAAGTTGTAGTGGAAAAATTAAAGCTATACCTGTCACATCTCCCTGAAGTTGCAGTGGAAAGATTGAAGCTACAACCGTTCATCTCCCTAGAGTTGCAGTGGAATGGACACAACACCAACATCGTCTCCTTAAAGTTGCAATGGAACAAATCCAGCATCAATTTTATCCCCTTGAAGTTCCAATGGAAAGATTGAAACTACAATCGTTCATTTCCCTGAAGTTGCAGTGAAATGGACACAACACCAACATCGTCTCCCTGAAGTTACAGAGGAACGAATCCAACATCAATTTTATCTCCCTGAAGTTGCAGTCGAAAAATTGAAGCTACATCAGTTCATCTCCCTGAAGTTGCAGTGGAATAGACAAAACTACATCAACTGACCCTATCTCCTTGAACTTCCAGTTGAGTGGGTTACCCATTCAACAGAAAACAAAGCTACACAAAAAATCAAAAAAAAAACAAAAAGAAGAAAGAAGAAAAGGAAAAAAATGGCGAGCAAGAAGGCATTTGTTTTCGACCGAGCGTTATTGTACTTTGGTAAGTCCCAATCTAAAAAGCGGAGGAGCAGATTGATCGAAGAACTCAACATCCTCAAAGATGAAGATCGAAGACCTATCGAAGACAGAAGACTGGCGCCGAAGAAGAGAAACAGCAAGTTGCTCTCATTTTGCTTCCCCCAACAAACAACCCCCTATTTTGAAGATTTTTCTTCCCCCAACAAACAACCACATATTTTAAAGATTTTGCTTCCCTAAGAGTGACAAGGTGGATCAACCAAGACAAGAAAGAAGACCTGCATCGAAGAGAAAGAAGATCTACCGAAGAATGAAGATATGTATCAAGAGGAGAAGCTTAGTCGGACCGGAAAAAATGGGTCATTTTTAGTATTTGCTCTATTGTCGTTATACAACAACGAGCAAAGAGGGGCAGCTGCGATAACCCATTTACATCTGGGCCTTAAGCCCACTACCCAAATCCTAACCTAAACTTGATTTAACCCGGTAACCCAAATCTGGCCCAACAAAAAACCTTAAAAACTGAATAACCAAAAAAAACTAATCCTAATGTCATCAAACCAGCCACCGCCAGTGTTGCCATTGCCCTTGCCAATTGCCACCGGCAACCCATTTCGAGCCAAACCCTAAACTAAACTAAATCTCTAATCCCCAAATCAACCCCAAAATAAAATATCAAGCCCTAATCTGACAAACTTAAACCAAACCCTAAAACTAGCCCAACCCTACCCCAACCACCCGGCCATACCCTGACACCCCAAAAATTCGGCTCTCCCATCATCATATCTGCATCAACAGATTAAAAAAGGAGATATAGTTGTTATTTTTTTGGTTATAAAATCGAGCCAAAAAGATTGTAAAAGGGGGAGGTTTTAGGAGAAAAAAAGATATAAGGGGTTCTGATATCCGAAAAAAAAAGAGAGTTAGAGGGGATTTCGGGGATCAAAAATTGTAAAAAGAGGATTTCAAATAAAAAATTCAAAAGAAAAAGATTAGAAATCTATTGAACTTTGATTTCGGTTTTTTTAATTTTTTTTCTTTTTGTTTTCATTCGAATCAAAAAAGGGTAAGAATGGTTAGAAAGCTTATCGACCATGTCGCCGTAGCCGCCGCGAGGCCTCACGGCCGATGACCGACGTGAACTCGAGTGTTGGAGCTGCGCCGTTCTGGCCGTCGATTGAGAGTCTTTAGATGTTTGGGGGTTTTTTTACTCATTTCGAATCAAAATAAACAACCCTTAGTGTTTTAAGTTGGCCATTATTGAAACGACGCCGTTTTGGCGTACCCAGCCCTCGCGGTGACCCTGACCCGGGGAAGGATCCGCGCGTCCTTCAATGGGCAAATTACACAAGTGGTCCTTCCCATTTTTCCCCATTTACATTATTGTCCTGGGCTAATTCAGTTTTCGGTCCTTCTAGTTTTTATGCACTTTTAATATCATCCTTATATATATATATTAACTTTTAACTTCTGTTTCGATTCAATTTAGTCCCTGCTCTTATATTGGATTCAATTTTTGCCCTCTTATTTCATGTTATTTGTATTTATTGCCATGTGTTTATATTTGTTTTATTTTAGTCTTGTAATATATATCGTTCATGCAATGTAATTAAATGTTAATGCATATTAGTCCTAAATCTTTAGTTTCATGTTGTTTTAGTTAAATCATGCATTATTATTATTATTATTATTATTATTATTATTATTATTATTATTATTATTATTATTATACAAAATAGATTATTTTCATATATTATGATATATATTAATATCATGTACATAATATATATATATGTCTTTTACCTATAGTTTATATTTCTATGTATAATATTTTTATATATTTTTTACATAATATATGTAAACCTTTATGTATGTTTATAAAAATTAAGTACAATATTTCTTCAATTACCACATGTATAAAAATAATCATAAATACTCATTTTTTTGCAAAATATATATATTAATTACTAACTACATAAGTTTTATAAATAATAATATCAAATATATTATCTTAAACAATATATTTTTTAAGTATATACATATATATATAATAATAATAATAAATACTTATTTATGTAATAAAAATATATGTGCATATAAACTACTAACATACTATATATGTATAGTTTTTATAAGTATAAATATTAAATATATTTTACATTAAATATTATATTTTAAGTATATATATTTTACTTGCTACTTTATATTTTGCACCATACGTTTTTAAAATCATCAAAAAAATATACATTTTTAAAGAAATTAATTTCAAAATTTTAAAATTTTGAAAAATCGTATCCCGAACGTACATGGATGTGATTTCTTTGAATATTTTCAAAAAACGAGAAGTCGTGTCCCGGGCGAAAAGGGATGTGGTTCTCTCAATATTTTTTGTATTTAAGAATTGTATTTTAAATTTTAATCGAATTCGAAATTTTCAATACAAAGACATTAAATAATCGACTAGGTACCAATTTTTTGGGCGGTGTGGGGGTGCTAATCCTTCCTCATCCGTAACCGACTCCCAGACCCAAATTTTTCTAATCTCTGGTTTTATTTTGGTGTTCGGGCTACCAGTTTTAAAATGATCGGTGTTGACTACATATTTTAATTCCAAAATTGGGCAGAGGTTTTTTTCCAAATAAAATAAAAAATAACTTTTAAAATAAAAGGAGAGCGCCAGGCGGATTTGGGTGATTACAACTTTGATACACAAACTTGTGTAAAAAGTTTATACAAGCCTTTTAATTTTAGGGTTTAAGGATCTAGGTTAGGGTTTTGGGATTTAGGTTGTAGGGTGTAGAATTTAGAGTTTAGGTTTTAGTGTGTTAGCAGGGATGGAGCCAAGATTTAGGGGTGGGGTAAGACATAATTTTTGAAAGGTGGGGGGCAAATTCATAATTATTTCAATTTTTCAGAAAAAATATAAAGGGTCAAAGGTAAAAAAAAATTCCCTGTTGGGGGGCAACAACCCCTCTCATTGACAATATACCTCCGTCCTTGGGTGTTAGAGCTAGAAATTTAGGTATTAGATTTTATTTAAATATGAAGGATTGTGTAAATTTTTTACACGAGTTTGTGTATCACAATATAATTTTTTTTTATACAGGACGTAAAAGTTTATATAGCAATGACAATGATGGTTCACTTAGAGCCTCATACGAGTAGGACCAATATGCCACGAGACCTTATTCCAAACGACAAACAACCACCTCTCTACTTTTATTAATTTCTCTTAATCCATTTAATTCTTAGCTTATTTAACAAACAAGTTTGTGTGTGTGGGTATATGTATGTCTCTAGTGTGATTGCATAATAGTATGTGTTCATTAATCTTAGCATTTTAATAACGCACACACCTTATGCATATAAAATGTTCGAACTCAAGTCTCCTAGAGACATAGACGAACCAGTATTGAACATTAGAAGTGACCAAAATATTGAATTTAAAAAATATAAGGACTTATTAAGTACTTAAACTAAAAATTCAAAGGAAAATGTCTAATTTATCTAATGTTTAAACTTATATGAACCTAAATAATTATTAAACCAAAAAATTTGAGGGCACAGACTCATCTTTCTTTATTTTTTAATTTACATATTTATTTTTTAATTTACATATTTATTTTTATAGGGACAAAATTGTTATTAGATCAAAATTTATTAAATATTTGAAATTTGGGTAAAATACTCAAGTGATCACCGAACTATTTGGGCATACCTATTTTGACTACCGACCTAGTCAACTCGTCAATCAAACCACCAAACTTTTAAATTGATCCTATTTTGACTACCGTCGTTAAAAACTAACGGAGGGGTGACGTGGCAGTTAACGAAAATTTATAAAATTACACATTTGATCTCTGTTATTTACCTATTATATCAATTTAGCCCTGATTTTAATTTAATTCAAGATTTTAAGGCTCCAATAGATGCTGACACATGTCACTATCTAATTAGTTGATTTTTCTATTATTTTTAATTTAATATTTTTCTCCAATCACAAGGTGACACTTGTCGCCATGTGATTAAAGGAAAAATAGATAGAAAGTTTGCACCCAAAGGGAATCGAACCCAAAACATTTGGGTTAAATTGCCATGCTAAAACAACTGAGCTAGAACCACTACTATGAGAAATTCTATCAACACATTTATTTAAATCGTAATGTAAAATGAGTATGAAAAATTAACACCACCTTCTTCATTCTGTTTTTTCTCCTCATCTCTCAAAGAATCATCTTTGAATCATCTGTGAAATGGGAACAAATGTTTATTTGAACCGAAAACAGAGGAGAAAAGGTGGAAAAAATAAAGTGTTAAAATAAAATAGCAATAGAACCTTTGCATCTTATAGCTTTTCCTGCAGTTTTGGAATTGGAGCCGCTTTTATTTTCCATTGCTTCTTCAAACAAGATAAAGAGATGGGAGCAGTTTTCTTGGCTTACACCTACTCTTTCTGCTGCTTTGCTTCTACTTTCCTACGAATAGCACTTGCTATATGATTTATAGTCTTAGAATTTGACTGTTTTTTTATAGTTAAAACTTTGGTTCCACTGCTGCAAGTTCGACCGAGATACAAGAATCTCCTTTTATAATAACAGTAAGACAATCGTAGTGATTAATGTTTCCAGTTTAATTGAGAGACGTGGAGGAGAAACAGAGCGAAAAAGAAGGTGTTAATTTTTCATTTGTATAATATTTATGGGTGACATTGAAAATGAGAGTGGTTGTAAGAATGGTGCATGGGAACACAAGGGGGCATGATGTAGACATGGATGGAAGCTTTTTATAGTGCATGATACCCATAGATGCATGTGCTCGTTAATTTCTGTCGTGGAAATGCATGTGCAAGCAAATCACTTCATATCAAATAACGATGTATCAAGGACATCCCCCAAGTATTTCACTATGACCAAAATTTGGGCATATTAATAACAACAATTCTATATATTTTTCTCAATTATTTCAACAACAAAATTGAAGAGGTTTTATGAATCATGAAGAAAAATTATAAATAATATTTACAGGGCCTATTTAAATTCTCATCAATAGTCATTCTATAGTTGTCATCTTATGAATGTAGGAGTCAGAACCGTATTGGACATTTTCGAAACCATGAGCAAAAACTTAAAAATAGACTCATATATAACAAAAGTATATGTCATTACTTTGAATAATTTATTTATTATTTCATTAATAAACTATAAAAACATGATCACATTTTGTCAAACACGTTATTTTTATTGTTTGGTTAAGAAAACATCTTAAATACAACTAAAACAAATAAAGTACATCCACTAACTTACAAGATTGTAACTTGAAAAATTACTAAAGTTGTGAAGGTAGAAAATGAGACTTTGAGCATGTGCTCATGTTACTGGTAAGAACGAGAGAGTAATTTTTTTTTCTCTTTTCCCCTCAGAAGGATTTGTTTTCCCTTTCTCAGTAGGTTCTTTAGAGCTCCCTTCTTCTCATAACCAGAGCGGTATTTTTTCTTTAAAAAAGACTCACCGTGCACGGATCTTTTATAGCCATTAGCCCATTAGCAACAATTCTCCACCCAAATCAAAAGGCATAAACCACAATCCGACTACCAATCAATCACCTTCAACAACCAACGCTCTCGTTGTACACCAACAATATCAAATAATTTAAAAGTTTAATCGATTTAACTTTTGATTCGAATTTTTTACTCAACCATGGTAAAAGTTCTATCTAGTAGTAGTAGGATGGCATAAGAAGCATGGGTGTGTTGGCAAGTGTTCCAAATGGCCCCATGTCATATGCATACAAGCTAAAAATAAACATTAAGCTGTAGCTTAAGCTAAGAAAGCTTTACACTTTAGTTTGATTTTAGGGCAGACAAAAGGGTACATCATGCCATTTATGTCTTACGCCACTCCATATTCCTAATTCATCGTGATAATACTTTATAATAAAGAGATCCCCTCTTCCCCTATTTATATACTCCTTTTCTAAAAAAGAATCTTAGATTAGATATGTATACCATGATTGTTCAATTTCAATGTCTGTGTACGACATGAATGCCCTACATATATGAAGCTTAACGTATGGATACTTGGTTGCTTTTATTGGATTTTATCGCACCATATGTCCACAAACTACGATCCTCATTCTAAATTGGTCCTCAAACTTTTAAACATTTCAGTTTCATCCTCAAACTATGATCATCATTCTAAATTGGCCCACAAACTTTTGAACGTTCTAATTTCATCCTCAAACTATGACTCTCATTCTAAATTGATCTAAAAACTTTTGAATGTTGTAATTTCATCCCAAATTATTAGTATATGCTAACTCATGTTAATAAAATCGTTATAAAAATGTTAATTCTTATGTAAACACTGGTATGTATTATGTAGTAATGTGACGTGATATAAATAATAATTTGAGGGTGAATTCTTCGTCAATATAGAGAAATTCCAATGTTGCTTTAATAGAGAGAACTTATTTCTCGTTCACAATCTTAATTTCAATCACTTGAAATAACTTTTTTCTTTTGTGGTGAAATGTCATTCTAGTTTTTATTTTACATGAAAATGGCGTCTAATGCCATTATTCTATTTATTTTCTAATTGCCACAATACAGTTTCTGTTAGATAATTTCATATATTGGCTTACGTGGACTTAAAATGGTTAGTATTTATATAAATATAGGGGTAAAACTTTGATACACATGTTGTGTAAAATTAACCTTAAAATTTTTACACAAGCTTGTATATTTGCACTATAAAAATTCAAATCCTAAATTCTTAATCTTAACCCTAAAAAACTAAACCCTAAACTTTAAACGCTATATACTAAATTCTAAATACTAACCTTAAATTCTAAATCATACAACCTAAACCCATAAACTTTAAACCCTAAACTAAAACCATAACCCGTAAAACTAAAAAGTACGTGTAAACTCTGTGTATCAAAGTTTTTTTCCTAAATATAATAGTAATTATGTTTAATAATATTAAGCGATTAAATTTAATATTGTGTTTTAACTTAGGCTATTCGAATTTAATATACCTACTTTTCGAATATATTTAGGAATAATCGTGCCTATATGTTTTATAAATAGTCATTTTAGAAGAAAAAAAAAAGTCTGGTTCTACGTGTATAGATTGCATTAGAAAATCTCACGCTCTCCATTTAGTGAATATAAAGATACTTATAAAATTTATTGACAAAAGGGGATGTAGCTCAAATGTAGAGCGCTCGCTTTGCATGCGAGAGGCACGGGGTTCGATCCCCCGCATCTCCAATTACTATTAACCCTTTTTTGTTTTAGAAAGCATCTTTGGGTTCTAAAAATTTGATAACATGTGCAGGCTGCGCATTGTTTGGAGGACATGATTCATCAACTGGAAACTGGTAAGAAAACCATGATGGTGCCAAACCAATGTTCTATCCAGAGATTTAAATTGTAGTTCAATAACGATTTCGGACGGTACTGCTACCGCTATTTGAATCTCTGGTTCTATCCAAACGTAAATGGCACCACCTTGGATGGACAATACAGACTTCCTATCCTATGGGCTATCAAATGGATCCCTCTTAATATTGTGAGTAAAATAGTGATGATCAAATCTATAATGCTTTGATTACAGCTGCAAATCTGAGTTTTGGACGGTACCATGTATTGATGGTCTTGGCCTGTCCTGCCTCTCGGCATTTGACGGCATGAAAATCGTCGTCGAACTCCAGGGTAAGATAGATATGTATAATGTATACAGATAATGGTGCAACTACACTGGTAGATAAATAAAACGTTGCCACTTATTTAATGATTGCTACAGGAATGAAGCTGAAATGCCCCCATTGTAATGATTCAATCGGTTATCTTCCTCGGAATCATCGTGATGGCACGACTAGCTCGCCCCAGCATCTCCGAGCTGCGTTATCGGAACACGTATAAAAGCACTTCTTTGATGCAAAGTGGCCTGAAAGGTTGTAACGATATGGTCCATTCTTGCCAGCCTATATAGTTCCCTTCGCCATTATTCCTCCTACAGTTCATCCGTTAGTAGGCTGGACATTGTATTTCCATGGTTTGGTCAGTCTAAGTTGGTTATTATTCTTTTATATAATCTTTCTACTCGTGTGTGGTTGACAAAAAATATTTTTCGAAAGCAGAATTTAAAAGGATCGAAAGAGATGTTACATATTGACTCAAATTCTAATTGACAATTAAGTTAAATTTTATTGTAATTATAGTAGTTTAAAAAAAAATTATTGTAATCTTAGTAGTTTAAAATTACTTGATACATAAATATTTATATTTAGGTAAAAAAGTATTATGGAATAACGTTTATTGGTGGCCAAATATTATGTTACTATAAAACTATAAGTATCCATGGACAATATGTCAAAATACATGTACCATATCACACATTTTAAATTTACAGGTATCACATCAACCATTTTGTTAATATACATATATCATATGTGACATTATCCTTTTTATAAAAATACTAATGAATCTCAGTTTTGGAATCATCACGTATAGTTGTTGAAAAAATGGATTTTTAAAAACTTTAAGGTATATTTTCAATTGATAAAGGTAGAAATTTGAATCATAAAATTACGGTTTTATATTCTGTTCTATGAGAGCTTTACAACAATATATCATATGATTAAAATGGTTGAGTGATGAGTAAGAAATTAATGCTGAAAGTAAGTGACGTGAGGAGAATAGATGGCTGAAATCTCACATTAGGTAGATATCAAGTGTAGGATATGTTCATGAACCAAGTTAGTGATAATTAAATGACTAAGTTAAAGTTTCTTTTCGCACGTAAAGGTGCAATTCTAAACCTGTTGAGGTTGGGGTCCACTCGCACGATGTGAAATGTACGAACATCCTGCGGATATTTTAGTCCTGCATATTTTAAACCTACAGATATTTAACGATGAGAAATGTCTAGACTAACCGAATCTATTTTATTTTTATTTTCTGTTTTCCAAATTTATATTTATATATTGTTTGTTTCAATCATATAAATTTAAGCAATATTTTACACTATTGTTTTAAGTTTTTTTGACAAATCTTAATTCTAATCTTAATTTTAATCCGGAAGGGAAAGGGTGACTCTAGGGGAAAGAATGAGGTCTTCATAGTAGGTCTAAAATCCATAACTTAAAAAATACGAGAGAACAAAGATAAGCAGCTTGGTCAATCGGTCAAATCTACTTATTTACGGTACCGTTTTATTTCACTGACTTTTTTTATCAATAGTAATGTCGCATTTTAACCTATGCTATTCGGATTTACTATTTTTTAATAGGATGAGTCTAGGGACGGAGCCAGGAATTGGGGTGGGGGGGGGGGCAAACTATAAATGTTTGAAAGTGGGGGGCAAATTCATAAATAAATTAATTTTTAAAGAAGTTTAAATTGGGGGAAAAAGTGAGAAAAAAATTCTTCGGGGGTGGGGGGCGATTGCCCCTCCCCACCCCCACATAGTTCCGTCACTGGATGAGTCTACCACGCTCGACGAGAACCGCTAAATACCACTAAAGATGAACACTGTTGAACACTATTAAATTAATAAATATTAAAAATCTAAAGGACTTAACTTAAACATATAATTATAAATTATTTAAAATAAAATATTAAATTATTTTCCATATATATAATATTTTAAATTTTTTTAAAAAATAATTGGATCAAATACCAACATTAGTTAATTTTAAAATAAAAACCCTAAATCCTAAACTCTAAACCCTAAATCCTAAACCCAAACCCCAAAACCATAAACTACAAACCCTAAACTACAAACCTTAAACCCTAAATTTGAATATTGGGTATAGGGTTTAGTGTTTAGGATTTATGATTTAGAATTTACTGTTTACAATTTAGGGTTTAGGATTTTGGGTTTAGTGTTTTGGGTTTAGTGGTTGGTATTTGATCCAATTATTTAAAAAAAAAGATTAACAAAAATTATATATATGGAAAATAATTTAATTAATATTTTATTTTAAATAATTTATAATTATATGTTTACTCCTTAAAATTTTAAATCTTTATTAATTAATTTAATAGTATTCAGCGGTGTTCATCGTTAGTAGTGTTCAGCGGTGCTCGTAGAGCATCGTAGAATTTTCCTTTTTAATATATTTAGAAAATTATACTATCTTGCGTATGTGTCTTATAAATACAGGCATCTTAGGATATGGACCATGCAGTGTGGTTCGACGAGTATGACATTACTAAATGTAAAGGATTTTATTAGCTTTACCAAACAAAGGGGATGTAGCTCAACTGGTAGAGCGCTCGCTTTGCATGCGAGAGGCACGGGGTTCGATCCCCCGCTTCTCCAATTTTTAACTTTTTTTTGTTCTAAATCCAAAGGAGAATGAATCCTCATATCCCGTGCAAAAGGAAGTGTTGTGGTTCTTGGTCCAGAAGTTGTGGTGGGGAGGGCAACCCATTTAGATTGACAGCCGGGGCCGAAACAGCTACGGTTTTAGTCAAGGAAGATACCTGTGGTCTGGTCGTAAAAGCAAAGTAGTTTCTACTTTTTTTCCCACTTATTCCAACAACCCTACATGTATGTATACATGTATGTATGCATGTAATTCATAGGTGATGAGGGAAGTGAATATGGTAAAAACATGAATAACAACATTCCAAGGACAGATCATAGCTGACTCTTAAGCACATACCATTTCAAGGACAGACAGATGATACAACCCAAAAGGAATGCATGCAGCAGCAGACAGATGAGTTTTGAATAACTATTATGACTATGTTGCAAAAATGAGTTTTTTCGGGACTTAGGAAAATATTTTAGGATACATATATATTGAGTTATGAAATACATGAGATTTCATGTATTTGTGCTCTTCATAATATCTACATTTATAGAATTGTTGTGTTTTCTCATCTATGGAGGTAAGCAAAGTCGAATCATATTAAGTTTTGTCTCTTTACTTTTTCACTTACAAATTCTTAACTAGTGGTATCATGAGTTATGGTTAGAATTGTTCAGTTTTAAAGGAATTTGTTGTTGATACTTTTATTAGTGATTTTGGAGACATGCAATAGGAGTTTCGCTTCAATGAGTTTTTTAGTTGTAGAGGGAATAATTCTCAATCGATTCAACTATGTTTCAACAGATATTAGGTAAGAACTAAAGTTGTTGAAGACTTGACGGCGGTGCTTCAACGAATATTTGACTTGCGTAAGAATTGAAGTTGTTGAAAATTTGGATATCAATGCTTGAATAAAAATTGTGTCAATGAAGGAGATTGTTACATGTTATTTAAGTCAGAATTCTTATAGAAAAACGCTTCTTGGTGACCAAATATTTATCTATATAACTATAGAGGATGTTTTAAAATTTTATAAAAAAGTATTTTAAATGAATCTAAGTTTTAGAGTCATCACGTATAGTAATGTTGTATTTTAACCTATGCTATTCGAATTTACTATACATAATTTTTTTTGAATATTCTATTCTTATTACAAATTAGTATTTTAGTTCCATTTCATATATAAATGAACTCAAGTACACTTAAGACTACATTGTTTGAACCCGGATCACTTAGGGAGAACATTCCACCCTTTATCACTAGGATCATTCAATGAATTCCTATAAGTAATTTTTTAATATATTTTTTTCGAACAAAGTTTTTTAATATATTTATAAGATTATACTATCGTGCATTGCATATATATTTTATAAAAGCAGTCATTTTTAGGGAGAGGAGAACAAGGAGTCTGGTTTGACGAGTATAGATTGCTTTAGAAAATCTCATGCTCTAGGTTTAGTGAATTTAAATATTGTTATACACCTATTTAACAATAGGGGATGTAGCTCAAATAGTAGAGCACTTGATTTGCACGGTCGACAGCCTGGCCGGAAAAGCTACGGTTTCAGTCAAGGAAGATACCTGTGGCTGTGGTGGTAACAGCAAGCTCTTCCAATTTATTTCCCCACTTTTTCCAACAACCCTACATCTCTGATCCATATATGTATGTAAACACCAGCCTTCCAAAGGGTCCTCCCCTCATCTCCATGTATATATATATGCAGGGGTGGATCCAGAAATTTAAATTTGGTGGTTCACCTATTTACTTTATTTAGAGATTGAAGGCTTTGAATCTTTCCGGTAAGGCTATAAACGAACCAAACGTTCAGAAAATCGTTTGGTGGAAAGTTCGTGACCCACCATGACCCTTAATAGATTCGTCCCTGTATGTAATTCACAGGTGATGAGAGAAGTAAATATGCTAAAAACATGAATAACATTCCAAGGACAGACCAAAGCCGACTCTTAAGCACATACCATTTCAAGGACACACAGAAGACACAAGCCAAAAGGAATGCATGCAGCAGCAGACATAGGCTACTTGTACCTATACTGCATTTATTAGTTTTCAAATATTTTTATTTTCGACATGTATGCCTTGGATAAAAGATTCTATTCAACACACTCATATATTCATTCATACATACAAAAGATTATATATGCATGTATGCCACTCATCATATGCATACATGGTATTAGCTGTAAAAAAAAAAAAACTAATATGTTCGGTTATGGGAATTCTATTTATAGACTACGCGCGTTGATAAACGGCAGAAAACATTTACGTCATAGTATATGTTATCATTTCTTTATTTGATATATATTTTTTTGAAATATTTAAAAACTTACCATTTTAAATGTTTATTGTTATGTGCGTGACAGTGTATATTATCATGTAGTCTGATCCAGTGACGGATCTTGACACTCGATTTTGAAAGTTATAGCCCCCACAGGTCCTTATTGTGTTTGACAAGTGTTAGATTGAACAAAATATTATTGATTCATGCGTATCGTTATGGATATGGTCATAAAATCTTAAACCTTTTTTGAGTCTATACGATTTTATTTGAATTTACAGAATGATTTCTGCAGTTAAGAATGAGACATGATACCGATTGCAACACACAGATGGAAAGTAAATGAGCAAAGATAGTCAAGAAAAACACCGAAATTAACTTGTTCTCTTGATTTTTATCACTGAAACCTACTAATTATTCCATGTAAATTTTCTCCTCACAAAATCATTAGACTTGGGTCCAATTTCATAGAAGATCCATGAACTAAGCGTTTTTGACAGATTGATCATTTCTAGTTCTACTTTTCAAAATGTTTGTTTTTTATTTACTTCATTCCGAGTTTAAATTATTATTTTTTATTTAAATCATTTTCGGGCTCGAATTCAAGTTGTGAACCGGAAACAAGGGTCTAAAAGAATACCATGATCATGGCTGCACCTGGAGGGATGGAGGGACCATCATCGTTTCAAAGCTGAAGATTTTTACAGATAGGTCCCCCCCAGGCAACAATGGCTGCAGGAGTGTCTAAATGCATGAAAACGTGACTTCTACATTGGTTTACCCATTCATTTGAAAATAAGCTCCTTTTACATCAACAATGGAAACGGTTTCAGATTTAATAAAATTAAAAAAGATACGCCACACAAAAAATTGTAACTTAAAGGTCAGAGATTGCATACCAAGAAATCCATTTTCAAATCATTTCAACTCAGAAGACGGTGAGACAATGATCATTGACCATAATAAGGAGGCTGACCTGGTGGTGGCGCACCACCAGGCCTAACATTTGCACCTGGCGGCGGCATTCCCATGGAAGACCCGCCAGGTTGGGAATGGGGTGATGAGCCAGCAGGTGGTGCAGCGTTCATGTACGCAGGGACTGTAGACGATTGATATGCTTGACCAGGAACAGATCCGTATGGTGGTCTAGCCTGTAAACTTGGATCCCAAGCTGGAACTTGTCCTGCAGAGGGTTGAGCTGAAGCTGCATAGTCAGTCCCAGGGTACAGTGGAGCACTCTGAGGATTCTGCCAAACATTTGAAGCAGCGGGCATACCCGGAGCTTGTGTCGCAAGCAAACTTAGGTCTGAGATTGTGTAATCTCTACTTTTATCACTGTAAGCCTGTGTGGCAAAAAGTGAAACTAATCAAGAATCACATGTGGCGAATGCGTGTCAAGCCAAACAATAGAACTAATTTAGCAGGTAAGGATCATAATCAAGTGTCAAGAAGCATACATTTAAGGGTTCATATCCACTCTTTTTTGGATCAATGGATCACCTTAGACGTCGTTTATTTATTTTTCTTCTTTCCTTTTTTCTTATGAACACTAACTCAAAACCACATATTTATACCTTTACATTGAGATCAGTATGACGAGAGTATGATAGATGAAGCTTACAATAGCCACCATCATATATGCAATGTCCCTCTAAGGATTCTTTGGCAACAGCTGCGGTCATGACATCTGAATGTAACAAATTCTACGTCAGTAGAGCCTACCAAAATATCTAATAATAATAATAATTTGCAGATTGTATGATGTCCGAGCCCCAAGGGACAAAACAAAGCAACGTAAAGAGAAAGATGCTATAATTATATACAATAAAATAGGCACACATACACACACACACAAAGAAGAAAACAGAACAAAATATTTGGATATCGTCTTCCAAAAAAGATGGCCAAGGTGCCATAAGCTTCCACTAAAGAGTAACAAGGCATAATATGTAGGTATGTGTATGTATATATATGAATATATACAGCATAAGATTAAGATATATACTCTAAAGAGTGGTCCACTTCAATCCAACAAAAGATGCAGAATTTCTCCCCCTTTTTTGGCCAATATTCACATCTTGTCCATGACCACAAAGTTTATATTAGAATACTTGAACAATGTTGCATGGACTAACGTTCAGGTATCAATATGAATTTTAACAGTTATACTAATCATTTTCTCAAAATTTTGAGCATGCAGAGTCATCTAAGAAGCATCTGAAAATGGGAAATGAAAATTTCACACGAGTATATGCACCAAAACTATCTTCGTTTCAAAAAGCAGTCTGATAGAAAATTTCTATTAGCTACTTTTGTTCCTAGGCTACAATGCCACAAAAGCTACAAAACCTAGATAGGTTCAATGGTGATGCACAACATCAATGATTTTATCTTCTATCCTTGGCTATAGTTTTTAAATAACTTTTGCACAAAAAAAGTGATTGTGCAAAGTAGGGAGTTTTTAAATAAATTATACCCATTTTTTAAAATAAAGGCAACAGAACATCAGTCAGGCGAGCTTTCTTTGATCTATCGCCTTACATAAAAAGTAGTCTAGGTGCACTAAGAATGTGCCAAATCAAATGCCCTGTGCCTGACAAGGCATAAGGTACTTTTGTCATCTAGCACTAAGCCTTAGCACCTAAGTACACACTTTAACAACACTGACAAAAACATGCATAGAACAATTAAAATATCATATGATAAAAGAATACCAGGATATTGAATTAATGCCTGTGTTCCACCATTCTTCTCAAATATAGCAATCTTTTGGACCGCGCCAAATGCAGAAAATACCTACAATAAGCAACCAGCAGTTTAATATGTGCGAATTTTGAAACAATGAACTGGTATTTCCCTGTCAATTAAGTAGCAGAATGCCTTACAGTGTGAAGAACATCTACCGTCACAGCATACTGCATATTTTCCATTGAAGCAAGTAGCACATTACTCTGAGGTTCTTGCTTTTTTCCGTCCGGACCAACAACAGGCTGGAGATCACAACATATTAGAGAAAGTCACTGCTAAAGAATACTCAAATGTTTGTAAATGAAAGCATTACCTGCATAAGCCCCTCCATTGCAGTTGGATTGACAGGAAGGTATGGATTGGTATAGTCCCTACAAAATGCGTAAAAACAAAATTGGGAAGTTTAATATAATCATTACAAATAAAGTACAAATGAATAGCCCAATGTCAAATAGAAATTGCCATTTGGTCAAGATAAAAAGCATATAAGAGGAACAAAGTGATTCTATTGCAAACGAATATATAACATGAGAAAAGAATTGTGGGCTTAAATCCAGCAGCATCCCGATTAACAGAAATAGCAGATCAACCAAATATGAGCATCCAGTTGATTTGAATTATACGACAAAGATAAATAAAAGGTTTCAAACTTTATCGATTGAAGACTGTAACCTAATTACAACAGACTCTCTGGATGCTGCCATTCATTTTGGCCAACGAAAGTGATGAAGAATTCCATAAATGGACTAAGAGAAGCGAGGCCAATCACATTTTTATGATGCGCTACTCAAATTATAACAATGAGTGGTAAATCAATCAGAAATAAATTTTAAATATGGTCTTCTCCCCCACAAGCAACTAACTTCTCATGCCAATTTACAATATGCTCTCCATCATACTTGGTGACTTCCAAATACTATAAATATACTAGCTAGTAGAATAAATAATTTGCAAACACAAAGCAGTTGGTGGAAGTATCAACTCCAAAGACAAAAGTTCCCAGTGGTGAACACTAAACAAGCTTAAAAGCAATATTTAAACCTGAAATCAGATTAATATTACCATACTAGCATGTTAGAGGATACACGTTCTAGTCAATTACTGAAAACATATTTGTATAAAGGGTGAATACCACTCATGGTACCACCAAAAGGCAATTCCACAATCAACATAACAACTTCAACTATGCTGAGATTTGCATATGCATTGAAATGCATTCAAAAGTTAAGAAAATTACTAAGCGGCCATGACAACACATCTGTGTGCTGACTACCAGGCTTCACTAACACCCTAGATGAGAAAAAGCATACACATTAATTAGCAACATATCAGATGCCACAATAAACGTTTAGCAGTCACATTACTTGAAATCTCAGGAATAAACATAGCCAAAACATTGAATTTCAAAAAGAAAACTTGGTTTTCATGGATCCACTTTTACCTGCTACGATGAGACTGGAACTTGATATTTAGATCAGTGTGTGCAGAATACGAGATCCGCAGGTGACAAGAAGTAACATGATCTGGAAGCAAGTACCTAAATAA
Source organism: Hibiscus mutabilis (assembly GCA_019671005.1). Lineage (NCBI taxonomy): Eukaryota > Viridiplantae > Streptophyta > Magnoliopsida > Malvales > Malvaceae > Hibiscus > Hibiscus mutabilis. The sequence goes on from CM033752.1 coordinate 4,590,256, forward strand.
TATCATGAAAAAACATTAGAATACAACTAAATTTGTAAGCAATTCCCAAACCATATATGTATGATCAATATGAAGAGAATTAGGTGGTGCTAGAGAAATGAGAACAATGAGAGTGCTGGCGTGGAAGGAGGAAGAATATGAAAGGAAGCAGTACATACCTGGGAATACTTCTACCATCCAAGGCATTCCTCGCAGAAGAAGCAGTTTCAGCATCAGTGAATTGGATTAATGCCTGCCAAAAATTGTCAATAAACATGAACATCATATTGATAGACATGCAATCTCCACAACCAAAAATCTAAATACACTTTTCCCATCTCACCTGGAATCCAGCAGCCTTTTCAAAAGTAGCAATTTTGTGAACAAAACCAAATGCAGAAAACACCTGAAACAAAATTAAATCAGAAACAATTAGATATCACAAATACAAATAAGAAAGAACATTAGAAACAGTCACAAACAAGGGTATAATGTAAAAATCTTCATTAACAAATCCAAAAGGACAAGAAATAAAAGCAAAATAACACCTTTGCATACATGCCTCAGGATAGACATTAGAAAAGGAGTATGGCGTACATGATAATATTTCCAAACTGTCTCCCACAAAAGAATCTAAATAAGGGGAATAACCATCTGTGATTCAACTGATTTCGATAAAAAAAAAAACTGCTATCTCTATATAAGTAAAATAACAAGAAAAAATGACAGTTAAATTCATTTCATATCTATAAGAAACAGCCCTTTGCTCTCTAATTAAAAGACAGTATTTAAGAACAACAAGCACCCCTCACCAGTCATGTAAGAAATAACACAAAAATAAAAATGGCACTTCACACACGGTAATAGACAAGATTTTGACCAATCTAAAGTAGGCCACTTCTAGACACAGAAATACAAGATATCTTTATTTAGCCAAACAAATAAGCCCCTTAATCTAGAGCATTTGAAGCAAAAAAAAAAGGCTTTAAAAGTCCTAGAGAGCCAATTCTTTTAGCAGCAATGGAATATATAATCTGTAACAATTGAAGGCATTTAGTTGAGAAATACATGCACCAGTAATAAGCACTTACCAAGTGAATAGTCTCAATGGTCACATCATTAGCTTCCACACCCTCAATGGTAACTAGCAAAACATTTCCCGGGGTATCTCCAGGACTCTTGTTGTTGACAATTTCATGTCTGTTTGAATATTGAATGTATACAGTTTTTCCACGAACCTGTGCCGGTTCCGATGATGAAGCATAGTATGAAACCATCGAAATAGCCTGATTTAAGTCAACCTGAAAACAAAAGTAACATAATTGAGTAACAGAAAAACATAACTGCTCAACCTATAAATATTATCTAAGTTTGAACTAACAAAATTAATCCATCAAAATTTAAAATAAAAAAAGAAGGATAGAACCGAAATGATAAGTTACCCTTGAGTGAACAAAATAAACCATCATCCAAGAAAATTCAAATCCAACCCGATTGGTGGTCAATTTAACACATCAAAGTTTACACTTTCAAATGTGAAAAAAAAAGGCATTTATATATAATATTTTTCGATGAGTACATCACTTATTAACCTTAATCCAACAAATTAAAAATATATACTTTGCAATTAACCCCATCAAATTTACATATCAAAATATTAAAAAAAATCAGGGAAAACAAAATCAGATTTTTATCATGCCAAGCAAAGAAACCAAATCTCACAAAAAGAACTCATACTTTGACAATTTGAAGGAACACATTGAAATTTACACTAGAAAATTAAATTACCAAAAGGGTAAACAATCAATAGTTGATTGCACGTACCTAACACAAATTGAACTCCTTTATTTTTCGCCAACACAAAGCAATCCATAAACTATAAACAAAGAACTTTTAAAAAATTGATGGATCTAGAATCTTACAAATTCAACAAAAGCTTGGTTCCGATTGGCGCCGACATTGCACTTAGTGTTAACGATCTTCCCAAACGGTTTACAAAGCTCGACGAGCTCTTCTTCCGAACATTCCCATGGGAGATTACGGAGATGGAGGACCTTCGATGGCGTCTGGGTATAACGGAATTGAGGTTGGCTTGACGTTGACATCTAGGGTTACTGAAATAAGGAAGAAGGGTGTTCGATTTGATAGAAAAATACGGGAATTTTCTCGAGAAAATTTTTAGTATTCTTTAAGCGATGAGGATATCTGATTTTGTCAGTTTTGGGGGTTTTGTTTAATTGACGAGGATATTTTCTCGAGAAAATATGTATGGTCAAAAGTGCTAACCAGTGGTCTTGAATTTACTAAGTTACCCTTCTTTGTCGTTTTTATCTCTTTTTTCGAGTAGTTAAAAATTAAAAGGGTAAAGTACACAAATGATGATTAAACTATGCTAAAATGAGCTTTTTAACATTATGTTTTTTAAAATTGCAAAATTGACATTAAACTTTTGATTTTGTTACAAAAAAGATACTGGTGTTATTTGATCTAGGGGTGTGCTGATCCATCGATCCGATTCGTTTATTGATCTGAACCAAAAATTTGGATATTCGATCCATTTTTCGGATAATTCGGATTGGATATCCGAAAATCTAAAATTTCAAAATTTTTATGGAATAATGGATATGAATCTTTTTACATATGAAAAAAATGAAATTTCATGGATACAAATTTTGTTATATTCAATAATTTGTGCTTGTTATATTCGAAAATCCAAATTTTCATGGATATGACTGCCAAATTCAAAAAAATACTTAAATCAAGTCATAAGTTCGAAAATCCTAAACCCTAAATCCAAAAAATCTAATATCCATTTTTTCAAGATCAAATATGAATCGCTAATTTGCCGATCTGAAAATTTTGAATATTCAAAATTTTTCAGATCGGATCTGCAATCACTAATTTTATTCGAGGTTCAACTCGTTTTTACATTTTTGTTTTAGTGGGCTTTGGGATTTATTTATTAGTATTACTAGTGATTTAGGTTAATATATTTGCTATATTTATTAGTTTTAGTTTGTTTTATGTTATTTGAAAAGAAAAACACAAAAAATATTATTATGGATAGTAATTAGTATTATATATTAGTTATTACCTTGTTTATTTATTATAATATTATATTAGCATTCGATTTTTTATGTTATTATATTATATCATATTATATATTAGTATATTATTATTAATTAAAAACACAAAAAATAGATTACAATTAAAAGCCCAAAAATAATAATAAATATTACAAGGCCAAAACCAAGTCTGCCCTAATATCTAAAACCTTAATCATTTTGTGTTTATGCGCAGCCAAATTTAGACCGTCAGATCTAGCTGATTGGTCGAACGGTCCAAATCCAGTCTCAGAAAGAACCCCTAGGAGAGCCCTTATCGGCTAGCGCCGCATGGATCCCAACTGTCAGATTTGGGATCTGAGTGGACGGCCCAGATTACCCCTGGAAGCCTCTGGAACACTCACACGCGCGTGTGCCACACGTCCTGACGCTCCGGATCACCACGCTTGACTTTTTAGACCCCTGATGTTTCACCGACCACGGCCACAACCTTCTCTCTGGTCCTCTCCTCCTCACCAAGCCGCCACATCACTATGCAATAAAAAAGAGAGTAGGCATTAGTAAAAACACAAAAAGAAAATCAAACCATAACAACAAAGATCAAACAAAATATCGGCGGATTTCAGAATCAATTGTAACAATTTATTTATTTTTATGTTTCACACATGTAATTTTTCGGTTATAAAAACCGAGCCAAAAAACATTGTAACGAAAGTTTTTTCAAGCAATACAAAAAAGAAAAACAGAGGTTTTTAGAGGTATTTTTCCTCTCTTACGATTTGCATCCATATACAAAAAATAATAGATTTAGGGTTTTAAGAGTTTTACCCTTCGCTCCGGCAGCCGTGTAGTCTTCCTCGTGATAAACCTTCGGCCGTCGTGCCTTTAAGAGGTGAACGAGAATTCGTCGGTTGAGCTTCCGTCTTTGAAATGACTCCCTTTTTTAAAGATTGAGTTTTTTCGTTTCTATTTTTCTTAGATCTAGGCCATAAAGGGTTGTTTTTGGGTAAACCGGAGATCGGTTACTTTGGTTTCAGAGTGAAAATAATAGGTTTTTAGATGGCTTTTGGGTTTCCCGTCGCCGGAGCACGGCGGTCGGAGGAGGTGCAGTGGCCAGTTTCTGGGTTTTATGGCAGCAAGGATGAACACCACGGCGGTGTTCATCAGAGCTCTGGAGAGAGGGCAGAGAGGTTTAGGTTTTTCGGTTTTGGTAAAAACGTTAAAAATGGCTAAGTGCCATTTTTTGCCCAAAATGTTTGATTTATACCGCCCTTTGTTTTTTAAATGGGTTTAGAACCACTTAAATCCCTCCGTGTTCCTAAATTACCCGCCCCAGGGGCTTCCGTTTTTTTAAATTACAACCTAGGCCCCCAGCTTTGCTAAAAATTGCAATATAGCCCTGATTTAAGTTTGATTCGAGTTTAAAAATGGTTTTATCCCATCAAGGTCCTTCCACGTTTTTAAAGTTTTTTTAAACCGTTCCACCTTTTAAAATTACACACAGGGTCCTTCTAACTTTTGCCCGCATTTAATTTAGTCATGTTTTTTAATTTAATTTGTTTTTAAAATGGGTTAATGACCCTATAGGTCCCTATTTTTTTAAATCTTTTTAATTTAATCCTCTTCAGTGTTTAAATTTGTTCAATTTGGTCCTTTTCCAGTGTTTAAATTACCTATTAGGCCCTTAGATTTTATATTTATCCAAATCTAACCTTGCATTGCATGTTTATTTAATGTTTTTATTTCTATGCCATTTATTTATTCATGTGTTTATTTCACTTATATGCCCTATTTGTAAGTTTGTTTTTTATATTATATATTTTTTCCTCTAGTTTTTAGGTTTGATCTTTTAGGTTAGTTTAGGGTCTAATATAATTTAGTTAATTTAAAATTATCTGCTCGTATTATTGGGGCATAATTTTAAACTAATTAAATTAAATCTAGGGTTAGTTTTAGGGCCTTAGCTAGATCATAGGTTCGAATCAATTTAATCCATTCAAATTTATCCTTAGCTCGTTGGAGTAAATGTTAAATGCATTAAATTGGATGAACGACCCTTGATTGTTATTAGGGATAAAATTGATATTTGACATAGATCGCCTAATTTAAATCATAATTAATTAATTCGATTAATTTTAAATAGAATCCTTGGCTCATTGGGATCTTAGTTTAAAATTAATCAAATTAATCATTGTGATTCAAGATAATCAATAAAATGTTAGGGTTTTCTAGTTTTTTTAGGATTTAATTAATTTATGGCTAATATTAGACTGACCTAGTTAATAATTAGAGAACTAACTGATTTCCAATAATTTGTGCCTTTTAGGATAGGATTCTAGTGGGCCTAGGGCTTTAATTTCATGCAATTCTTTGTCATGCATTTTAATTGTCATTCATATGACTTTTATGGTAATTACACGTATAATAATTAATTAACTTAAATAATAAAAAAGAGGTAGTTATTAATTTCGATATTTGTGTCGTAACAGTCCTGGCTCAATGGATGCTGACCAAATATTTGAATTAATTCTTACCGTATGAAGGTAAATTTTAAAACAAATTAAAATTTGACAAGTCATACCATCATGTTTAACTGCTTGCATCATGCATAAAGGTGATGAACGGAGTTCGAACCATAAATTAACACTACAGTCAGGCTTATTCGATGTCAGTTTAATCTATGGTCTGAGGTATCGTCACCCTTATTAATTAAATATTTAATTAATTCGAATTCACCAATTTGACAAAGCCCGTCTAAATAAAGTCTAAATTCAATCGCGAACAATTTAATTAAATTCAATTTAAATTTCGATAATTTCCATCAATTAAAGGCAACATATATTTTGGTACCATTTTCGGGCGCGATGGGGGTACTAATCCTTCCCCACGCGTAACCAACTCCCGAACCCGTTTTCTAAAAACATTTTCCAAAAACACGAATTTTGTTTTATGGTGTCCGGCCTACCTTAGTGGCCGGTGGCGACTCCAAGTCTTTTTGTTTTCAAAAACACGAATTTTTAAAAAATTTCTCATTTTCCAAACATTTTCCAAAAAGGCGAAAGAAAACCTATTATTCCTTTTTAACAATCTCATTTCGATCTTAAAATTTGAATTTTCAAAGAGATCGCTACAGGATCAGATCCAAAATACACACCCCTAATTTGAACCCTCAATTATAATCAAATCTTTATTTTGGTACTTTTCTAATTTTTCTAAACAATAATTCTAAAAACAATGAAAAATTAAAAAAAGTTAGAAAAAAAACATATGAAAATTCATAATTTAGATTTAAAATATAAAAATATTTTTAAAATTATAAGTTTGACATAAAATTTTAATAAAACAATTCATAATTTCCATTACTTACACTATCACTGTCCCTCCCCTCTAACTGTTGGAACTTGCACATAGACATCTAGTCGTACTAGATTTTTCAAAAGATGTTTCAAGTTTAAAATCGAAAAAAAAAATATTTTTGATATCATTATGTATAATAGTCAATTTTATCAAATTATACAAATGGTTAGAGCTTTACAATTATAGTACTTATTTATTTTCCCCATTTTTTGAAATTACAAGTATAATTATATATATACAAATAATTATAGGTAAAATAATGAATTAGAATAAATATTTTACGCACAATAAAATTTAAACTATAATAAAATACAAATAAAATTCCATGTATAATACTAGTCGTGTACGATAAAATTCAAATATATATACTTAACTCTTTTGAAATCTCAACATTACTATTAAGTTAAGGTACTATTGACATTAATATAATTTTTTGTTGGTTTAAATTTAGATAATATTTATGTTAGAATCCACTTGCACTATATAAAACTCAATTAGTTTTACACTAATTTATGAGAGTGGAGAATCTAACAAGTGATCCCAATGAAAAAGAGAATGGTGTTCATCCTAGAAGATTCAGGTCAAAACCGCTTTGTCTGCAAGGTTTATGCGCATTGTGAAAATGGTTAGGAATATGTATGAAAAGATACTACCTTGTAATCACATTAAAATTATGAGAGTGAAATGGATGGATGAGATTACAAGTTGAAATTGTAAAGTTTTTTAGGGAGTGTTTAATTTCATCCATCCATTTGATTCATCCAGAAATCATAAACTAGTGTAAAACTAATTGAGTTTTATATAGTGCAAGTGGATCCTAACCATATATATGTGGTTATAATTTTTTTTACACATTGGCATAATGTAACAATCCAGGTTTTGGAATCCGAGAGTTGGGTAAACCCGAGTCGCGGGCCTTGCTTGTTGGATCTAGATATTGAGCCGTAATGGGCCCCATAAGAGTTTTGGTGGGCTTCTATGAGTTTTTTTTGGGCTTGGATGTAACGACCTGGATTCTCGAGTTAGTGAATCGGGTCTCGGGCCCGGATTATGGGACTTTATCTTTGAAGACGAAGTTAAAGGCTTTTATGTTGGGCCCATTATTTTGGAAATGGTTTTGAAAATTTAAATAAGAGTTGGTGGAAAAAGAAAGAGGAGTTGATGAATGGAGAGAAGAGGGAAAAGGGGAAAAAAGATAATGGGAGAGAGAAAAGAGAAATGAGAGAAAAGTTGAGGGGGGTTTAAACTCCGATATATGGGGATTCAAGTATCCGTTCGTGACACCTTCTAAATTGTTGGAAAGATCTCGTCAGGATGAGTTTTCCGGTGGTCACCAAGTCGTCGTCGTCGCTGTCGTTGGTCGGGGTAAGGGAGTTGAAGTTTTGGGTTTTTGAAAAGAGGTAGTTCCAATGGGCAAATCACAAAACAGGGGGCACTATTGCTTTCATTTGCGTCGAGATAGCGGGGTTAAAGCTTGTCATTACCGTCTGACCATTGGAGTAGCCTTCACATGTTGCCCCTATGCGTGGCTAAGGCGTAGCTGCAGTGGGCAACTGTAACCGTCGACCGTTGATCGCCACCGTTGACTGGCATTGACTTTTTCTAGGAGACCCTACCCAAGGATTTCTCGACATTCTAAGCCTATTGGCGCAATATGTTTCTCCAAATTCAAACTCGGTAAGTTGTTTTTACGTGTTTCATCCCCTAAAGTAGTCTGATAGTATGAGTTGGCTTATGTAATTGTATTTGTTTTATCTAAGGTTTTGATGGACTCAAATATTGGAATTAAAAATGATGTTTGGAGGAGCTTGGATGGGGATTTATCACTTGGGATTAAGGTTAGTACACCTCAAACTCCGAAATACTTCATGAGCATCATAAGCGTAATTGCCTTGCATGTTAGTGATTACAAATTAGGAGATGGTTAATAAACATGTCTTGATACAGGTATTACGAGTCTTGGTAATTACTAAGATGCCTGATGAGTTGAGAATATTCGAGTCTATTATGAGCTCTAGAGACCGTTTATGATTGTTTGAATATTCGTGTGATTATCTGGTTGATTTACTTGCTTGTTGTGTTACTTGGATGCTTGAGATGTGAATTGGCATGTTCGATGGAAATTATACTAATTGGACTGATAATTGGTAATATTCGAATAAATGATTATAAAGCTGGTAATTAATATTAATTGATTTGATGATTAAGCAAACCAACTCTAATAACTCTTATAAGCTTTAGAGATCGATTAAAGTGTTATAATATCGTAAATTTAAGAAATAGTGCAAACCCCTGAGTGGGGTACTAGTTTGAGCTGGGGCAGTACCGATAAGTGATTGGGAATTATTGGTATGAGTTGAACCGTACTAGTACTTTTGGAAATTAGGAATTTCTAGTAAGGTAATTAGTAACGGTACGCGTGTGAGTACTGTTAACCAGGAGTACCGTATCGATACTCGTATTCAAGTATCGATACCAGCTGAATGAATAGTTTAAAATACTAATATAAGATAAGGGTAAATACGAAATATTAATAATTGAATTATGCCTTGTTAAATGAGATAACGTGGATTACTAGAGACAATGAATGAGATAAATTTTACACTTCTCTATAATGTATTAACAACTTGGTAAAGCTAGGGTGATTGCTTGTAATAGTAAACCTTAGGGATCATTGGTGGATCATGTCTGAATGTGCCATGTATGGACACTTGTGAGTTGTGTATTTCTTGATATGAAGACCACTCGATGTGAGATTCTAAGTGATGATATAAAGACCACTCGATGTGAGATTCTGAGTGATGACATAAAGATCGCCCAATGTGAGATTTTGAGCTGTAATAACCCATTTTTTCCCAAACCCATAACCCGAATCAGGCCCAAAATCCCCAAACTGACCTAAACCCTAAATTCAACCCAAACCTAAAAACAAAACCCTAACCCTAATTAACTTCAGCTACCGCCTCTACCCTCAAGCCGTCACCGTCACCTCCATTAGCCGCCTTCGCCGCCACCTCCGTTAGCCACCGTCATTGCCGGTAGCCAAAACCCCAATTACAAAAACTAAATCAAACTAAAACCCTAAAAATAAATAAATCAAACCATAAATTAATCTAACCTAAGCCATACCCCTACTACAACCACTCATTCCCTATCTCACCCATTCGACCGACAATCCCTTAAAATCCTGATCTCCCCAACATTATCCAGATCTGCATATTAAAAAAAGGGCGTTATTGTTAGTTCGGTTATAAAACCGAAACAAATGTAAACAAACAAAGGGGGAGATTAGATCCAAAAAATTTGTAAGGGGGATCTGAGAGGAAAAAATAGAGAGTTTTAGAAGGGGATTTTGGAGATCGAAAAAAATTGTAATATGAGGGGTTGATAGTCGAAAAGAAAATTGTAAAAATGGGTTCTTTTGTTAAAAAAAAGAGTTTTAGGGGTTTTTTGGTTCTAAAAATCTGTAAAAAAGGGAAGGGAATACGAAATAAAAAACAAAGGTAGTTTCCGTTCCTTTCGTCACATTTTTTTGATTTAAACATCCATCTGAAATCAGTTTTTTTTAAATCAAAACTTTATTTCTTTATCTTGAAGTCGAATCTAAAAATAAAAAGGTATATCGAGTTTACCTTCGATTTGGGGAGAAAGATCGCTGTCCCAGTCGTGTCATCTCTGTCGTGAGATCATAAGGCCGGTGAATGGCGTGAAACCGAGATGAGCGGCGCCGCTGCTTTGGCTCGAAATGAGAGAAAATGGAGGGTTAGATAATTAGGGTTTTGTTTTTTTTTAAAAATAAAATCTGTTTGAATATAAAAAACCCTTTTTAATCATTAAACCAGCATATCCAAATCGACGCCGTATAAAAGCCTGATCCGCGCGGTGGCCTGGTTACCCGGAGAGGATCCATATTTTTTTAAATGGTCTAATTACCCTCAAGGTCTTCGGTTTTTATCCTGCATTTATTTTTGCACCTGGATTAATTATGTGATTGGTCCTTGCCTTTCTTCCCACCTCTCTCTTTGTCCCTTATTTTTGTTTTTTTCATTTCTCGCACTCTAGTTTGCTTTTCATGTTAATTTGGTCACTGTTTTTATTATTATGTTTTTTTCTTCAATTGTTAGTTCTTTAATTATGGTTGTTTGCGTTTGAACCTCCTTATTTCATGCATTTCATATTTATGCCCATGCATTTTACATTTAATTGCATTTTAGCCTATTTTATATTATTCCTTGCCATGTAATTTAATATTCATGCATTCTAGTCCTTGTTATTTAATTTTATGTTGTTTCATGCACTTTTAATGAGATCCATGTATATATATTGAGCATTATTATTATTATTATTATTATTATTATTATTATTATTATTATTATTATGTGTATATAATATACTATTACTATTGTACCAAATAGTTTACTTTATATATATTAATATCATATAGGATATGTGTATACATATATGTATTTTTATTTATGGTTAATATTTTTATGTATAATATATATATATTTTATATATATCGTGTATATATAAAGTTTTATGCATATTCGTAAAATAAAGTATAGTATTTTGTTTAAATGACCATATATATAAAAATAATAATGAACACTTATTTTTGTAAAACTATATATATATAACTAGTAACTTAATATATATATATATAAGTATATTTTTGCTAAATAAATATTAAAGATATTTTACCTTAAATATTATATTTTAAGTATATATATAAAATAGTAATAAATACTTATTTTGTAATAATATATATATATATATAAACTACTAACTTTATATATATATATATATATATAGTTTTTTAATAAATATAAACATTAAATATATTTTACCATAAGTTATATTTTTAAACATATATGAATATTTACATGCTACCTTATAAATTTGCATCATAATAGTAATCGAATATGGTTAGAATTAAGGTAATATTTCATTTATTTAGGGAATTTGAGAACTCGTGTCCCGGGCGTAAAGGGATGCGACTTTCTCGATATCCCTATATAAAAAATGTATCCTTACCATTTTAGGATATAATATTTAAGGGAATTTTCTTTTATTTAGAAAATCGAGAAATCATTTCTCAAGCGTATAGGGATGTGAACTTCTCGGTTATTCTAAATAACGGAACGTTTCTTAAAATATTTAGAATATTTTCATGCATTTAAGAATCATATTTTAAATTTTAATCAAATTCATAATTTCCAATATCAAGACATTAAATAATCGGCTAGGTACCAATTTTGGGAGGTGTGGGGGTGCTAATCCTTCCCCATCCGTAACCGACTCCCGGGCCTAAATTTTTTAATCTCTGGTTTTATTTTGGTGTCTGGTCTACCTTTTTTTAAATGATCGGTGGTGACTCCACATTCTAATTTCAAAACCGGGCGGGGTTTTTTTAAACTAAATTAAATAACAAGAAAAAGAAATTTTAAAACAAAAAAGAGAGCGCTAAACGGATTTGGGTGATTACACTGAGTATTAATTCTACTCGATGTGAGATTCTGAGCCATCCACTCAAATTCGAGTAAAGACTCAATGTGAGATTCAGAGTATTGATTATACTCGATATGATATTCTAAGCCGCTCAGTCGATTTTGAGTGAAGACTCGATGTGAGATTCCAAGTATCGATTCTACTCGATGTGAGATTTTGAGCTACCCACTCGATTTCGAGTAAAGACTCAATGTGAGATTTTGAGTATTAACACTCAAAGTTGCCTCAGATTGTTGAGACATGAGTTAGTTAAATAATGTTAGAGTCGAGGATGTACCCTTCTCTCGCCACCTAAATGGTGTCATTGTTGTATGTTGTAGTTATTCTAGAGCCTTCAGATGTGTTATAAGAGTTTGTGGCAAGGAATCTTCATTGTTTTATGAGTGAATAATGGTTGTGACATGGGTATGGATGACCCGTTTTCAAAATCAAAAAGTGGATGTACGTTGGGGGTAGACCTTTTCGTTTCCTTAAAAATGAGTCTCGTTGATAGTTAGGAAGCATCGACGCTTGTTGCGAAGGCTGTCCTCAGAGATAGTGGATTCAGGATCTAATAGTTCGCTTGAGTATTACAGCAGTTAGATGTTTTACGGGTTGGAAGAAAGCTACCTTCTCAGGAGTTATTGTACCTTGGAAATTATTTTGGTTAATTAAGCTCGATGTTAGCTGGTATTGTTGGGAGTGGACTTGAGGTTCTGAAACCTTAAGGAAACCCATTATTTGGTAAGGAGAATGTTGAACTGTTGCTCTTTTCACTGTAATCTCTATAGTGGTTGTTTAGAAAATGCACAACGGGGCTGTGAGACATGTTTGACCGTTCGTTGGATACCAATATGTGCAGTTCGATGCTCGAGAGCTTTTAGACTATCAAAGTGTTTGTTTATGCCTCTTGGAGGAGTCATCAAGACTCCCTCCCCATCAAGAACATAAGTAAATGTTGAGGTAAGGTTGAATTAGACGTCGGTGCCCACCGTCTTTGTTAAAGGACATTGACTGGTTGAAGAAATCAGAGATTTAGTTGTGAAGGCGCAACTCAAATGAAATTTCTTTTGTTTTAATGTTTTGCCCAAAGGAGAACCAAGCTTGTCCGCTAGCAAGAGGTTAGTTTGTTGAAGTAGTGCTTAAACTGTTAATAGCTTGTTACGCAACAGTGAAAGACCGTTGCGTGTCTCATAAGGTGGATGGCTCGTTTAACCGATTGTGAAGTACCAGTGTGTTTTTCTCATATTGGTTCGAGAATAAGATGGTTTTGGTTAAAGTGTTAAAGGCTTGAAGTTTCAAAATAGATTTTGGAATAATGATTTCTCTTTTTAAAATGGGTCGTGGTAACAGTTGATGTCTGCAGTGATGTTTGAGGCGTTTCAGGGATGATAGAGTGAGGACCACCTTATTGTCTCTCGAATATAAGTTTGATGCTTTGCATGACACGTGTGAATGTATAAAGAATATGGAAATATGAGCGTTGACGAGATAATGACCTTATGTATGGGAAAGGTTAGTTACCGTGTAATCAATTAAGGAATCAACAGTTGGGGACTTCATAAATGCTTTTTTTTATATCACAGTTTTCTTGAGGAAACCGGTGAACATTAGTGGAGATTCGAGTTGCATGGGACCGTTATGTTATGACAGTGGTGTTGACCCAATTAAAGTCGAATAAGATTTTAAGATCTGCGAAGATGTTTTGTTGTATCGTTAGAGCTGCATTTTTGTGTTAGAAGTGGGAATATTGTGTTCGTCTTAACAGTTTGAAACTTTGAGTGCATGATCTTTAAGGAATTTGAGAATTTGACAACAACGTGAGTCAGAGAAATTAAGAGTTGTTAACCGTATGTAATCGATCATCACCTAAGTAAAGTGAACTTAATAAGTGAGGGGTGTACAAAGTTAGTTCGGGTAAGAGTATCATGTTGCCCATGGTACCCACGTGTTTTGATTAAGCACCGAGTTGAAGATTGGGTAGCTTTGAAAACCGTGAGAAGTAACATCTGTTTGTAATTAAAAGCATACAGTATTACAATTGAGTTTAGGCTCAATGGTTTTGATGGACTTCAAGATATTATCGTGGGTACTTTAGAGAAAAATGTATCAAGGCGAGAAATTCTTCCTACATAGTATAGGGGTTAGTATATGGCGGATTTTGATAGCGATTGTTTGTACCAACTTTCACCGCGTACTTTGAAGACACTATGGAGTCGTGTGTTTAAGATAATGATAAGTAACTGACTTGCTATCAGTTGGGTGTCAAACATTGAGTTACTCAGAGTTGGTGGGATGCTTTGGTATTCATCGGTGGAAATTAAATAGATGACCGTGGATCTTGTACAGGATTTGTGAGTGCACAATTTTGTTGGAATTTTGTTGAGTAATGATATAGTCCTTGGTATGTACCATTTGATATGTTTTTAGAAAAAATGTGAGCCACATAAAAAATCGGCTTAGTTGTTTGTGGTTTGGGTTTTACAACATTACTGTGTGTACATGCTACCTTTGTAACCCTCTTAGATCGATAGGGTAATCCGATCCTGTAACACCCATTTCCCGTATCCATCATTGAATACGAAACAGAGATGTCACAATGCCTTTATTTACAAATCTAATTGTTTTTTGTAAAACAAATTATATTACAATTTAGTATTTATTTACAAATCTAATTAATCACGTAAAATTTAAAACTTTATATTTTCGTCTTCAAATCGAGTTTAATTTCAGGCAGCAACTTGTTAATTTAATTTAACTTTATATAATTAGCAAAACTGCCTGATTTAAAATTCATCCAGATTCCAAATAAAATGCGATTTATATCAAAGCATGCATAACTTTTTAATAAACATGCCAACTAGTGAATATCAAACAACCTTAAATATTATATTACTGATACTGATGTACTTGTTTTCGATAAATGATGTTCGCTAGTGCTCCTTACTCCAACGCTTCTCTTTTCCTATGCGTGAAACATTCACACGCTAAGTATAACTTAGTGAGGCAACATAAAATAATTTAAACAATTCACTATAAGAAAATGACATAAACAAACATAACACAATATATAAATATATATATGGAATTATAAAATCGTAAATCTGACTTGTCAAAGTCGTTCCACTATTAGGCAACCTGTAGAATCTCAAAATTCAAATATGTATAAAACAGGTTATACCAAAGAAATTCTTCATTGAAGATTCAAATTCATTTCACTGGAATCATTCTTTGCACTTTCACTTTCAATATAATTATAGCCCAACGTAAAGTAAATGAGATTGCATGGTATGCGAGTCACTGTTGAGTATGCACATGTGCGGCATCAACAAATATGTTGTGCCATAATAAATCATTGTATCACTGTATCAATATACCACTGCTGTAATTTAACAGCATCACTGTATCACTAGGTCATAGCTGTAGAACACAGCACCACTGTATCACTTTATAACTGTTGTACACTTATACAACATCACTAGGTCATAGCTGTAGAACACAGCGTCACTGTATCACTATATCACTATACTCCACCTTATTGGCAAGCCAATTATACCAAGAATCTCAAAATGCTTACAATGGGCTTTTAATAATCACTATCATGTATTCTTCACTTATTTAAAATTTCAAATTAACATATCACAATATCATATAAAAGTGTATTGGGCAGTTCATACCCAAAATTAATTCGTAATTCATTTCAAAAATCTTTGAAAATATATCATTTACGATTCAAAAATATTTATTTATTTTAACACTCGAGATCGACTTATCGCAAGTCTTTTTCATATCATAATAAAAATAAGTAAGAATGCACGCACCTGGGCCATTTATTATCTTGCCTCACTAAGCTTACTCATTAATATTTTCGTTTCCTTGAATACTTATACCTTCCCTAGTAATTCTTGAAACTGTAGAAATCAATCGAATATTCTTATTATTATACACTTACTTAATTCGAGACTAACATTGCCAATAAAATACTAATGTTTGCCATATACCTTATTTTGGGTCCTTAGTGACCATTTCTCGATTTGCGCGTGTCATCCTTGCGTAGGGGCCATGCTAATCTTCTATGTATCATTTCAATTTTATCAGATGTCCCCGTATCACACGTAGGTACTTCGGACAAGATAGCAGAAGAGGAGCTGCACATCGTTGGAACAAGTTAGCTTGCATTATCAGTAAGTATCACCACATCCTAGTCTAGTGGGGCATGTATAGATATTAAATAAATAGCTATTTTGTATGATCTAGAAACATGACTTAATTTGAGGAATTAAGAATATTAGAAAAGATGCTTTAAACAATTTTTTAAACTTAATTGGTTGTTTATCGAATAGCGATTCACAAATCAAGAAAGGGTCTAGGCAGCACACATAGTTTTCACCCTGAATTATATTTTCATTTTAATAACTGCTCAAAGTATTTTATAAACCAATTCAGGGTCGAAACTAGGTAACTATAGACAGATTTGTAATTTAGTGAAAACCGAGAAAAAGGTTGTTTAATCAAATTTGTTTTGCATCAAATGATTATAAAAAATTTTACAAGTTTGAAAATCAGTGCAAATCAGTTAGTAACATCTTTAATGTGTATTCGAATGTCGAATATACGTTGAGGGTGTTACAGATCCAATCTGAGGTGCCACATTAGGGTCACAAGAGCGACCCACAATAAAATTTCAAATAAACAAATTGTCAAACATTTAAAATCATAAAACAAATTCTAAATTAAAACATAAGTTCTGTAAATCATTCGAACAATAAACCAAAAATCCTTATTTAAGTTACAATACAAATTTCTGACTCTAATATAAAACAAGTCGTGTCATACATGCCCACTAACTGTACCAGTACCGTACTCTAAAAACAACGCTGAAAGAGCTCCAAACACTGATGTCAATCACTATACTACGATAAATTTCTTCTAACCTGTGATGGTAAAAACAAGGTGAGCTTTGGAAAACTCAGTAATAAAGAACTACCGAGATATTCTAAAGGCACTGGTAGGAATATGGCAAAGCGTAAAGCTATCATGGTGTTCCGGGCAACACTAAGGTATGATTTAATTCGATATTTCAATAAAGTGATTTATCTAAAGGTAATAGGGTTGTTCTTTCTACAACCACTCGAATATCATGCGAGAAGCCTATAGTATGAAGAATCAGAAGAGAGATAGTTTACGGAAGTTGATCTCAGGAGCTTAGTGTGTTCTATTGAGTGCAGATAGAAAGCATGTAAAGTGTTTCAGACTTTGAGAATTTAATTTAGTAGGTAGATGATTAAAGGGCAGAAAACTTTATTTTAATCACCTAACTACCCTTCATTCGAATTCTAGTATACAGTTCCCCAGAATTCATATATATAAGGGCTTAACCCATGCCCGTTTGACCTATGTACCAACCAAAATGGATGTTCTTAGGTCTCGAATGAATCGTCTTAACTGAAGCATAGAAGCATGAATGCATAATGTATTACCCTAGAAGAAGCATAGAGACCTGACACAAAAGCCAGAAGGTATTACCCTAGAAAAAGCATAGGGACCTGACACAAAAGCCAGAAGGTATTACCCTAGCCGAAGCATAAGAACCTGATATAGAAGTCATAAGGTATTACCCTAGCTGAAGCATAAAAACCTGATACAGAAGCCATAAGGTATTACCCTAGCCGAAGCATAGAAACTTGATACAGAAGCCATAAGGTATTACCCTAATCGAAGCATAGGAACCTAATACAGAAGCCATAAGGTGTTACCTTAGCCGTAGCATAGGAACCTGATACAGAAGCCATAAGGTATTACCCTAGCCGAAGCATAGGAACATGATACAAAAGCCATAAGGTATTACCCTAGCTGAAGCATAGGAACCTGGTATAGAAGCCATAAGGCATTACCTTAGCCGAATCATAGGAACCTGATACAGAAGCCATAAGGTATTATCCTAGCCGAAGCATAGGAAACTGATACAGAAGCCATAAGGTATTACCCTAGCCGAAGCATATGAACCAGTAAGGCCTTCCAATCAAATCCGAGAGTATACTCTAGAGGAAAATCTATTTTCAATCAGTAAGCAGTAATATCAAAAATTAAGGATCAGAGATCAGAAATCAAATACTTATACTTATCAGTAAAAAATATAGGAATCAGACTTACATATATACATATATACGTTAAGTGAAACAGGAGCCAGAGAACACACTTTCAAACCAGCACAAGGGTATACTTTCTGATAGATGGACGTCATGCTTCAGAATAGAGAGACAATCTTGATTCATTTTTTAGATGTACTTGATAGTTAAAAAAAGGAAATACGCATATTTTTCAACATCGAATTTATCTCTAAATCGAATTTCTTATAATATGATTTTGGTAGCTAAGGTTTTAACAAGTATTCAAGGATAACCGACTTATCAGTTAATTTACAAATCTCAAAATTTATACGTATCATGTATTTCTTAATCATATCACAAGGGTCTTTATCAGTATACTTATATTATATTCTGCTTTATTTAATTATTTTTGCATTAACCATTAACCATCATATTCCTTAGAGCTTTATTAATAAATTTCAGGCTTTTTGGAGTTTTTGTTGATCTTTAATCATAAGTATGTTTAATCAATTAATTTATTACTTGCATTTCAGTATTTCAAGTTCTTTTTGCCCTTCCACAAAAAATTATTTATTACCGAACTTGAGAGTATATACGTCATTTTGATTAATTAGTAATCTGGTGCCCAAGGATATTTTAGTCCATACAATTCTAACAATTATTCCATACAATTCAGCCTTTATCGTTACATCAATCCATTTATATAAATACAAAACTCACGATGATTATCTTTAATGCCTTATTCACGATTTAAAAGAGTATACAAGTTTTACGTTTCCAGGTGTTTGAAACTTAATACCAGATATTTTCCAAGTAGGTTGAAAATTTTAGATAATTGTATTATTAAGTCTGGAATTAAGTTCTAGGTTATTTTCGTTATTAGGGTTATTTTATCATTTACACCTTAAGGGTATTTTCATTATTAAATTAAATTAAATCTGAATATTTAAAAATTATATATTTTATTTATCATAATTTGGTCTGAAGGCTGACAATCTTATTAATTGCTTACCAAATATCAGAAATCCTACTAAGACATTAGACTTCTTAATTGAGTATTGCGAGTCTTATCCGGCTTACCATTTTTTTGTTTTGAAGTCAATTTGACTTAAGCAGGTTGTTTAGTACACGTATTCATTGTCATATGTTTTAACCAAATACCAATATGTTACAAAAAGCATGAGGGAGGTAGAAATATATTACCTTGATTCCGACTACATCAGTCGTCCCCTTAAAATCTCTTCGTTCACTTTCGAACTCGACATCCCTCTAAATATTCAGATAGATATAACAATGGAAACATTCAATTAAATATACCATGAATCAGTCCTTAAATAAATCACATTGCTTCTAAACTGAACAATTTAAACACATGCAATCTTAGGTTCAAGGTCAGATTCGGAGGCTTTCGAAATATAGTTTTGCAAAATAGACTTCAAAAAAAAAACTCAAGACGTCAAAAACTGTAAAATATGAGTTTTCGAAAAATTTGACTTTTCGGGTCAAAGTTAATGCTATCAGCAGTCAAAGTCAACATTGACATCAAAAATTAACGGTCAAAGTCAACTGAGTTGACTCAGGCTGAGTTGACTCGGACTGAGTTGACTCAGACTGAGTTGACTCAATGAGCTGACTCGGTCGGGTTAGGTTGGGTCGAGTCAAGTGGGCCGAGTCAGATACGGGTCAGACTCGGGTCAGATACGGGTTGGGCTAAAGGCCGTTGTGCCTTATCAGGCCGGTCTAAGGCATACTATAACAGGACTATCTACTGGTCTAATAGGCTAAACTAGGCCTGACTAGACCAATTTATAGCCGAACCAGCTTGGTTCACAAGCGAACCGACCATGGTGGCCAAAAATCACCGACGACAGCTCGTGGATGCCATGCGCGGCCTGAACGACCGAAAGTCATACCGAAAAAAAACCCCAGAACAACCACAAACACCTTTATCTAAAATTTAAACCGTATTATGCCATCGATCTTACCCAAACTTACCCAAATTGGAGGGAAAAAGGTTGAAACTGTCGAAGCTCCGATGAGGCCCTTGCTGGTGGTAAAACAACGATTGGTCGAATGGGTTTTGTTCGGCTTGACACGAGAAGCTCAGATCCTGCAGCCGTATCTCAAACAGATGACAAACTAGGCTAAAAATGCAAGAAACAAAAATGACAGCGGTGCACACCGCGGTCGGGCGATGGCTGAGATCAGGCCGGTGAACAGTAAGGAGAATTTAGAACCTTCTGGGTTATTTTCAATTCAAACAGACACGCTCAAAAAATTAATGAAGGGGTAGCTGGATCGGTTGATTGATTTTATTATTATTGGGTACCCTCAAGGGGTATAATTTAAAATTAACCCCGAGACAGACTTACACCAAGAATGGTTTTAGCCCTGATGGCTAAGATCCTCATCCATTAAGCTAGAGGCCGCGGGTTCATACACCAACAACCACAAATCCTTTTATTTTCATTTTCATTTTTTAACCATGTTTGTCCCCCTTCACTTATAATAATACAAATAAATATTCAGAGTGTTACAACCTTTTTGGTGCGAGATTAGAGGTTTGGGATGGAACCTTATCCCTTGGTGAGATTTCTATGCGATGATAGATTCGATGGTACAAATGACATTTTTTTGAAACGTTATAGTTGAGAGTATAAGATTCTTGTATGAATCGAGTTAATAAGATATGCTTTAGTTACCGATACGAGTTATCATGCGAAGTTTAAGGTAAATGCTTAGGGCGAGTTAAGACGTTGTTCATTTTCTGAAGTCTTGTACATGGCAAGCAATGTTTTAGTTATGGTATGCCATCAGAGTTAGAGTCTCCTTCATGGAGTCACCACGAGAAGAATTACTTCATTTTGGATGCAACGGTTGTTTAACATCCATCCTTTTAGATTGTACATTATGGCGGAAGAATTTTATGTGCATCAATCTTTTTGGTTCTATAGAGTAAGTTAAGTTTCCTTGATGATGTATTCGTGTGACAGTGTGGTCAGGGTACAATGGGATTTTGCTTGTCGTTTGTAATGTTTAGAATCTTCTCTGGTTTACCGGTATAAATTTTGAATATAAAATTTCTTTAAAGAATAGAGAGTTATAATGACTCAGATTCTCGGGTTAGTGAATCGGGTTTCAGGCTCGGGTTATAGGGCTTTATCTTTGAAAACTAAGTTAAAGGGCTTTTATGTTGGGCTCATTATTTTGAAAAAAAGGTTTTGAAAATTTAAATAAGAGTTTGAGGAAAAAAGAAGAGGAGTTGATGAAGGGAGAGATAAGGGAAAAAGAAAAAATGATAGTAGGAGAGAGAGAGAAGGAATGAGAGAAAAGTTGAGAGGGAGTTTTTAAACTCTAATTTACGGAGATTTGAGTATTCGTTCGTGAAACCTCTAGTACCGTTGGAAAGATCTCACTGAGACGAGTCTGCTGATGGTCACCAAATTGTAGTCGCCACTGTGGGTAGGGGAGTTGAAGTTTTGGGTTTTTGAAAATAGGAAATTTCAGTGGGCAAATAACGAAATAGAGGGCACCAGTGCGTCCACCAACGTCGAGATAGCAGGGCTGAAGCTTTCCATTGTCGTCCTACTACCAGAACAGCCTCTTTGCGCCCTCACGGATGCCTCTATGCGTGTGCAAGGAGCAGGTGCAGTTGGCAGCTGTAAAAGACAAGCTGCTGGGCTAGTCGGTCGAGCTGACCCAAGCCAGTCCACTGAGCCGCTAACAAAGCTAAGCTATCGGCCGATGTACCGTCGTGCTGCCACCGCCATCATTGACCGCCGTCGCGCTACTGCCGTCACTGTCGCACCTTCGTTGACCGTTGACTGCTGCCATTGATCGTTGACCGGCGTTGACTTTTTTAGGAGACCGTACTCGGGGGTTTCTCAATGTTTTGAGTCCGTTGGCGCAGTTTGTTTTGCCTAATTCAAACTTGGTAAGCTATTTTTACGCATTTTATCCCCTAAAGTAGTCCAATAGTGTGATTTGGCTTATATAATCGTATTTGTTTTATTTGAGGTTTTGATGGACTCAAATATTGAAATTAAAGATGATGTTTGAAGGAGCTTGATAGGGATTTATTGCTTGGATTTAAGGTTAGTACACCTCGAACTCCAAAATACTTCATGAGCATCATAAGCGTAATTGGCTTGCATGTTAGTAATTGCAAACTAGGAGGTGGTTAATAAGCATGTCTTGATATCAGTATTGTAAGACTTGGTAATTATTAAGATGCCTAATGAGTTGAGAATATTCAAGTCTATTATGAGCTCTAGAGACCGTGTAAGATTGTTTGAATATTCATGTGATTATCTGGTTGGTTGACTTGCATATTGTGCTGCTTGGATGCTTGATACGTGAATTGGCATGTTCAATGAAAATTATACTAATTGGACTGATAATTGGTAATATTTGAATAAATGATTATGAAGCTGGTAATTAATATTAATTGATTTGATGCGTTAGCAAACCAACTCTAATAACTCTCATAAGCTTTAGAGATCGATTAAAGTATTATAATATCGTAAATTAAAAAAATAGTACGAACCCGTGAGTGGGGTACTGGTTCAACTGTACCGATAAGTGATTGGGCCGTATCGGTATGAGTTGAACCATACCAGTACTTTTGGAAATTGGGAATTTCTAGTAAGGTAATTAGTAACGGTACGCGTGTGAGTACCGTATCGATACTCGTATTCGAGTATTAATACTCGCTGAAATAAATAGTTTAAAATACCAATCTAAGATAAAGGTAAATACAGAATATTAATAATTGAATTATACCTTGTTAAATGAGATAACATGGATTACTAGAGACAATGAATGAGATAAATTATAGACTTCTCCATAATGTATTAACAACTTGGTAAAGCTTGGGTGATTGCTTGTAATAGTAAACCTTATGGATCTTTGGTGGATCATGCGTAAATGTGCCATGTATAGACACTTGTGAGTTGTGTATTTCTTGATATGAAGACCACTCGATGTGAGATTTTAAGTAATGATATGAAGACCACTCGATGTGAGATTCTGAGTGATGACATGAAGACCACTCGATGTGAGATTCTGAGTATTGATTCTGCTCGATGTGAGATTCCAAGCCACCTACTCGATTCTGAGTGATGACTTGATATGAGATTTTGAGATTGATTCTACTCGATGTGAGATTTAGAGTCACCCACTTTATTCTGAGTAAAGACTCGATGTGAGATTCTGAGTATTGACGCTCGATGTGAGATTTTGAGCACGAGTGTATATTCTCGATGACGTGTGACATCGGGCCTTACCTTAGTTTTATGGTATAATGTATTGTATGACTTGTGTGTCTAACTCATATGGTTCGCGAGATCACGAGTATGATTGGGCCTTACGGGCCATGTATGATGTTTTACTATAATTAAGAACATGTGTTTAGGTGACTAGTGGTAGCACCAAATGTTTAGTTATCTCTTCTTATTTCTAGTATTAGCTTGCATGTTTACGTTTATGATTAGCATGAATTATAATAGGGTAGATGTGTACCATTGAGTTTTCTAAGCTCAATGCTCGGAATCGTTTTTTCCATGTGTAGGTTGATCGCTAGATCGTGGGATCGTAGAGCACCATCAGATCAGGATTCTAGTACGAAGTGATCTTTAGAGTACGTTATTTGAGTTAGTGGGCTATGTATTCATAAGAACTTACACATTGGAGTCTGTAATCTTATTTTTAAACAAATTGTATTAATTTAATCGTACATTCAAATAATTTAAATTTAATTTAAAGCTTCTTTGTACTATTTTGATTTCTTATCTAAATTTACAATTGTTGGCTTTAAATGTTTTTGTGATTTACTTGTTGGACTAATCCAGTTTGAAAAATTTTATGGTTTTCGGTTTGGGCTTGAGCCCCAAATGTGACATCCGGGTCGAGGGTGTTACATTGGATGTTGGGTTAGTGTTTGAATGAGGAATGTTTAATAAGGGGTAAATGAGTATTTTCCCTCAAGGAAGAGACAAGGTTGCCAATTCTCTTATTTTTTCTGTAGAATTTAAAGATGATGAGATCATCTTGTCTCCTATCTCTTTTCGCATCTTCATATTCCTTTAAACACCCATCCCCAACTTAAAGTTAAAGATGAAAACTTATTGTTGAAAGGGAATTCTGAATTGATCATCAAGGAGAAGTTTATCAACAGCTCAAGATCTTTATTTCAAGGTGTTCATCTCTAGGTTTGGTGGAAGTTGAGTTTAGAAGCTTGAACCAAGGAAAAGAGGTGGAAGAAGCTTGGTGGGTGCTTCATTTCGGTTTTGCTTGCTTAAGGTTAGTACATTTATGACTCTTACATTTTATGATGATCCTAAAATGATTGCTTTGCTTGGTGTATGGTTATGGTTTGCTAAGGTTGGGTTTTAGAAGCTTTAAACCCCTTTAATGGTAAATCAAAGATTGAATGTTGATAATGTATAGAATTGGTAAGAATCCACCTAATAACTTCCTTATAACGTGTATGCCTAATTTGGTGTTAGACTATTGAGTTTAGGGGGGCAAAATTAGAGAAATCCAAACTCTAGAAACAGAGTTTTGGGCACACGTATTGATACAGGCTAGGCCAGTATCGGTATACTCTCTTAGAAGTGAGCTCTTCTAGGTATTTTTACAAAGGGTATCGGTACGGGCTAGGGGCGTACTGCTACCACTATTCTATTGCCAAATTACAGTAGCAAAATGGCATATCGATACGATAAGGGACATTTTGGTACGAGTAGGGTTTCGGTATGTAGGGTATCCGTATCGATACATGGTTTTGGTACACAAGGAGGACGTATCGATACCGGGCCGTGATTATTTTTTTCAAACCTAAAGTGGCTATTGATACTCGAGGAAGAGTATCAGTACCTAGAGGATCGTATCGATACCCATGCAGGAGTATCGATACTCGCTAGGCAATCTACCCAAGAAGTTTGAGTTTGCGTTTGGAGGTCCCATAATTCGAGGTAAAGGTCCTGATGGGTCTCTAAAGGTGTAAAATGAGTTGTAAAACTGAGAAATCAAGAATAATACCATATATGCAAAATAAATGGCTAATGACTTGGTAATCTTTGGGTGAATTGATTGTATTATTAACCCATAGAGGTCCTTGGTGGATCAATCGATGTTGTGTGGCGTGTAGGATCCTTGCTAGGTGCTGGAAGGATGTTTGTATAGTCTTGTTGCTTTGAATAACGAGATAATCTAATGAGAATTTAGTGAATGAACTTGAAAGACATGAATTAATAATGGTAAAGAACTGAAATATGCCTTGAGGCATTTGTAATGGTACGACATGATTATTTTTATCTCTTGGTGAGATGTATGGATGCTCAGGGAGCATATGTATCTTGTGTGTTATGGTAAGGAATTCAGATGTCCTAGAGTTAGTGCAAGGGCACTTATATAATGGGATGTGTACTTCGGGCAGTGTGATCGAGTATGTCTGATGTATCCACAGGCTATGTGATCTGGGTAGAGTTAGAAAACTATCCTTGGCTTTGGTGAACCGAATAAAGAAACTTAACTCGGTGGGTTGTATGAGCTCGAGTAAACTGATTGGCTGAGTGACCTCAGGTAAAGGCTGTTTATGGCTATTGTGATCCAAGTATGTCTAGGACGTATCTATGGTTATGGTGATCCGAATATGGTTCAACTAACTTGATGATTATGTTATCACGGGTAACTCGACGATTGTGTGACCACGAGTAATATAGGGCTTCGTTGGCCATTATGTAGGTCATGTATGGTTATTTATACTTGTTGTGTGAATAATAGTTAATGGCTATATTACCCTAGAGCTGTGTGATCAGGGTACAATATGCTTTAACTCGGTGGACTGTGTGAGCTCGAGTAACTCGATGGCCTGTGTGACCTCGAGTATGGTAAAGCCTGGTGATGGCATGTGAAACTTCTTTTAATTAATGATGCCTCGAGACAAATATTGTGGACTCTAGCTAGGGTAGGCTAAAAGATGATCTTCGTTATATGTGAAGCCTTATATGTGCACTCTCGATTATATCATCCTGCATGCTTGTTTTATGATATTCATGAATTGCAGTAGAGTAAAAATGTACCATTGAGCTTTGTTAGCTCAGCATGCGGAATTGTGGTTTTTTCGTGCGTAGTTTAACATGTTATCTTTTATAGGAGTACATCGTGGGGACTTCCCAACACCGAGCTAGCTTAAGAGTACAATACTTGATATATTAGTTTGGACTGAAATGTATTCATAAGACCTTACCACAGTCGAGTCTGTAACTCTATTTGAATTATTATTTTGTTATACAGTGTATTTTAAACTGGAGCTCCTATTTTTTAAACTCATTTTAAATGTTATTTATCTAATTAGATTTATGGAAATGGATGTTTTTGAGCAATGTCAACGTTGTGATTTTAAATGGAAAATTTGATGGGTCGATTTTTAGAAAACCCGGATGTAGCACTTCAGATTCGAATCGGGATCATGTTTACACATAATGCCAAAAAATACCCCTAACGTTTGAGTGGATAGTCATTTTGGCCCTTATCATTTTTTAAACATTTTAACCTTCAACGTTTCATTTTAGGTCAAAATGGCTCATATGTGGATGACAACTATTAGTTAACTAACAGTAATTTACTTGAAATGACGTGACAAACCTACATGACAGTGCACGTTAGCATAACAATGTCATATAGACAAAGATGTTGTCTTGACAGAATGATACATCAATCAAAAAATAATTTTACAAAATTATATAAAATATAAAATCATTTTTTGCTAACGTGTCACTATATCAAGTCATTTCAAGTTGTTTATTGTTAGTTGACTAACAGTTTTCATCACGAAAGGCCATTTTGACCCAAAATAAAATATTGAGGGTTAAAATGCTTAAAAAAGAATAGATGCCAAAATGAAAATCCAGTCAAACGTTAGAGACCTATTTTGACATTATTCCTTACACATTTACACAAACTTCCTTAAAATCTAAATTTAAATCCCTAATCCTAAAATCATAAATCAAACCTAAAACATAATCATAAACTCTAACCGTACAACCTAAACTTCTAAACCCTACAATTTGGAATAATAACAAATTTATATAGGGTTTCATTGTGAATAACAAATTTAGGTACGTATTTTGAATTACTTTACTTATTAAAGTTGTATTTCATTGTGATTTTGGTACAATTTTTTATGAACTTTCCAAACATGAAGCATGTCATTCCATTAAAATTGCATCACAAAAACCCATACAATATTTTAAAAATGTGCCATGTAAAAAACAAAATTTAAATTAAAAAACTTCAAAAAATCATAAAAGATTTTAAAAATTCAAAATAATTTCATATTTATAATAAAATATCATAATTTGAAACTATATTGAGATTTAAAAAGACTTTTATGATTTTTTGGACTTTTTTCTAATTGAATACATATTTTGTGCACATCCTAGAGTGCTCCATCGTTTTTAATGAAAATTTTACGAGGGTAACATGCTTCATGTTTGAAAAGTTTGGGTCCTGTAACCCCCTAGACCTGCCTATGCATTACACAAAAATTTAGGAGGTCACATTCGGGTCACAGAGGTGACCCACTATAAAAAGCCAAATAAAATTCATGTTCTTTTAAAACAATTAAAAGAATAAAATAATATTTACTTAAATCACCATTACAGAAATTCCTTATGCATACCAGAAAATTTTTGGAAAATTAAATTACAGACTCAAGCATAAAAATAAAACTCGACATACATGTCCATTATTTACACTAATACCGTACTCTACAAGCCATGCCGAGGGAACTCCCATCAGTTATGTTGATTCATCGGAACACGATCAACTATTATTAATCTGCAATGGTAAAAACAACGTGAGGTTGAAAAAGCTCAGTAATACAGAACTAACAGATGATGCTATATGCAACAAGCAGGTATAAGGTTAATTAGAAATGATGTAGTGAGCCCAAATCAAAAATTTTCTGGTACGAAATATAATTCATATTATTATTACACTTGAAGGTAACTAAGTCATTTCTGATTGATTACCTGAATATCAGACAAGATGTCCATAACTCAGATAATCATAGAAGAATATAGATTACGAGATTTTGGCCAGAAAATTTAGTGTGTACCATCACTTACAGATCAAGAATGATAAACGAAACATTTCAGACAACTACAGTGTTTTGACAGGGCAAGAGATAGACATGGAAAACTTAGTATTAACCTAACTACCCTCCAACCGTACTACATTATGCAGTTCCCTAGAACTGCATCCATAAGGTCTTACCCTAGGCCCACAAGCGTAGGAGCCAACCTAAAAGGTTACGTTAGGTTCATAAGGAATTACCCAAGCCGAAGCATCAAAACCTACCCAATGGGCGACCTTGGGTCCATAAGGAATTACCAACGCTGAACCAGCAGAGACTTCAAATCACATCCCAGAAACACCCCAAATCAGATAGTTTAGTAAAGATAGATGAAATGATAAAATAATAATAATAATAATAATCATGCATATATTTTCAAAATGTCAGAAACCAGAGATTATGTTTTTCAGATCAAACACAGAGGTATATTTTCAGACAAACATGATTCATGATTCGGATCAAAGAGAGAGGCCAGTTCAAATCGGGTGGAATATGCATGTGCAAGAAACGTAATAAACAGTTTGAATGAAACTCAGGGATCCTTGATCATTACATATAGAAGACACTGAACTTTAGTCCATTTCAGACTAATTTCAAAGTTGGAACTTTATCGAAGTGATTAAATAACTAAAGCTCAAATAGATTTTGGAAGATCGATACAACATATCACTTAATGCATCAGATACATTATGCTTATCTAGAGTTTCATATATATATTAGGAATGTTTGAGTCATACATGTTCATAATTGAATTTTTGGACATTTGACTACCAAGGGCACTTTGGTAATTTAGCCCAAAAAAGATAAAAAAGAACTCACAATATTCATAATTTTACTTTCAAAACCATACGCTTTAACCATAACTCGTATTATGATGATTCCCAATATTCAGACAGATATGCCTCACGAGTGATCACTCCTTAGTACGGGTATCATCATGTAGTTGAACTGATCACCCTCATAATCATTATTGGCGTTCACCGCTTAGACAAACATGTTTTTGCATTTTATTAAACCAATATATCAAGGTTAGGTTTTTCAACCCTTAGGGGCGATACGATTATCTAGATTTTATCTTAATTGAGACTTATCATGGTATTCTCTTACTCTAAGTCCTGAGGGTTACTTAATCACTCTAGAGGTAAAGGATATCTTATATGTTTTACAAGTTTTGATGCTCGAATATATTTAGATCATTTTGGTCAATACAAACATTTGGGTCCTTTTGGTCATTCCGAACAACTTATTCATTTACGAAACTCGAAGGTATATCCGTCATTTTAGATAATTTTAGCAAATTTGGTACTTGAGAATATTTCAATCAATTCGGTTAGATCAATTCAAAATTTTTTTGAAGTACTTACAATATTTTTATCTTCAAAAACTATTCAGAGTTCGATAAAAATTTCGACAATTTATCATCTTATATATTAAGATTACGATACCGAATTCTTTCACAACAAATCAAGGATTTTAGTTAACGTAGTTGTATTATTAGATCAAGTGTAGATTTCAGTTCATTTTCTTAGTTGCGGTATAATTGTTATTTTTGCATCTCAAGGGTGATTTTGTCATTTCATATCCAATTATTTCTGACAATAATACCATTAACATGATAAATCAGAATAGGATATTTTCTGATTATTAATTATTTGCTTACCTCAGAAAATCCTCTTGATTTATTACACTCATCATCTGAATTATTTTTTATCTTCACCAGATCACCATTCTTTTATTTCGCAATCACATTAACTTAAGCCAAATTAATGTTATACTTAATCGTAATCCTGCAAGCATTAACTGAACACCGACATGTTTCATAAAACATACAAGAGGTAGAAATGTATTACCTTGAATCCTTGCTATGACGGTCAACCCTTGGAACGAAATTCAAACACTCTCGAACCCAAATTCGGCGTCGTCAAATGCAAATACCTTCAATTAAGCATAATCCATAATTAATCCTTAGCTTGATCACATAACTCATAAACTGAAAATTAAACACATGTATTCTCAGGTTCAAGGTTAGATTCAAAAGTTTTCGGGTTTGAATTTCGTGAAACATACTTCAAAAATAGACTCAGGATGTCAAAAAATATAAAATATGACTTTTCAAAAAAGATGACTTTTTGGTCAAAGTCAACGCTAACGACAATAGTCAAAGTCAACGCCGACAACAACAGACAAGGTAAACACTGACTTCATTAGTAAACGGGTTAATAGTCAATTGGGTTGACTCGAACGAGTTGACTCACTGAGCTGACTCTGACGGGTTGACTCACTGAGCTGACTCGGACGTTTGACTCACTGAGCTGACTTGGACAGCTTGACTCACTAAGTTGACTCAGACGGATTGACTCACTAAGCTAACTCGAACAGTGGGCATATTGGTTGGGTTAACGGATAGGGCCAGACAGGTACAGATCGGGTCAAACTCAGGTCGAGTCTGACTCACAAGTCGGTTTAAGACAGAACCAGCTCAATCGATTCAGTCTAGGGCCGGCTTAAAAGGCTCGATTTAACCCAATTTATAGGCCACACCGGGTCTGGCCCAGCCAGTTCAATGGTCACTGTTTAGGGCGGCCGAATATCGCCTCGGTTGGTGCGTGAATCCCACGCGTGGCCTTGGACGGCAGGAAAAAATGTCCCAAAATGCAGTTTTTCCCCAGATTTCACCATAACACACCCAACAACAAATAACACTTCAAGACAAGCAGGAAAAAAGATTGGAACTTACCAAACTTACCTAAAGTATTCACTGATGGTCTTTGATGAGGCTACAACGTTAGAGTTTCGATGATTGGTCGATGGTAAAATAACTATCTTAATAAGTAGAGGACGATGGTGGCACATGTATCTCAAACCAACAATGCTAGTGGCTGAAAAATTCAAAAACCCAAAATAGTTTAACCCTAGGTTTGTTGAACCTATATCCTTCAATTTTTGATGATCAAAACGGTGATGCGACGTGTGGGTATAGGGGTTTTAACAGAGGTACGATGGTGATTTCAAAGGCACCGATGGTGAGTGACACGGTACTACGATAAGGGCAGATCGGGCTAGGGACGGTGATGGGAGTTGGTGAAAGATAAAGGGCTGCAAAAACTAGATCTGGATATTTCTAGAATAAACTTTTAATTCGAATCAAATGGGTGGTTGGGTTGGTTTTAATTATTATTGGATCACATAACTAAAATATAATTTAAAATGAAGCTGGTGTATCTCTTAACCAGACTTAGCCTTGGCTCAAACGGTTAATACATATGCCTACCACTTAAGGGGTCAAGGGTTCAAACCCTTTTGATTGCCATTTTACATTTTATTTCTTTTTTTAACTTTTAGGGTGTTACAACTCTCCCCCCTAAAAAGAAATTTTATCCTCAAAATTTACCATAGTCGGAGGAATGCAAAAACTATCATTCCCTTTATTCACCTACTAAAACTTATCCATCAGAGTATACTTATTTCTTGAGTCTCACAGACTGTCACAGATCAATTTGGCAGTGTCCTAGTCACTCAGACTAACTGGTTAGAATATGGTATTTGAACCTACACAGAATTCCATACGATGTCACGCGAACATTTATCTCATAACTATTCTTAGAAGCAAACTCAATCAAATATGTGAAGCTTTCACAAATACCACAGAAGTCAATCATACAACCCCGAAGTATATCTTTTAGAATCTATATTACTCTTTTAGGTTGACCATCAGTTTATGGATGAAAAATTATATTTTCCGTTTAGACGAGTACTCAGGATCTTCCAGAATCGGGATGTAAACACTAGATTTCAGTAAGATATTTTATATAGCAGCACACCATGTCACAATTTTAAGGAAAAAATGTCTTTCTTTATGTCAATCAAACATAACCAAGGTTTTGAACGGATATCACTTACCTTCAGCGTAATATTCAGACAACTGTTTCCTTCGTGCATAACAGAGTCATCACAGAATTTACACTTTCGTCACGCTCACGGACACATTTCTTTTAAATTCATAATACTTTTATTAGATTCCATCAGAATATTCTTAAACATAATCTTTGTCACTGAATAGCCTTACATGTAATCTTATATCGGTTCTATCACTGAAACCCGAAGCTTGACACTTGTCAAATTTCAAATCTTATTCTCAATCTAATTCATATCTTTATTTTCTCAGGCATCAACTGTCTTAGGTACTTTATCCGGATTCAAATCCATCAAGTTAATCCAAATCACAAATGAACGTTACAGGCATTCCCTGCCAGTACAGATCGAGCTATAATTGACAAAATACTTAGATTCACTTATTTTAGGAAAATGCTTCGATATCGGAGTTCTAGCTCAGGAGAGTACGGTTATGATCTAGGGGCATGCACATACCAGACACCCTATGACAGAAGATCGGCCAATCTACCCATAATGACACAACTCTAAGCTCTGATACCACTAAATATAACCCCTAGATTCGCCTCTACAATACACGTAAATCTAGAAAGTCACATTCGGGTCACAAAGCTGACCCACTATAAAAAAGCCAAATAAAATTCATTTTCTTTTAAAATAATTAAAAGAATAAAATAATATTTGCTTAAATCACCATTACAGAAAATCCCTTATGCATACCATAAATTTTTTGGAAAATTAAATTACATACTCAAACATAAAAATAAAACTTGACATACATGCCCACTATTTACACTAGTATCGTACTCTGCAAGCTATGCCGAGGGAACTCCCATCAGTTATGTCGATTCGCTACAACATGATCAACTATTATTAATCTGCAATGGTAAAAACAACGTGAGCTTGAAAAATCTCAGTAATACAGAACTACTAGATGATACTATATGCAACAAGCAGGTATAAGGTTAATCAAAACTGATGTAGTGAGCCCGAATCAACAAGTTTCTGGTACGAAATATAATTCATATTATTGTTACACTTGAAGGTAACTAAGTCATTTCTGATTGATTACCCGAATATCAGACAAGATGTCCATAACTCAGATAATCATAGAAAAATATAGATTACGAGATTTTGGCTAGAAATTTTAGTGCGTACCATCACTTACAGATCAAGAATGATAAATGGAGTATTTTAGACAACTATAGAGTTTTGACAGGGCAAGAGATGGACATGAAAAAACTTAGTATTAACCTAACTACCTTCCATCCATACTCCGTTATGCAGTTCCCCAGAACTGCATCCATAAGGTCTTACCCTAGGCCCACAGGCGTAGGAGCCAACCTAAGGGGTTACCTTAAGTTCATAAGGAATTACCCAAGCTGAAGCATCGAAACCTATCCAAGGGGCGACATTGGGTCTATAAGGAATTACAGCATTGAACTTGCAGAGACTTCAAATCATATCCCAGAAGCACCCCAAATCAGATAGTTTAGTGAAGATAGATAAAATGAGAGAAAATAATAATAATAGTAATAATAATAATGCATATATTTTCAGAATATTAGAAACCAGAGATTATGTTTTTTAGATTAGACACAAAGGTATATTTTTAGACAGATAAGATTCGTGATTTGGGTCAGAGAGAGAGGCTTAGTTTCAAATCGAGAGGAATATGCATGTGCAAGAAACATACAAAATAGTTTGATTGACACTCAGGGATCCTTGATCATTACATATGGAAGACACTAGACTTTAGTCCATTTTAGACTAATTTGAGAGTTGGAATTTAATCGAAATGATTAAATAACTGAAGCTCAAACAGATTTTGGAAGATCTATACAACATATCACTTAGTGCATTAGATATATTATGCTTATCTAGAGTTATATATATGTTAGGAATGTTTGAGTCAGACTTGTTCATAATTAAATTTTTGGACATTTGACTACCAAGGGCAATTTGGTAATTTAGCCCAAAAAGGATAAAAAAAAGAACTCACAATATTCATAATTTTAACCGCCTATTCTGACTTTCAAAACCATACGCTTTAACCATAACTCGTATTATTATGGTTCCCAATATTCAAACAGATATGCCTCACGAGTGATCACTCCTTAGTACGGGTATCATCATGTAGTTAAACCAATCACCCTTGTAATCGTTATTGGTCTTTCACCACTTAGACAAACATGTATTTGCTTTTTATTAAACCAATATATCAAGGTTAGGTTTTTCAACCCTTAGGGTTACTTAATCACTTTAGAGGTCAAGGATATCTTATCTATTTTGCAAGTTCTGATGCTCGAATATATTTCGATCATTTTGGTCAATGCAGACATTCGGGTCCTTTTGGTTTTTCCGAACAACTTATTCATTTATGAAACTCAAAGGTATATCGTCATTTTAGATAATTTTAGCAAATTCGGTACTTGAGAATATTTCAATCAATTCAGTCATTTGGATCAATTCAAAAAAATTCTGAAGTACTTCTAATATTTTATCTTAAAAAAATCCAAGTTCGATAAAAATCTCGACACTTTATCATCTCATATATTAGGATTACGATGCCAAATTCTTTCACAATAGCTCAAGGATTTCAGATAACATAGTTATCTTATCAGATCAAGTGTAGATTCTAGATCATTTCCTTAGTTGGGGTATAGTTGTCATTATTACATCTCAAGGATGATTTTGTCATTTCATATCCAATTTTTTCGACAATAATTCCATTAACATGATAAATCAGAATTGGATATTTACTGATTATTAATTATTTACTGACCTAAAAAATCCTCTTGATTTATTACAATCATCATCTAAATTATTTTCGATCTTCACCAGATCACAATTCCTTTATTTTGTAATCACATTAACTTAAGCCAAATTAATGTTATACTTAATCATAATCCTCCAAGCATTAACTAAACACCGACATGTTTCATAAAACATACAAGAGGTAGTAATGTATTACCTTGAATCCTTGCTATGATGATTGACCCTTGTAACAACATTCAGACACTCTCAAACCTGAATTTGACGTCCTCAAATGCGAATACCTTCAATTAAGCATAATCCATAATTAATCCTTAGCTTGATCACATAACTCATAAACTGAAAATTAAACACATGCATTCACGGGTTCAAGGTCAGATTCAAAGGCTTTCAGGTTCAAATTTCGTAAAACGGACTTCAAAAACAGACTCAAGACGTCAAATAAACATAAAATCTAACTTTTTAAAAAAATTGACTTTTTGATCAAAGTCAATCTGACGTCAACAGTCAAAGTCAGCGCTAACGTCGGCAGACAGGGACAACGTTAACATTATCTGTTGACGTCATCAATCAATGGGTCAATAATCAACCAAGTTGAATCGAACGAGTTGACTCACTAAGCTAACTCAAACGAGTTGACTCACTGAGCTGACTCGGACATGTTAACTCCCTGGGTTGACTCAGACAGGTTGACTCATTGAGCTGACTCTGAAAGAGGGCATACGGGTCAGGTTAAGGGGTCAGACTGGACGAGTACGGATTGGATCAAACTCAGGTCGGGTTTGACTCGTAAGTTAGTTCAAGGTAAATCGGCTCTACCGATTCAGTCCAGGGCAAGCTCAAAAGGCTCGGTTCAACCCAGTTTATAGGTCAGACCGGGTCTGGCCACGCTGGTTCAATGGTCACCATCCAGGGAGATCGGATATCACCCCAGTCGGCGCGTGAATCCCACGCGCGGCCCTAGATGGCCGAAAAAAGTCCCAAAATGCAGTTTTCCTCAGATTTCACCATAACACACTCAACAACAAACAACCCTTTAAGACAAGCCAAAAAACAAAGATCGGAACTTACCTAAAGCAAGAATGTCGACGGTCTCCGATGAGGTTACAACGGTGGCGGTTCGACAATCGGTCAGTGGCAAAATGATTGTCTTGACAAAAGGGGACGATGGTGGCACATGCGTCTCAAACCAACAATGCTGGTGGCCGAAAAATTCAAAAACCCAAAATATTTTAACCCTATGTTTGTCGAACCTATATCCTTCGATTGTTGGCGATTGAAACGGTGATACGATGTGTGGGCATAGGGGTTTTGACCGGGGTACGACAGTGATTTCAAAGGCACCGACGGTGAGCGACACGGCACTGCGATAAGGGCAGATCGGGCTGGGGACAGTGATGGGAGTCAGTGAAAGGTAAAGGGTCACAAAAACTGGATCTGGATATTTCCAAAATAAACTTTTAATTCGAATCAAATGGGTGGTTTGATTGATTTTAATTATTATTGGATCACATAACTAAAATATAATTTAAAACAAATTTGGTGTATCTTTTCACTAGACTTAGCGTTGGCTCAATCGGTTAACATATATGCCTATCGCTTAAGGGTTCAAACCCCTTTGACTGCTATTTTTACATCTCCTTTATTTCTTTCTTTTTTTAACTTTCAGGGTGTTACAGGTCCAAATTGAATAAAAAATATTTAGATATTAGTAATAATAAATTAGGGGCTAAAATGTCACTTAAACAGAAATATTTAGATATTAGTAATAATAAAAAAAAGAGCATCAGATCTGTAAATAGGGAGATTGGATAGGCTATACACTAGTATGTACTGGTCCAAATCTGAGAATTGCCAGTTATAGAAAGAGACATAAGAATACTTAGAAAACTATAATCTATCTGCACGTACCAATTCACAGAATTTTAGTAACCATAGTTTTAGCGCTGGGGAACAGGGTATGGCTTGATAACCTGGTAAGAGAAGTTAATGATGAATATTGAAGAATCCTAATAGAGTGTGCATGTACTAACCTAATCAAAACTAAAAGACCCAAGGACATGCTTGGGACAGAACAAATTTTAGACTGGTATTGCTCTATACGAACAAAAAGAACAAAAATCTCTAGATACAGAAACATATACATATTTTTGATATTTGAACTACATGGCATAATTTTTCTTCGAGGACACAATACCAGTCTAAAATTTGTTCTGTCCCAAGCATGTCCTTGGGTCTTTTAGTTTTGATTAGGTTAGTACATGCACACTCTATTAGGATTCTTCAATATTCATCATTAACTTCTCTTACCAGGTTATCAAGCCATACCCTGTTCCCCAGCGCTAAAACTATGGTTACTAAAATTCTGTGAATTGGTACGTGCAGATAGATTATAGTTTTCTAAGTATTCTTATGTCTCTTTCTATAACTGGCAATTCTCAGATTTGGACCAGTACATACTAGTGTATAGCCTAACCAATCTCCCTATTTACAGATCTGATGCTCTTTTTTTCCCTTTGTTGCCCTTCCGATCCCTTAAAACAGCTGATTTATGAAGCCTGAAGCCACCAAATGTATGTGGAGATCTTATTATTCTCTCTGAAATTTGCCATGTCCATGACACCAAAAACACCAAGCTCCGTTATATGTGCTCCTCAAGAACCTAGCTAGCCGGCATGCTTGTTGCAGACTTTTATTTCCTTATTTTGTTGTCGTTTATGCTTTCTAGTTTGCATTTGTTTAGGGGTTCTAAACCTTGTACCTTCTTCCTTCCACTGGCAGTTGTACTGAGAGTGCTGAGTTTATTATCTGACATTTGTCTTCTTCGTTTCCTTAATTCCACCTGTTGTCTCAATTTGTGATTGAATCTTATCCTCAGCTTCCCCAGTTTACCCCAATATGTAGCGGTGAAGACATAATCTGGAATACAGGCATTTTCGTTCAATTTTATTAGCATCTAAATCAGCTAAATGGTCCTTGAAATGTCCCTTAATCAAGAAATTCTTTGGTATCAACTTAACTCTATCGAGGGATAGATTCTTGAAAACAGATTACTCAAAAACTTGAAGAGTAATGCCAATTATTTTCCACTTATTCCCCAGCCTAAACCAATCCCCTGAGAGAATAGATTGCCATGAATACCATTTCCTTTGAGCATGTAATATAAATTCTGAGTTATAATGTAGAATTTGGTGGTAGTCATGAAATCTTAAACTATGTTTGGTTGGAGTGAAAAAGGAAAGAAAGTGATGGAAAGAACATAGTTTTTCGGTGCATCCCTTTGTCTGGTAAGATTAAAATGGGTGTATTTGCAGCTTGGAAAAAAAAACTCTCTATTGAAATTAACCATTATGTTTCTTTATTTTCCATCCTTTATACCAAACACAAGAAAGGAAAACAACTTTCTTCTCCCTTTTTACCTCACCATTTTCCAGCTCTCTATTTTCTACTCATGCCGAACATGGTGTTAATGATGCATAGAATGGATGTAATATGGCATCTAGTCATCAATATTTATGGTTCCACTCGTCAAGAAACAATACATGCATGGCATTGCTTCAGTGGGGAAAAAATGCCAGTTTAGGCCCCCGACGGATTTCTTAATTAAAGGACGTTATAAGCATGTGAAAAGATATGTATTGTTCTCTTCTACTTTGTGTAGGTTTTTGGATTATCTCCTGAACAAAGACCTCACATGAAAGGTAAGAGCTTATTCTTTTTTTAATTGTTGCTTGCAACTTGAGAGAATGAAGGAGCTCATTGAGGTGTCTACAACACGCCAGTAAGTGTTTTGCTTAATCTCCCTTATGGTGTTGTGTATATTCTTTTATCAATATGGTTGGACTGCTTAGCTATGGTACTTGGACTCGGGTATGTGTCCGGTACTGGTATGTGCCTGACATGGTTAGTTTGAATTTTTTCAAGTTAAGGGTCATAACACCTGCCCATATTTGGATATGCGTTGAACATGGGTATTTCAAGAAAAATGAAGAATCAGAGTGACATATAGCTACTTATAATGTTATATAAGCAATTGATTTGGTGGGAGGTTCTGAATATCATTGATGTAAACACGGGTGTAGTTTTTTATTTTATACTTGTGGGAGTAAGTGCTATGTTGGAAAGTTGAATAATTTGAGTATGTTATATCTAAAACCATTTAATTTTTATTCTAAGTTTCGATGAAGAGGGATTCGAACAGCTGAGTCAGAGAATGCATACACTTGGCCAAAATGATGAGGTCCATAATATCTTTCTTTCTTGTGTTGCAGAAGTTTGCATTGTGTTTTAATCTGCTTTGTATATAACAATTTTGGAGTTGTTTAATCTACATTATAACTGCTGCAATTACCATATTATTTGATCCATTGCTGGTTACTAAAATAAAGCGAGTCTTGGTCTTGATTGTTTGCCATGCCTTTGCTTGAGTAATATATTTGATTCGATTGTGGAAGTTGTTGAATATATTTCGGAGGATAAGGAAAATCATTGAACTAATCTATCTGCAGGCACTTCTATCGTTGGATTGATGCTTTGTTTTAAACATACCCTGTTTTTACTATTGGTTTATTAATGTTTTTCTTTTATAATGGTGGCCGTATCTCAGAGATAAAGAGGATTTACTGCAGGTATTAGGATTTGCATTCGAACTTCTATAGTTCGATTCAAAGCTTTTTTTCCCTTCTTCTAAATGCATGCTATTAGAATAGAGATGTTAGGAGATAAGAGAACTGACTTGCAGGTGTTGGGATTTGAATCCCGACTCCCGAGTTGCATAATGCAACTTCTTAAAGGATGATTACATGAATCAATCGAACTCGGCCCCGAGTTCCCTGTGATATCTTTGCTCCATGCATGGTCTATTTGAATGGAAATCACATGGTGGTTAAATTATTCTAACTCAATCATCCTGTTGAACTTTCAGGCGATAGGCAAAAGAACAAAATCATGTGGGAAACAACTAATGTAGCAGGCATACCGTACTGAAACTGAGGTAAACAGGTGTCCGAATTTGCCACAAGCTTGTCTCAGAACTTAAAAGCCGAGACAGTAAACTAGGTCGTGGTTAAGGAGAGGTCCAAACTTTGGATTTGTTGGGATATCACTTCGTAAAAGCGGTTGTAAGATCCAGGAGTTGGAGCTTATACTGTTGTTAAGGTGGTATCTCGTTCTCCATTGTTTTTCAAAAGTGCTTTTAGGTCAAAAGCAATACAGAACATATAGTTTTTCAGACTAAAAGTGTTTTTCAACTTGGTTTGAAAAATATTTTTTAAAAACTTAATGTTTTTACTATTAACTTTTTTAAAAACACTTTTGAGTATATTTACTCATTCATCATCGTTTATACCACCAATTCTTTTATATTTTTGAAAATAATGTCTAAAGTAGTCATTTTATCTACTTAAAATAATTTTTTGATAGTAACACCAAATACTTATTTTTACTGCACCTTTTAAGAGTAATGCCAAACTGGTTAGAGTTAGAGCTTATACTGTTAGTTAGGGTGGTGTCTTTGTATCATCTTGTAAGCGTGAGAATTTAAGTTTGAATCTTAGAAAGTACTGACTTTTTGACAAAAACTCATGAGTTGCTGGTAATTGATTGGAACAAGGGAAGGTGTATTTAAGACCAATACATGATATATGTATGTATGTATGCAAGAAGATGGCCATGGATTCTAAGGATTTGTTATTGGTCAGGTAAATGAAGTGAATCCACCCACCTAACTCAGTTAAGTTTAGCAGAGATTGTGAAGACCCACTGCATTATGACTAAAAGAAACGGATGGTGGGAAAAGTACTGTAAATCTTTATCAGACTTCTGATGGTGGGAAAAGTAAATGTATTTATTAAAGTTGTTGAATTTTTCAAAGTGAATTTAAGTGAGACAATTTTAGAACATAAAAGTGACAATTTTATTGAGACATATCGAGTAATATGTACAATTTTAATTATTACTCATTTTGTATTGATTTTTCAGGTGGTTTTAGGAGAATTTTTTTTAGACGTAAAGTAATTTAAAGGGTAATTTTATTTTTGAAAAAAAATTGTTTTTGCTGAAAAACTATAAAAGGGTAGAAAAGAAAATGTAATTCGTAAAAGTTGTTAAATTTTTTAAAGGGATAATTTTATTTTTAATGGGACAATTTTAAAATACAAATGGAATAAATTTTGTGGGATAAAGAAAGTATTTGTTAAATAAAATTATATATATATATATATATTTGAATATCAAATGTGAGTTAACATGTGAACAAAACAACTAGAAACAAGTCCATACAAATTAAAGTATACTAAAAAAGTTTACTCTCAATTCCATCCGACCCATGAACATTCATATAACATCATTATTTTTTTTGTTGCCCTTTCGATTTTCAAGGTTTCAATAGATGAAGCTTCCATCGAAGATTTTTTTATACACAACGCCTCGAATTCGAAACCTATTTAAGCGATATCAAATTGTTTACCGTTTAAATTAATCCTTCTATTCTCAAATTACACAAAAAGGACAAGGGAAGACACGTAGTAGTCAGCTCATTCCTCATCTACTTTCGTTTGATCACCCCATGCCATTACTCTATTCTGAAACAGAAGGGTTTCTTTATAAACAAACCACCCTTTCCCATACTCATTCATCAATCCAATCTTCTTCTCTACCTGTTTTCTTCAGAAACCCTAACTTTTTTTATGATATTCTCTTTCTCCTTTGGGAAACTTTCTTTTCTCATCTTAAAGTCTTGCATGTAGAAATCAGGCAATGGTTTAGCCAAGGATGACTTGCCGACTTACTCTTCTTAACATCGGCTTTCCGCTCAGTCGTCATCCTATGAATGTTTGACTGTTGTTGAATGTTGCTAAGCTTGCATATGTTACTAACATAATTTGCTAATGGGATATAACAACATTGTTCAAAAAGACAATATAAGTGGGATAATTTTATACCCAACAAATGAACCCAGTAGAAAAGCGAATAATATGTATTGTCAAAATGTTAAGAATATTTATGAACAAATATAATATTGTAATCACCTTTAGATTATTCAAAAAAAAATTGAGACAATTTTAAAACATAAAAACGACAATTTTATTAGAGCATAAGGGATAATATTTACTATTTTTTTCAAATAAGAGTCTAACATTTCAAAAAATCAATAAGGCCTAACATTTTTAGAGTATGTTCATATAAGGATTTAACATTTTTTAACATGTTCAAATGAAGATCATTGTTATGTTAAAAAATAGGATCATTGTTTGAAAATATTTTTAAAAGGTTAGTATTTTATTTGGAAAATTTTGAAACTGTTAGACCTTATATGAGTAGACGTGTTTAGGCTCTTATTCAACATTTTTTAAAGGTTAAGCTTTTATTTGAGCCTCCGTGCTTGATGGACAAGGTTACGAGCCAGTTTCATTTCCTCAGAAAGCTTGATGGACTTGATATTTATATAGACCTGTTCAAGGATCAGACAACATGCTAAAACCGAGTTAGCTTTGGACAAAACAACTAAAAACAGGTTGACTCCCGGCCAGGACGGAGTTAGGATTTTCATATAATAGAGTCATAGTAGGGTATGAGATATATGGGGGAATGTTATACTCATATCCCAACAAATCAAGTAGGGTCAATCCAATATTTTCTATGAAAAATTTTGATACAATTCTTCTAATATTTTTATATGGTGGGTCTTTTTTAGTGGGGTCAATTGCACCCCTATTGTTCCTTGTGCCTCCGCCCATGCTCTCTGTGATTCTCACAATGACTCAAATTACACAAAAAGGACAAGGGAAGACACCTAATAGTCAATTACATGGTGTTGTCTTCCACGTGCAAAATGTAGCCTCATTCCTCATCTACTTTCGTTTGATCACCCCATGCCATTACCCTATTATCAACAAAAGGGTTTCTTTAGAAACAAACCACCCTTTCCCATACCCATTCATCAATGTCCACCAATCTTCTTTTTCTCTGCTTGTTTTCTTTACAAACCCTAACTTTTTCTTTCATAATTGTCTTAAAGATATTCCCTTTTTTCTTTGGGAAACTTTCTTTTCTCATCTTAAAGTCATGCATGTAGAAATCAGACAATGGTTCAGCCAAAGATAACTTGCCGATTTACTCTTCTTATCTTCGGCTTTTCGTACAATCACCATCGTATGAATCGTATTCTACGTATTTATCAGTTTATGACCGATGTTTATGTAGAGAGTTTACCAACAAGTCGTCTTTGGCTATACCATGGTCTCATTTTCTAATGCTAGATTTATGATGAAAACATAAAAGAAAATTACACCGAGAACTAATATCAACTAGAACTAAAGCGATGTGATTTGCCGGTACAACAAGGGTTTCATTGACGAGGTAAAATTATATTTTACCCTCAATTTCTTTTAGTTTGATTTTACTGGTTTGGTACAATAAATTTTATATTTGATGTAAGGATGATATATTGTTATATGCATTGTCGATCTAAATCATATTATGTCAAACCATTAAAAATAAAGCTAAGTGAAGTTCTAAAATATTTACCGCTTTATCATCATTTTATGCATACAATTTCATATTGTCATAATCATTTAATCAATTAAATGGATATATATATTTTAATAGTCTAAAGGTGATTACAAGGTAGTATCTGTTCATATATATTCTTAACCCTTTAACAATGCGCATACACTTTATAGATAAAGCGACCTGAACTCGTATATCTTAGAATGAACATCATCCGTTTTTTCACTGAGACACTTGTTGGGTCCATTAAATAGATATATTTTGATTAAGCATCATGTTTAATATTTTTATTCGATAATCATAAAAGAAAAACAATAAAGATAAATCATTTTCGTACATAATACGAATTGAGCTTTTTTCTTCTTCTAAATATATAATTCGGGCCAAACCCAAAGATCTTGCAAGAAATTATTTATTAGGAAACAATAGCATATATTTATTAAGTTGAGTTGAATTAAATATATTTGTTTAAGTTTATATTTAAATTTAAATGAAATTATTTGTAATAGTTTAATATTGATTTATTTTAATTTAAACGTATATTTCTAATTATATATGATACACATATATTTTTATATTTCTTTTTAAACGTGTAAGTAAGATTTGTAATATCATTTAATAAATTAAATATCATCTAAAATTATATAATATATTTATAATATTATTATTTTAGCTTAACTTCAAAATAAGTGCACAAATTATGTCTCTTTTTCGTTTAGCTATCTAAAATTTTTGGTCAATGTAAGCGACTAACATTTTATTCCGTTATCATTCCAAGATCATTAAAAAATTATTTCACCCAATTAGTGCATGATACAATGAGTTATTTCTTAATTTCCTTTAACTTTTAAAAACATAAAATCTTTAATTTTCTCAAAAAAATTCTTAAGATTTTTAAATCTATAAACCCTAAGTCCCTTCTCTAATATCATCAAATCAACCATCACTTCCATCGTTGGATCCCATTATCAATTACCCTATTTTTTGGTCACCGTAAGTCGAAAAATGGCGCATCAGTCGAACGATGAATGGCGAAAAGAATATATAGACGAACGGTGAATTGAACATCGGGACTTCATTTGTCCTAGTGATGGTGTTGTGGCGTTTGGTGGGGATAGAGAAGGGATTAAGAGATTAGGGATTTTGAGGATGTTTTTTTTTTGAGAAATTAAAGATTTAGGGGTTTTATTTTTAAGAAATTATGAATTTTATTTT
The DNA here is from genome assembly GCA_019671005.1 of Hibiscus mutabilis. Taxonomy (NCBI): domain Eukaryota; kingdom Viridiplantae; phylum Streptophyta; class Magnoliopsida; order Malvales; family Malvaceae; genus Hibiscus; species Hibiscus mutabilis. The sequence goes on from CM033752.1 coordinate 4,634,784, forward strand.
TTAAATAATTAAAAACAAGTCACATCTCAAGCAATGATTGGATGACAATTTTTTAATGGCTCGGCCTTAAAACGGTAACGAAATAAAATATTATACACTTACTTTGGCTAAAATAGAGGTATAGTTTGGACACATATTTTGTAGTTAAGCATTTTTGGAAAAAGTATTGATGAGAGTATAAGAAGTTAAGAAATTGATGGAAAGAAAGAATTTACAAAGTGTTGAAGTTAAATGATCAAATTGAATAAAATATAAAATTAAATATCTAAATTGCAAAAGGAGGAAAATTGTTATAATAAGACTTGAAGTTACATCGATATTCTAAAATGGTTAGAAGTAATTGGTTCAAATTCGGATAAAAAATCAACTAAAAACGAAGGAGAAAGTGAAAAAAAATAAGAAAGTCATGCAATTTCGAGGGGCTAAATTTAAAAGGAAAAAATTTATCGTGTAAAAGATGAATTGAAGTTAAAAACTCTAAAGCGGTTGAGGAACATGAAATTTAAATTTGATCAAAATGAACTTAAAACGAAAAAAGAATTGAAGAAACAAAAAAAATTAAGAATCAAATCGCAAACAATCAAATCATTTAGCTAAAGAACAAATAATGTCGTTTTAACTTTTGGTTTTTTGATCATTCAAATTTTACAAATTCAAACTCAAAATCAGAACTAAAAAATTATGTTGTCATGAATAAACTAAAATTTTAAAATTAAAATTTAAGTTGAATCGTATTTTATTCACCCTCTACTCTCCCTTATGCCCCTCTCGTGGCCCATCTCAAAACAATGCCGCGTATACTTTTATTTTCTTTTCATCTCATAAACAATAATTTAATTTTAGATAGTATTTTTTTTCAACCACCAGTATCAAATCTACTAATTAATTAAGTTGGATAGAGTATTGTAGAGACCCGTTATGGACAAATCTTCCAACCAAATTACTCTACTCTCAGGATTCAAAAAAATGCAATCATTTCTATTTTCATATTAATTGTAAAAAAATAAAAATCAGTATGAAAAATTAATCATAAATAATATTAAAAGATATTAAATTTATTCATCAAGATTTTTTAATTTATTTATAGAAAAATACTCAAAGATTACAACTATTAATTTATTTTTTATTTTATTTCAGGCTTAATATATAAATAAGTTCCAAACCATATATTTTTTTAATTTTAGGTTTCTAATTTTTTTGGTAAAAATAAAAACCTAACATTTTACTTTTGTTAATGTTAAGTGTCTTGTCGTTAAGGGCTGTTTAAAAAGATTCTTTAACAAATTCAAACATGGCATGCGACATATTTTATTTTATTTTAAAGAAAATCAGAATTTAAAAAAAATCTTGAAATTTCAAACATTCTCAAATAGTCCACAAATCTCTAAATCCTCAAAGCCCTAAGTCTCAAATCCTGGTTCTAGCCATTAGTGTTGTCAATCGCTGATGGCGTGCCCAACACTTCCTTCATCGAGCCCCACGATCATTTATCCTATTCTTCCGTCGCCGGATGTCGACGGACGACGTGTCTAAAATCAAAGGAACAATGAGTGGCGAACGACGGTCGACCGAAAGACGAACGACGTGCGAGTCTTGTGGCAAGAGGAGGCTTCATTTCGTCATCGGCAGCGTGATGAACGACGACGATAGTGGCCGAATTTGAGGATTTAGAGATTTGGGGGTTATTTTGTGAATTTTGAGAAATTTAGGGTTTTTTAAATTAAGTTAAAATAGATAAAAATAAAAAAGAATTTGAAATCAAAGTCATGTGTCATGTTTCGATTGGATAATATAAATTTTTTAAACAGCCGTTAACGGTCAGACGCGTAAAATTAACGAAATAAAATGTTAGACACTTTCATAAAAAACCCCAAAAATTAAAAAGATGTATAATTTGAACACTTATTTTTATGGCTTAACTACAATAGGTGCTCAAACTATACCTCTTTTTTGCAATAGGTGCCTAAAGTGTTTTTTGTCTGAAATAGGTGCCTAACGTTTCTTTTTTGTCTGAAATAGGTGCCTAAAGTCTCATTCTGTTACTGTTTTAAGGTAACGCCTTTAAAAAATTTTAACTCCCAATTAGAATTTGACACGTGTTTTTATTTTATTTTATTATTTTTTTAAAAGAATAAAAAAATATTTTTTAAAAATATGAAATTTCTCAAAAATTTGAAAACATTTCCAAATCCAAACACCCAAAATTTAAAATTGACGTCATTGTCGTCGTCGATAGTCTCGTCAGACCTCACCACTGATGTCACTGGAGTGCCGCGCCCATTTCCCCACCACCCATCGTTGGTAACCCGCGGGAGGTGTGCCAATCGAACATCGAACGGTTTGAGCCTTTAGCCTTTGTCGTCCAATTGACGCGCCTCCCGCCTATTACTGGCGATGGGTGATTGGGGAAAATGGGAGGGGGACTCCCGTGACGACGGTATTAAGGTCCGACGAGGCTATCGACGGCGATAATGACGTTAATTTTGAGTTTTGGTGTTTGGGGTTTTATGGATTTGGGACAGTTTTGTATTTTTTTAAAGTTTTAGGATATTTTTAATTTATTTTATTTTCAGTTTGTTTTTGAAAATAAAAATAAAAGATAAAAAATAAAAGTCACATGTCAAGCTATAATTGGGTGATGATTTTTTTGACAGATTGACTTTAAAACGAGCAAAAATGAAACGTTAGACATCTATATCAGCTAAAAATTAATTTAAGCACCTATAGCAAAAACTGATAAAGTTTAGATACCTATTTTATAATTAAGCCTATTTATATATTAAGCCTTCCTTTTATCTTAAATTTTAGAGTATTTCGGCTTTCTCACTAATATCAGTTTTTACTTTGTGTATCGTTTCGTGATTATAAGGTAGTATCCGTCCATATATATTTTTAACCCTTTGACAATACACACACATTTTGTAAAGAGAGCGACTGAACCTGCATTCTCTAGAATGAACATCATCCGCTTTTCCACTAGGACTACTTATTGAGTTTTCATATTTATTGCTTTATAATTAGATTAAAACAAAATTAATAATTAAATTATTAAACGCCATTAATAATTCTATATTTATATTTACATATAAATATATTTATATTATAATTAAGATATATTTTCACATATATATAATGTACACTTTATTAAGAAATTAGACGATATATTTAGAGAAAAAGTTTGATACACAATTCGTGTAAATTAAAGTTTACACGTGCTTTTTAAATTTAGGGATTAAGAGTTTAGTTTAAGGTTTAAAGTTTATGGGTTTAGGTTGTAAGGTTTAAAATTTAAAGTTTATGGTTAGAGTTTAAGTTTAGGGTTTTAGAATCTAGGGTGTTAGGTTAGGGTTTTAGATATTGAATTTTATAAAAGGGTTGTGTAAAAATATTTTACACAAACCGTGTATCAAAATAAAACTCATATATTTATATGAATTTTTTTTTCTTCTAAAAAAGGCTTAAAGAACCATTGTCTCATAAAGTATAGATTTCTAACGAGTTTTCCATAAAAGAAATTTAAGACGTTCTACCCTTAAATTTAAAAGGTTACTTTAGTTCTTAACAAACTATTTATCCTTTTTTTTTATTAAAGTTATCACCATTTATTTAGTCCAAATTGTCACATGACACTTTAATTGTCTAAATTTGTGACGACTGAGGTAACGTGGAGAAGTACGGGTGTTACTTTACTTTAGTTCTTAACAAACTCTTGTCTTGTATTTGAAGGTTATATTTTCATACGCATATCCACATATACATTTGGAGACCGGTGTTAAGTACGGGTGCTTCGAGAAAATGGAGAAACAAAACAACAGAGTTTCAATTAACCTGAATGAAACGGATCCTAGTACCCATGTCCAAATACAAGCATGGAAAACATGTGTATTTTAGGGTCCTAGTACCCATGTCCAAATATGTATTGTACAAGGGTATATCATGCGGGTATTTCAAGAAAAAATAAGGAATTGGAACAATATAGGTCGGCCCGAATATCAAACCTGGCTAGTAAGCTGATCTGCCAAGAAAAAGTCTGGTAGAGTGACCTGCATGACGGAATATGGAGAATAATATCTTTATCATTGCATGACTTTTCTCATATATGATGGTTTCTTAACCCCGCTTGTGGAAAGAACTCCACTTCCAGTGTACGAAATAATAATCCATATAGGATTAATCATTTTATTTAAAGGCTTGTTACCTTGTAAAGAGGTGCACAAACACAGTGAAATGCACATCTGATAAGAAAGAATCGACTTGAACGATATATGATATTGAAAGGGCAGAATGCTATCGAAAGGACAGCCTGCAAAATAGGAAAACCAATGAGCATTGCAGGCAAAAGCTTTTCAAACCAGAAGTTCATTTTCAAATAGCATTTCATGAGAAAATCATATTAGAGAAATCCGTCACTTGGACTCAATACCGGTATGTATCCGGTACAAATACGTTCAAACATTTTCAAGTTTTTCCATGGATTTGGAGGGATTCTTAGAGAAGGCCATAACACCACACCTACGTCTAACAGTAATGCAGAACAAAGATATTTCAAGAAAAATGCAAAGTCGGAGCAACCTAGATAGAGAACCTATGTTGATACAGATCTCTTTTTTTGAAATATCTGTGTCCGACACATTCAGACGTCTGTATGAAAATATGACTCGAAGAACCCTTCGAACACGTGAAAAAACTTAAATAATAACTTTCCTATGTTGGACATATACTCACGTTCTTTGTTACTTGTCCTTGCATGTGTGTGTTTGTGCATCCTTAGAGGGTCATACCCCATATCCATGTCCACATATGCATCGGACACAAGTATTGAATACGGATGCTTTAAGAAAACTGAAAAGTCGGAGCAACATAACTCATATACGCTCACACCTGAATATGAGTATCATAAAGAGAAATTAAAGGAAAAATAAAATGTGTTTTATATAGGACTTACTATGAGCAAAAACAAGGGGATTAGTTCGGTTAAAGTTCTGAAGCTTTGAGTTCTCGGGTCAATCTCCATATCCAAATGTGAAATGACACCAGCCAATGCAAGCAGTGAAAGACCACTGCTAAGAAGAAGCACTTCTCTGTATCCCAACTCTGTTACTTGCTTGAAACCGAATATGAATGAAAAGTTGACTCGATAACGCTTCCAAAAGTACACATTTCCACCATACACGAGCATATGCAAGACAATGTAACCAAACAGACTGCAAAAAAATATGAACCAGAAACATCAATGTTTTCATTGAGTTCACTACGAGCCCTTAGTGTTTGCTTTCTCATAAGATTTTGCATGTATTTGGAGGGACATACCCCTATACCTATGTCTGGAAATGTGTCGGGTACAGATAAATCGATAAAAATGAAGAGTTCATGCAACATAGACTTTTACCTATAAAGTGAAAATATGTTGAGCATGTATTGATCTCTTCCCTCACTCTTAAGAAGATTTGTAGCATGTATATTCACAATAATCGAGACTATAAGTGCAATGGAACAACCAGAGAAGAAGCCTGCAAGCGAAGAGAAAATATCGGTTAAAAACAGTAAAAGAGATGCAAACTCAACAGCTCTAAGAAACCCTTTTTTCTTCAGACAAAGAGATGACATAAACATCAAACAAAGTTTGATAAACCGGTATAAATTTGTTCTCGAAAGATGCTCCGAAACGAGGAGAACTCTTTACCATACAGAAATGTAATTCTGTGACTTTCTTTTTTAGCTTGTGGCCTCAGAGTTTTCAGTCCCTTTCTATGATTTCCATTAGCGAAGTGTTTAACATAAGTATCCTCAACCCTTCCCAAAAGCTTAGTAACCTGTCAAGGAATGGAGCAAGTTTATCGACTCCGAGAAATTCATGGAACTGACATAAACGGGTTCTTATAAGCCATTTCTAACCTCATCAGAACAACTGAGATAAGATTTGTCCACCATTTGTAAGTAAGCT